>CAIGQZ010032144.1:1935873-1946140 GCA_903798205.1 Danio tinwini
TTGTCATATTTATCGTATTTTTGGGTTGTTTTATGTGGCTTTACACAGTTAGTTGCCTTTTGGAATTATGTCTTACAAATATCAGATGATATGGCATGCTGTGTGCACTTAATTGTGCTCACAAACCATTCAAATGGCCTCCGTTTTTCAGGTGAGTGAAATTATATACTTATACCATTACTATACATCTCTTAAAATGTATTTGTTTTAGTTAAGATCATTTATCATTTATAATGTTCTTTAGACCTGTAATGCACTCCAGAATCTGACAGATTTATTAGCTGTAGGCTCACTTAATATTAATTATTAATAATAACAAGTTATAACAATAACAACCCCTGGTTTCCTCCAGGTGCTCCGGTTTCCGCTACAAGTCCAAAGACATGCGCTATAGGTAATTGGGTATGCTAAATTATCTGTAGTGTATGTGTGTGAATGTGTGTGTATGGATGTTTCCCAGTGATGGGTTGCAGCTGGAAGGGCATCTGCTGCGTAAAACATATGCTGGATAAGTTGTGGCGACCCTTAATTAATAAAGGGACTAAGCCAAAAAGAAAATGAATGAATGTTTAGATTAACTTTACCACTAATTGTAGCAGTATTACTATTACAATCAGCTGATCTGCACGTCGGTGAGTGGACCATGTAACTGTCTAATAACTAATAAAAAAAAACAAATAACTTTTCTGTCAAGAATAATTTATCTCTACTGAGTTAACAATTAATTAACTTTTGCATGTAGCATTATCTATAGGTTAAAATAACTGTTTCTATGTGTGAAAACAAATAATCATGTGGGCACAAACATTTCATGACAATTACAGTACTATATACTATACATCAATTTACAAATAGCATATAATCAGAAAGAGAATGACAGAGAGGAGGAGGGAAAGAGAGTTAGGGAGAGCATGGCCAGAAAAAAACCCAAGAACCCAGCAAGATAAGATAGGAGTGAGAGAGTTGCAATTCAACATCAGTAACCCAAAGCAATCAAAATCACCTCGTTTTAACAAAGAAATTAAAAATTATATATCTGATATCTAAATCATACTTGCATAGTCTCTTTGTTTGTGACTTATGCAGTGTGTGCTGGCTTGGAAGTCTCTTGATGATCCGTTGATGTTGCATCTCCATTCTGATTGGTTGAAAAAAACTAGGTCTAGCTAGGCCTGGGATATACTTGGGTCAATTTTTTTTGCTGGTGACCACTGGCATTCAGGAGAAGTATAAGAAAATAAGAAAAAATAATGTTGAGGGCAATCTCAATAAAGGAGCCAAGTGGAAGTTTCCCTTCAGAGACAAACGTTGGCCATGTCAACACCTCATTTACATGCAAATACATTTTATTGATTTGATCGACTTTTACCAAGGGTATAATATCAGGCCAAAAGTGTAAGTTACAGCAATGTGTGCATTATCAGTTCAGAAATGTAAAGACTGTTGCTTAGACTCTTAAACAAGTCAGGTGTCAAATAAAATCAAGACACACTTAAACTATTAAGTAAAGCTTCATAAACATTATTTAGCAGAGACTTAGTTTTCTAACTTTGTCACTGAGAATATGAACATACACACATGCACACACACATAACAATTTTACGTACATTATAAAATATAGTTGTAGATATATCTTACAGATAGATTTGAACAGTTCAGTGAGAGATTCAGGTGTGAGAAATGAAGCTGGGCTATCAAGGATCTCTGAGGTAACTCTGGCCTGTCTTCCTTCAGATTAAAGACCCTGGTATGGTCATTTTGCAGGTCTCAGAGGGGCTTTTTAAGAGTTTTATGTAACAGTTAAACTTGTCTGATCTCCCTCCATTTCCTAAAATACTAAGAAAAGTAGCATCAGCTCCATATCAACATCAGTTTTGCCAGTTTTTGATATAAACAAGCAGTTTGTTACAATAAACAAAGGATTACTGTAGGCTCTGTTTGAATCATAAAAACACTGCTTTGTTTTCTGAGGTGAAACACATTTTAAGGGCTTTTGTTTTGTTTTTGTTTTGTTACTTGACAAAATAAATGTTAAATGCAAAATTTTAATAATTAACTTAAAACTTGGCTAGAACTATATAAACCTTTAAACAGTTTATAAATAAAAATGATGAAAGCACACATAATAGCACTGGCCTGTCCAACACTGCACATATTCTGTGGTAGCGTGCAGATCTGAAAATGTGTCTACTCAGTCAGGGGTTTCCCATGAGCCTCTTCGCATTGTCAGTTGTTCACTAATAGTGTAGCAGTGGGGAATTTTGAAAGCTTCTTCATTTACATTTGCGTCAATGGAAAAAATGATTGCATGTTGTGTAATATTAGGGATGCGTCTGTTAGTTTTGGCACACACTGAAAATGTAGTTAAAAATTACTTTAATATAGAACCTATAAAACTTAATAAAGGGATAGCTCACCCAAAATGAAACAAAAACACAGGATAAAGATGCAGAGAATACAGTATATTACCTTTTGATATTGTCTAGATTAACAAAAGTCAATAAAGAGTAATATATAAATTTGTAGTTATTTTTTTTGTATAAAGTGTGGCATTATGTATTAGTCCGTCATATTCAGATATATATATATTTAGACTGAGTGAGGATACTCGTATCACTCAAGCTTGAGCATAATTAGTGCTGGTCACAAATAACAACCTTATTGATTACTTAAAAAGTGTCACATTAACATTGCCAAGTTTACCAGTAGTAAATGTATCCCTCCCTTATATCCTGTGTTGTCCCACAAAATCATATCTGAGATAATTGAGCAATTTTGTGATACACTTCAGGACATTGTACACTCTCTTTTACATGCTTTCTAATACTCATTTATGTTTTTATGTTGCTATAATTATAGTAACTTCTTCTTCTTCTCTGTGCTCTCTATTACATTAGAACTAGCCTGTTGCCAGATGGCTTCACTCACCTTCATGAACTGCAATTTCATCAAAGTGGAAATGTAGTAATGATATAATGCAGGTGCACAACTGCACATTTACTGAGGGGTATGGGGGTTAAAGTTTCCCCTAAAGTCCTAAAGGGCAAAATAACTTGCGATGCAATCACTTCTCACACGCATACTGTCAGAGGTGTAAGGTCTGTCTTTGCATGAACAATTGACTGAAACTGCTATTACACCTCTCACAGAGTGAAATATTGTCTGTAAGACAGTAAAATGTTTTGAGCAAAAAAGTTACCAAAAGGCCTAATGTATCAATATGATACATAATAAATTCCTAAAAACATGTATATGGTATAAAAATGGATCTTAATAGAAGGATTAATAAACATTTTAGTTCCAAAAATGTGAATATTCTGACTATTATGACTATGTGTCAGTTTTAAAAGGGCTAAGAATCATTATAATTATTCATTCATCCATTCATTTTATTTTTGGCTTAGTCCCTTTATTATTCTGGGGTCGCCACAGCAGAATGACCGGCCATCGTTATAATCAAGTATATAAAATTTATACTAGAGGATTTTTCAATCCAAATATTATTTTCGATTTTATCTGAAATATATTCAGGTCTGGACTTACATAAACATACATTGTGCGTGATTCATTGGTGAAGCAGATGTGCCCACAGGGCATGCACCGGGGGGTGGGGGGGCCCGCGTAATAATTCCCCCAAACCACTTTAGCGTTAACACCGCCAACAACCCCCCCCCCCTTTTTTTTTCCAGTGTTTCCCCCACATTTCCAATCTTTCTATGAAAGTGAAAGTATACAGAGCCGCTCTCAAATGTGATATAACTTAAGAACTGTTTAAGAGAATAATGCTTTCACATTATTTTGGATTCACAGCAAGTTGAAATTAATATAAAAATGGCCACATTCACGTCCTTTCCAGTAAAGCTTTATGCGTCTATCGCCAGCCATAGAGGCCGATGACACTAAATGCGCTTTTATGGTTCAAAAACTGCGATGTGCACTACACTGTCTTTTTTTGTTGACAAGAAAAAAGCGTGGCGCGCATAAGCAGTGTGCAAAATGCTCGCGGCCGTTAGTACATCATTTAAAAAATTTCCTCCTAATGCAAAAATTGCGTTTGGTGTAATCGGCCCTTTATGCAGCCTCTGAATCAGTCAATTTAATTCGATTTCGCAAGTGTGCCTGGACAAAAACACCTCGTCTGCATTTATGTGAAGTAAAAGCTCAGTGGGCAACACGGTGGCACAGTGGGTAGCACAATCGCCTCACACCAAAAAGGTCTCTGGTTCGTGCCTCAGCTGGGTCAGTTGGCATTTCTGTGTGGGGTTTGCATGTTCTCCCCATGTTGGCGTAGGTTTCCTCCGGGTGCTCTGGTTTCCCCCAGTCCAAAGACGTGCTGTAGTTGAATTGGGTAAGCTAAATTGGCCATAGTGTATGTGTGTGATTGAGTGTGTATGGGTGTTTCCCAGTGATGGGTTGCAGCTGGAAGGGTATCCGCTGCGTAAAACATATGCTGGATAAGTTGGCAGTTCATTCCACTGTGACGACCCCAAATTAGTAAAGGGACAAAGCTGAAAAGAAAATAAAAGAATGAATGAATAAAAGCCCAGTGACTAGGTTGTGATAATGAATAATTAATAATATGGTGGCCCAGTTGTTTCCAAAAACATTAGAAGTTAATTAAAGGTATGGTAATAATAGTGTGGGTTAAGCTTACCAAGGTCTTATTATACAATTTGTCATAGCAGTTTTTATTTTAAGGCATTGCTTGTTCTTTTTTTCGTTTTCTATTTTGCGCTCCATGTCTCCTCATTCTCCATTTTGAACATGTGGTCAACGGAGTGGAAGGGGTGGTATTATTTTTATTTAATAAAATACAATATTATACTATAGCAAAAAATATTTATTTATTTTTATTATTTTAAACTTTTAATAAGGATCATTTCAAAAATAATTTTGGCACAATGGCGCCCTCCCCATGTGTGGTGCCCCTATGCGCCGCATATACTGCATACCCCCTTTTTGCGCCCCTGGTTATATGTATACTACCACATGATTGGCTACAATTGATTAGGCTGTTTTCATGTGCTATGAAGAACGTTTAGTAAAATGTAGTATGGAGAATGTTTTTTCATAACCAGTCAAGACAAACAATAAAGCTGAAAAACAGATCTTCTAGCCACCCTAACATGTATAGTATTATAAAGGATTACACATTATAAGGCCCAGAGAGGGACTCCCAGAGAGAGGCTTTTTTCCACCTTGGAGATTAATGCTTTACACCAGTCCTCCTTAGTTAATGACTGACTAGTCCCAACTAGCTCAAAGCTTACTGGCCATCTCTTTGTCTTCATTTGCTGAACTCTACACCGAAATCCTCATTGGATCAACTTAAATACATTATTTCAACTTCTTACACCTAAAAGAATAATGCTTGTCCAAACTGTTGATTACTGAAAATCGTAAAAGATTAGGTGGAAAATAATTAATTCATGTAGTTGCAACAAGGGTGTACTCACTTGGCTATCTGAACCATGCCCAGGCATGTTTGCCCCCCATTTCCCAGTTCATTTGACAAGTGTGAGTGCTCCCAATTGGCCCGGTTGGCAGAGATGTGCCAGAGCGTAGTTTGACTGGACTTTGTTGCGGTATTCTTATAAGGTGAGTGCAAAGCGTGTCTGAGCGCAAACTGAAGACGCAACGTCACTTTTAAGGCATTGTTCATATGGATTTATTAATCATTCTTACTTTTCAATGAACACAAACTCATTCATTCATTTTCTTTTGGCTTAGTCCCTTAATTAATCAGGGGTCGCCACAAAGGAATGAACTGCCAACTTATCCAGCATATGTTTACGCAGCGGATGCCCTTCCAGCTGCAACCCATCACTGAGAAACATCCACACACTCACATTTACACACATATACATACACTACGGACAATTTAGCTTATTCAATTCACCTATAGCTCATGTCTTAGAAATGTGGGGGAAACCAGAGCACCCTGAGGAAACTTACGCAAACACGGGGAAACATGCAAACTCCACACAGAAATGCCAACTAACCCAGCCAAGGCTCGACCTAGCGACCTTCTTGCTGTGAGGGGACAGCGCTACCCACTGCGCCACCCTGCCACCCATGAATGTAAACCGTTATAGTTTATTAAAAATGCAAACCCCTCCCTGCACGACAGCTGACACCTTCAGCAAATCTCCTAATACATGCAGAACGATTAACTTTATGAACATTTAAGAATGTCAATATTGGTAGATCTGTTCAGCGAAAGATTTGACTGTGTGTCACTGCATATCAAACAACTTAAAATAATGCAAAACAATATAACTAAAGCAATGTCCACTGTGCTGAGTGAGAGCGCTTCTCTTCTGGTAAACTGAAGTCGCATTATCGATGACGTAAACGTACTCTGGTTCAGGAGGCAAAAAATGCAATGTGTGAGGGAAGGAGGGACAATCGCGCCTGGGCACAGTTTAAGACAACCAATGTTTAGTGTGAGTAGACCCTAAGTAATTAAAAAGTTTTCACTTTTTACAGTGTAACAGGTCCTTATTAAAAAGATGCTTAGTATGTTTGCTCACATCAGTTTTAACAGCTTTCAATTCAATTTAAGTTTATTTGTACAGCGCTTTTCACAATAATTATTGTTTCAAAGCAGCTTTACAAAAGGTGCACATTATTGCATTACAATCAAAATCAGGAAAGTTAAGGTTTTTAGTTACTATAACTTTATTAGTTACTAAAAACTTTAATTAACTAATAACGAATCAGTAATAACAGTTAAAGTTACTATATATAATCATAGTGTTACATCCCCGGTTCGTTCCTGCTGCACCAATCATCATTCTCCCTCACCATCTCGTTCCCTCAGCTCCAATCATCGCTCTCCTTCACCAGCCACCTCTCATCATACACGAGCACTATCATTTGAATACTGATTACACTCACCTGCACCAGCAATCACCAGTCACCATGACACATACGCTTTTTTTTACGTGACTGCCATTTTAAAACACGAAAGCGAGGCTGCGGTGGGAAGAAACCCGGAAGTATAGGATCAGCACTATAAACATTGCAACAACATGCTGTGGACTATAAACCTCCAGCTGTTGCTGCAACTTCAAAATGCAGAAATGGTGTAAACATCACTTTAATGTCATTTAGTTCAGTTTAATTTAAACAATTAAAAGCATATTAGGCATCAAACAACATCACAATCTCTTTAAGAGTAACCTGCTTAAGTGTCCTCCTAGACTTCAGTTCAGGGCAGCAGGTAAACACCGTGGGGACGATTCCCTGCTTCAGCCTATGAAAGACGGTGAGTGATAAAACAATGCAGTCCTCTGTAGCACATCTTCGTGTTGTCTGTAACAGTGTTGTCCCAGTACTAAAGTTTTGAAAACGTTCATTTCAAACGTCCATAAGCGCGCTCATAAACACCGCTGATTTGCCTTAGTATTCACCAGTGCTCAACAGAGTGACTGTGATGGTTATCAGTTCACCGCTCTTCACGTTTTAAAGCCGTGAAGATCAGTCGATTCATCAGCGGATCGCTCGTCTGTGTTTGCACTCAGTAAACATCGCCGGTGAGTTTGGTGAACTGATGACCTTCACAGCCAATCATAGTGATTTCTGTTGAGCACATAAACACAATGGCCAATCAGCGCTGTTTAAGAACTCCATGAACAGTGTCTTAAATGGTAATGAGAAATGGGCGTTTTTTAAATTTTTAAATATATTTCATTACGGAAAATTTGTATCGTGACAAGTCTAATATAGTTAAAGAATCAGTTAATTAAATTAAGTTTGATGAATGGCATCTAAAATGTATGTTTGGGAAAGAAAACGTCAGCTAGTGCCATTTCCCTTTTTATTTTCACTATTAATTCAGAACGGACCTTCGGGTCGCTCGGAAGGCGATGAAATTATAAATTTGTGTGACCTTCTCTTAGCTGATAAGATATACATTAAGGTACACAACATTCCTGTGTGACTCAGGCTATACTTCCGGGTTTCTTCCCACCGCAGCCTCGATTTCGCTGTTAATAATGGCGGCTGCATGAAATCAGTTTATAAGGTCACAGGCTGAAAAGTTCAGGAACCTCTGTAATAAAGAACAAAAAATAAAGAAAAATAGTTTTAAATGTAAAATATCTCTTAAAATATTTGTTGTATACTTTTTGGTTAAAATTGTGAAATTATCCTATTTAGTATTTTGTTTTTTTTCTCTCCAACAGCTAATGATTGATGCTTGCCTCAGTTGAGGTCATCAAAAATAGTTACATCATCATGTGAAAATGAGACTGCCTGAGAGAGCATGAATAGCATATTTGAACCCAATGACACGACAACAACAGCCCTCATGACCAAAAAAATATAACAAACACAGATCAGCCATCTAGGAATTCTCACAGTACTCCTGTTTACCCAGTACAGGCTTGTAATAAAATGTCTAAAATAAAGTCTTCTACAATCATGCACATTTCAGATTATTATGTTAAGAGTCTTTCTTTTAAAAAATTCTAAATCTGAAAGAAATTTCTCTTTATTTGTTTACTGACATAAAAGAGTGACTATACAGCAGGTACTTGGATGTCGTTTAGGGCTCAAATAAATGTGTCAGGCCACTGGTTCTGTATTAATGTTTTCATTGCTTCTGTTTTCTGTTCCTGGTTCTCTTGTTACATTCCACTTTACCTTCCTCCTCTCGATTGCTGGTTGTGTTATAAATATACCCTTTGTTAGTTTATCTGTGTTTTCAGGTTGGATTTTTATGCTTCTGTGTTTCTTTGTTTCCTGTGGTTGAGCTTGTTTTTGGATTTTCCTTGCCCAGATTTATGAGAATGAAAAGACGACAGGCATGCTGATACATTTTGTTTTTTGTCTTTCCTCAGGTTCAGACGCAGATATCAGAGTCTCTTGCTGTTGCTCAAGCACTGGCTGATGAAGTGGACTGTCATGTTTTTCCCTTCAGAAAGTTTGGCAAAGGCCATATCAAGAAAATGAAACTAAGCCCAGATTCATTCGTGCAGCTGGCCCTGCAGCTGGCCTATTACAGGGTACACATTCATAATCATGTCATATTATCAAAATACTGATGTTTATTTAACAGTGCAGCATAAAGACATCACCTTTTGGAGCTTTGTTTTTGGTCCTAGCAAGGCACTTCCTCTTATTTGTCTCTAACTCATTCTGCTGGCAGCACAGACCAAATGTTTACTTAAGAAGGAAATTCTTCTGGATCAATGCATTTGTTGTTCCTCATTTGTTCTTTTCACTTTAGGATAGAGGGACTTTCTGTCTGACATATGAAGCTTCCATGACACGTCTGTTTCGTGAAGGTCGCACTGAAACCGTACGCTCCTGCTCCAATGAAAGTTGTGCTTTTGTCCTTGCATTGGAAAGAGGAGAGGTACTGTTAGTTCTTTTTTTATTCTTCCTTCCCCCTTTCAAGATATTTTTGAAGAAGTTTCACTTGTTCAGTCTTGGTTATCAACAGCGCTACAGAAATTAGCTGCAAAGGACTTGGAATGCTCCTTAAAACAAAGGAATTAATGATCAATTCATAAAATCCAAAATACACATACAGGGTGTCTGCGAGGTATTAAAAGTTGATAAATCAATGTAGAGAAATTTAAGGCTCTTAAAAAGTCTTAAATGCTATTTTGCAAGGTATTAAATTTTGCATCATTTTAGATTATTCAATGTATGGTTGTATGCTAAAGTTTGCCTAAATTCAATCTGCAAATATCAAGATGCTGTATGAAATCAATGAAATCCTACTAGATTTGACATCATGCTGCTTTGTCTGCCAATGCAACCCCATTATTTCTGCAGTTCTATAGGTGCCAACCTGCTGAATTAGCTAGATTTAATAGATTTATATTCAGTATATGAATAATGTTTTAGTTTTGGATTAGTTTCTTACATGAATATTTAGTAAATATACTGTAAGTTAAAATCTTGCCAGTGTAAAAAGTGGTTATAAGATCTTAAAATGTATGGAAAGAGTCTTAAAAATGTCTTAAAAGGTATTGATATTATTTTGAAATTGTTGCAAATTTGATAAAAATAAAAACCTGAAAAATCACATGTACATAAGTTTTCACATCCTTTGCCGTGAAGCTCTAATTTGAGCTCAGGTACATTCTGTTTCCACTGGTCATTCTTGAGATGTTTCAGCAGCGTAATTGGTGTTGACCTGTGTGTAAATTCAGTTGATAGGACATGATTAAAGACATTAGATTAGATTCAACTTTATTGTCATTACACATGTACAAGTACAAGGAAACGAAATGCAGTTTAGGTCTAACCA
>CAIGQZ010032144.1:1961140-1981504 GCA_903798205.1 Danio tinwini
TATATATTACTTGTAATACAATTTTGTCCTTTAATACAAGCAGTAAGATATATGAACTGTACCTTTAATTTTACCTGCTCAAAAAAAAAACACTCTTTGTGAATGTTTTAGACAAAACTCCAATACATGCACAGAAGACACCATGAGCATTCATAACAAATAAACTAATGTAAATATTATCCCACTTGCTTTTTGAGCACTGACAAGCACTTACACCCCTATGATTGGTTATTGTCTTTACCTGCTCAACAGAAAGGTTGCAGACGCATCATTTGCTGCAGTTTTTTCCGGCTTCTCTTTTGTGTTTTTGCGCATCACTCTTGCATTTGTTCCTATCTGACAGGATCAGATATCAAAGCGTTTCAATGATTACGAGCACGTTATTAATATTAATATGGGCTCAAAAAGTTTGTTATTTCAAATATAGACGAGATCGCAAGCTTACTGGACAAAGTGAAACCGCTCGCACTTTTAGACGGGCTCGTAAAACAACACAGGGCACAGCGGATTTTGATCTTCTTGGCTTTGTGTCTGTTCATCAAGACGACGACAAGGTTTGTTTGAGCCCGGGTCGACCCTGGCTTGTTATTATATGTATATATTATTACGGTGTAATGTCTCGGCTGTGTGTTTAAAACATGGCGGTTCCCTTGTTTTCATTCTAGCTTGTTGCACAATCGAATGACGTATCTTTGTAAATCAATAGCGTTCAGCTGCACGTCTAGCTCTGCCTTTTGGTTCCCTTGGTACCCTTTGCAAAGGGTGCCGAAAAAGTAGTACGGTACGGTTCGGTACGCCTTTTGACAGTGGAAACGGCCATAAAAGCGTACCGTACCGAACCGTACCGTACCGTACCATACCACTCAGTGGAAATGGGCCATAACATTCAAAGAGGTTGTTTATGTCCACACAGCAACATTACTCATCAACTAAAGTTTGAAATATGATATCATAGTGGACCACCCCTTTAAGATGATAAAGTATAACTGGACACAAAACCTTGGGTCTGTGTGTAACGGTTTCTGTTTTGTTTGTGTTTTGTTCAGTTCCATTTTTCATTTGTTATCAATTGTTCTGTTTCATTCCTCCTAACCCCCAGAGATGGTGCAAAGCACTAGTGGATTGTCACTGCCCCAACTGGACAGGTCGAGATAATATACCAAAATGGTCACATGGTGACAGAGGTGGAGCCTTGAGGATATGAGCTG
This sequence comes from Danio tinwini, assembly GCA_903798205.1. Taxonomy (NCBI): domain Eukaryota; kingdom Metazoa; phylum Chordata; class Actinopteri; order Cypriniformes; family Danionidae; genus Danio; species Danio tinwini. The sequence continues at coordinate 1,962,349 of CAIGQZ010032144.1, forward strand.
GTCCAGCTTAATTCTCTGCCTCTTTCACTTTCTCGATTGACTGTCGATTCTCAGTTGATTTCGCGCCGTCAAGTGCAGCTTGCCAGAGCAGCAAGTTCGCGCTTCTAAGGAGTTTTTTCCAGGATCGGATAGTTTTCACATCGGTGAGTTCTTTGACGCTGCATATCCTCACATGCTCTCGAAAACACTTCAGCTTCTCTGTGCTATCTGTGGATTGTGTCTTACAGAGTTGTCTGTTATATAAGCGGTTCACTGCTGATATTGACTTTTTTGTGAGATTGTTGTTTTTGTTATATTATATTGAACACTCAAAACTCTGAGGTACAATTCGGTTGTTTGTGTTCTTTTCCATCGCTGATATGTTACTGTTCTTCGTTTATCGTATCACGCATTTAAGGACCTTTGGGAATACTTTGTGTCTCTCTGTGCTATCCGGTGGCTTATCTCTTTTTTTCACGCAAATGGTCCCTTATTTGATTGCATCACACTAAGGATTTAGCAACTATTGTGTCTCTCTGTGCTATCCAGTGGTTATCGCTCCTTTTCATGCAGCCTTGCTGACATTTCTTCTTTGGCTCTCGACGAAGGCGGTCACACTTTTTTTCCCTCACCGTCCCATATCTTCCATGGCTGGCTCCTCTTGTCTCGTCTTATTCTATATCTGAGGCTCTCCGTGCCCTGCTATCCAAACAAATAAGGAATTGTGGATTTGATCAACTTGTCTCTGTCACAATGATATACACAGGAGACCTAAATGCAAGTGAATGCGAGATCATTTATTAAGAGTCACAACTGGTATAATCTCACCAGATATAGTGTTGAGCAAGGGTGCTTTCACCGGGATACAGGGAAGGGGAAGGTTAGCGCTAGGTAGCAACTTACAAGGAAGTCGACACGCTTACCAGCGGTAAAGTTTAACAGAGTAGCAGATCGGGATGAAGTCTCTCACAGAATAATGTTGTCATCAAAGCAGGCAGTTTTAACAACATCAATGAAATGGAGACGAGCATAAGGTCCAAAAGAAACAGGCTTATGTCGGAGACCCTCCACCAAAACGAGCGAGAGAGTCTAACAGAGCAGACACAGGAGTAAACAAACAACGGACTGATAACGCTATCTACAAAACATTGAACATATATAGCATGCGGAGCGCGCAACAGCTGTGACTGATAGCAAACACCTGTGCTGTAAGTAGTAACAAAAACACGTGACCACCCAGCTGATGAATGTAAACACACACACACACACACACACACACACACACACACACGCAAGAAAAACAGAAAGATCCACAACCGTGACAGTACCCCCTCTCCTAGTAGCGCCTCATGGCGCTCCCAGAAGAGCCTACCTGGCCATTGTAATCATCGATAAGAGAGTGATCCAATATGTCCCCAGCAGGAACCCAACTTCTCTCCTCAGGACCGTAACCTTCCCAGTCCACCAAGTACTGGAATCCTCGTCGAGTATGCGGATTAATGGCTGTATGAAAAACGGGCTTAAATTGGATACATGGAACACGGGATAAACCCTCCTGTACGCTGGAGGTAATTTAAGGCGGATTGCCACAGGACTAATGATTTTTGTGACAATGAATGGGCCGATAAATTTGGGAGCAAGTTTATTACAAATGGTGCGGAGAGGAATGTTTTTAGAAGAAAGCCACACTTTTTGATCGACAACATAAACGGGAGGCTTAGACCGGTGGCGATCGGCTTTAGCCTTGGTGCGCTCGCCCACTTGGAGGAGGGTCTGTCTGGCCCTGTTCCAGGTTGGACGGCACCTATGAACAAAGGCATGAGCGGAGGGGAGCGCGGCTTCAGATTCCAGACTGGGAAAAATTGGTGGCTGGTAACCTAAACTACACTGAAACGGAGTGAGGCCCGTGGCTGACACTGGTAATGAGTTATGTGCGTACTCCACCCATGTGAGCTGCTGGCTCCAGGAAGTGGGATTCTGAGACACCAAACATCGCAATGTGCGTTCAAGATCCTGGTTGGCTCTTTCGGTTTGACCGTTACTCTGGGGATGAAACCCAGATGAAAGACTAACAGTGGCCCCCAATAACCTACAAAATTCTCTCTAAAATTTGGACACAAACTGAAGACCTCGGTCAGAAACCACGTCCGTCGGGAGGCCATGAATGCGAAAGACGTGATTAACGACCGCAACCGCTGTCTCTCTGGCTGAAGGTAATTTGGGCAGAGGGATGAAATGAGTCGCCTTCGAGAACCGGTCCACCACGGTTAAAACCACCGTGTTGCCGTTCGAGGATGGAAGGCTCGTAACGAAATCTAGCAACATGTTGGATCAGGGTCTCGAAGGCACTGACAACGGCTGAAGAAGTCCATCGGGGGGACGATTGGAAGTCTTAGAAACTGCACAAACAGAACAAGCCAAGACAAAATTACGCACATCACGAGCCATAACTGGCCACCAGAATCATTGTTTAACAGAAAAAAGTGTGCGACTCACCCCTAGATGACAAGCTACCTTGGAGAAATGTCCCCACTGGATAACGTCAGACCGAAGTTCCTCTGGCACGAATAACCGACCCGGTGGGCATCCGATCGGGGGCGTTACCCCTTCCAAGGCTGCGCGAACCTTCGACTCGATCTCCCATGTCATGGTGGAAACAAAAATCTTCTGTGGGACAATGGATTCGGGTGACGATGCACGCTCCAAAAATCAAAAAGACGTCAGATAACACGTCAGGTTTGATGTTCTTAGAACCTGGTCGATAAGAGATGGTAAAATTAAACCGACCAAAAATAATGGCCACCGAGCCTGCCTAGAGTTTAATCTTTTAGCAATTCTGATGTATTACAAATTCTTGTGATCGGTCCAAACAATAAAAGGGACCCCCGACCCTTCTAACCAGTGATGCCACTCCTCCAAAGCGAGCTTGACTGCCAACAACTCACGATTACCAATATCATAATTTCTCTCTGCTGGTAAAAAATTGATGGGAGTAAAACGCGCACGGGTGGACCTTGCCATCCGAGGAGGAGCGCTGGGATAGGATGGCTCCGACCCCCACCTCTGACGCGTCGACCTCCACCACAAACTACCGGGAGGGATCATGGGCAATAAGGATGGGAGCTGAAACGAAGCAGCTTTTTAGTTTCGAGAACGCTGCCTCGGCCACACTCGACCACCTGAAAGGCGTCTTGGAAGAGGTCAAGGCGGTCAGAGGTGCGGCGAGTTGGTCGAAATTTCAAATAAATCACAGGTAAAAATTGGCAAAACCCAGAAAACTCTGCAGGGCCCTACAGGAATCTAGAGTTGGCCAATCTACCACAGCCTAAATCTTCTCTGGATCCATGCGCATCCCCTCGACTGACACAATATGCCCTAGAAAAGGAACAGACTGTGCATGAAAAACGCATTTCTCCGCCTTGACATGAAGACCATTCTCTAACAGCCTCTGAAGCACTCGTCTGACATGCTGAACATGTTCCTGGAGAGAATGAGAAAATATCAGTATGACTATCTATCATATCTCTCAGCACATCATTGACAAGTGCCTGGAAAACAGCCGGAGCGTTGGAAAGACCGAAGGGCAGAACGCAGTACTCAAAATGCCCTCTAGGGGTGTTAAAAGCCGTTTTCCACTCAACCCCTACCCTCACCCCCCTATGCGGACCAAATGATAAGCATTGCGGAGACCTAGTTTTGTGAAAAATCTCGGCCCTTGCAGACATTCAAAGGCTGAAGACATCAACGGCAAAGGATAAGTATTCTTTACCGTGATGTTGTTCAGCCCCGGATAGTCAATGCAGGGATGAAGGGAACCATCCTTCTTTTTCACAAAAAAAATCTCGCCCCCGCCGGTGAAGAAGAGGGACGGATAATTGGCTGCCAAAGAATCAGAAATATATTTCTCCATGGCCTCCCTTTCTGGAGCAGAAAGCGAGTATAATTTGCCTTTAGGCAGAGACGTACCTGGCAATAGATCTATGGCACAGTCATAGGGACGATGCGGAGGAAGAGATGCAGCCCGGGACTTACTGAACACTCCCTTCAGGTCAAGGTACTCACGAGGCACGTTTGATAGATCCATCTGTTCATCCTGCAACACAGAACGAGACACAGCAGAACACGCAGACAATAGACAGGACTCATGACAACTCTCGCTCCAAGAAAAAACAGAATTAAAACCCCAATTAATGTGGGGTTTATGTAAAACCAACCAAGGATGGCCAAGGACCACAGGAGTAGCGATCGTTTCTGTTAAGAAAAACTTAATAGTTTCAGAGTGATTACCAGAAGTGATGAGTTTGATAGCACCCGTGGAATGCGTAATAGTAGTAAGAGAAATACAGCTAAGTGAGTGAACAGCAATAGGTGAGAAAAGAGAAATTACAGGAATTTTTTGCTTATAAGCTAGTCTAGAATCGTTTAAAATTTCCTTCAGCTTCGGAATCAACGAGCGCAATACAGTCATGAACATCAGATTCAATGCAAAGTCTTATGGGTAACGTAGTGCTGTCTGAAGAGGGTTTGTTAAAAATGGCCTCACCAACCCTCAAACTATTACCCCTGACCGGACTCTTGCGTTTGACTTGACAAAGAGCCACAAAATGTCCAGCGCCTCCACAGTACATGCATAGCCCTGCTGATTGACGTCGACATCTCTCCTCTCCAGAAAGACGAGCTCTGCCTATCTGCATGGGATCGGTTTTGTGGTCGAGTGAGCTGATATCAGGAGCTGTTGAAGCAAAAAGAGTCTGTGTGGTTTTGTGTGGTGTGTTGCTCTTTGTGAACTCCCCTCTGCTGCAGTCGGGTGTCCACTCTGATGGCTAACTCAATGAGTCCATCTAAGGTCTTCGGTAAATTTATAGCGTAAATCTCATCCTTTATATAATCCGCTAGTCCATGAAAAAATACATCCCACTGTGCCTCCACATTCCATTTACACTCGGCTGCTAGAGTACGGAATTCAATGGAGAAATCAGCCACACTCAGATTGTTCTGTCGAAGTTCAGCAAGCCTCCGCACCGCCTCTCTGCCTAAAACTGCTTGATCAAAAACGGTTTTTAGTTAATCAGAAAATGTCTTAAAGGGCACCTATGGTGAAAAATCTACTTTTCAAGCTGTTTGGACAGACATATGTGTAGGTATAGTGTATAGACTGTCATATTGGGGTGATATAAAAACACTCAGTCCTTTTTTTTTCAATTTAACAAAATAAAAACGGTGGACCAATTGGAGCTGTTTTGAGATCGACCGCAACTTGACGTAGGAGTGCGATCCCCCCGCCCACCAATATTGATTGACAGGTGTCCATTACCATATCCTCAGTATGTTGTTTCATGTCCGCCATTTTCAGCGTGTGAGTCAAAGCGACGTCACCAAAAAAACACTGTGTCGTGGCTCTGTGCGGCGCATCCGGTGTAGGACGCCCTTTAGTTATAGCCTCAAGCAGGTCGTACACCAGAAGCGCCGCTCGGCGACAAGCAGCGTCGCGCCACGCAGCGGCATGCATTTCTTAATTTTAAACATAAGTTTCAATCAGGTGACACACCGGCGCCGCAAGTGTGCGATACTTTCAACTGTCATGTGCGCGCCGCGTCGCATCCGGTGCGTGATGCTCTTCAGTCAAAGTTAATTCAATGTGCTTGGTTATAAGTCTCAGTGTAGGCTACAAGCTCTGAGCTTTAAACTAGCACACAGTTGGCTGTAAAACTATACAAAGACACAAATGATTTTGTACTCTCTTATTGGTCTGTGTCCGAGTCGTACATGTACGGCTGAATGCTGATCCTCTCACTAATGTTGCTGCTCTCAGTCTGCCTGTCTGTAGCCAGGGGAGCTCTTGGCTTCGCCCCCTTGTTAAGTTGGGCGGGAAGTTGAAACTAATTTTCATGTGAAGCAACACGCCCCTAAAACAGCGACCTGTGTACACGCCCCTAAAATGGCATTTTTTAACACATCATAATAAAAAAATCTGAATTGTGTTTTAAACTGAACCTAAACTGGCACACTCAGAAGAACCATAATATTAATATAACATCTTAAAAAAGGGGTAAAATAGGTGCCCTTTAAAAGAAGTGCAGCAAGGACGTTTCCGCTCCCAGACTGTAGTACCCCAAAGAGCCGCTTTTCCAGTCAGTAGGTTGATAACAAATGCCACCTTACTTTTCTCGGTGGGAAAAGACGAGGGTTGTAATGTAATATATAGTGAGCATTTAGCCAAAAATGGTCTGCATAAATGAGGCTCACCCCACAAGACACGTGACAACCCAGCTGATGAATGTAAAGACACACACACACACACACACACATACACACACACACACTCACACACACACACACACACACACACATGCAAGAAGAACAGAAAGATCCACAATCGTGACAGTGTTGCATAATCTACATTATATTATTTGTTAATTTTTGTAAGGGAGAAAAGTGCTCCACAATAATAACCATCTAGTTTTGCTCACATTTCTTTTTTGTTCTGTCGATCAACTAACCATCAACAAACATTCACCATTGCTGCGCATCTCGTTGTTAACGTTACGGTTGTTTATTCTGCCGAAATGCCAGTAAAGACTTGGATTATTGCAAAACAAGACAGAAAATTAATTGCAGCGATTTCACTGCAAAAAAGCTTTTCTTACTTAGATTTTTTGTCTTGTTGAAATCAAATCACTTTTATTGTCACATCATCAGCAGCACGTGTGTTATGATGAGTGAAAAGCTCCAGACAGTGCAAAACAGTTGCTCCAGACAGTGCAAAATATAGACAGTGCAAAATACAACGACAGTGCAGAATACAACAACATACTCACAAAAAACAAGACAGTGTAAATTTGGCAATGTTGACAGTGATGCGTACGATGGATAGGTGTACACATAGTTGTAGGCAGTATTGTTTTAAGTATGGATTGGTTAAAGTGCAGTGCATGCTACATCTTTATGGTGTGCGGTGTGAGGTATGGGGGAGTTTGTGTGGGGTGTGTTAAGTGTTCATCAGCCTGATAGTCTGAGGGAAGAAACTTTCCTTCAGTCGGCTGGTGGGTGACCGAATGCTGCGGAACCGTCTGCCTGAGGGTAGCAGAGAGAAAAGTCTATGGCTTGGGTGGCTGGATTCGCTGATGATTCTCTTGGCTTTCCTCATGCACTTCCTGGTGTAGATGTCCTGGAGGGAGGGAAGCTCACCTTCTACTACACGTCCAGCAGTTTGCACAATCCTATGTAGACCTTTGCGATGCTGCTGGTGCTGTTTCCGTACCAGGTGGTGATGCAGCCAGTGAGGATGCTCTCCACGGTGCAGGTGTAGAACGAGCGGAGGATGTGGGGGCTCATTCCAAACCTCCTGAGGCGCCTGAGGAAGAAGAGGCGTTGTTGTGCCTTCCTCAACACTGCGTCTGTGTGGGCAGTCCATGTCAGATCCTCAGTGATGTGTACTCCAAGAAACTTGAAAGTGCTGACTCTCTCCACTATTGTCCCGTTGATGGTGATGGGAGTGTGTTTGTTCGGTGATGGGAGTGTGTTCGTTCTACATTCGTGTTCGTTCTACATTCTAGTCCAAATATCTAAACATTTTCTCAGCAAGCAAAACATACAGTAATGTCTTGTTTCCAGACATAATTGCCAAAATTAAGTCAGTTTTTCCTTAAAACAAGCAAAATAATTTGCCAATGGGGTAAGCAAAATAATCTTGTTTTTCCTTTTGACATAAGATTATTTTGCTTACCGCACTGGCAGATTATTTTGCTTGTTTTAAGGAAAAAATCACTTCAGTTTGGCATGTTATTTCTTTAAACAAGACAACATGTTTTGCTTGTCCAGAAAATTCTTCTTGTTTTAAGAATTTTTAGATATTTGGACTAGAAACAAGACAAAAAATCTAAGTAAGAAAAGCATTTTTTGCAGTGTACGTTTGTAATGAAGTTACGGGAAGAAGGAGGCGGAGAACCGACAAACTTCAAATAAATATTCATTAATAAAAGGGGACGGCAGCTCCTCACGGAGACTGCCGTCTAAATCAAAACAAAACGGACGGCAGCTCCTCACGGAGACTGCCGTCAAACTGAAAGCAAAAGTAAAACATGTCCGGGCCCGGTCCTCTCTCTCTGTCCTCTGCCATCGTTCCTCCTCTTATAGTCCAGAGCTCCTTCCGTGGGATTGAAGGCAGGTGCGCGCCACAGGTGCATCTCATCTGTGGCGGGCCTCGTTTCGCTCCCACGGCTTTCGGCCACGCCCCCTCGCCACATACCTTCCACGGGATTGAAGGCAGGTGCGCGCCACAGGTGCATCTCATCTGTGGCGGGCCTCGTTTCGCTCCCACGGCTCTCGGCCACGCCCCCTCGCCACAACGTTATTTATATTTTCCTGGATTAGTGTGGTGGTGTTTGTATCAGATTTTTATATAACACATAAACATAGTTATACACATAGTTAGGCCTGTATACAATCTTTATTGGTGCTGTCAAACTAATCGCATTAAAAAAAGCTTGTACACATGGATGTACTAAAAAAATCTTTATTACATGCTGCCTTCTGTTTTTCAGCCAGTTTCTTGAACTTTTCCTCCTTTATAAACAAAAACTTTTGGAAGTCTATAAAAGTTTTTGGCATTTCTCATTTTAGCTGATTTAAATATTTATAAACAACATAAAACAAAAACATTTTGATGTTTTGATAGATTTATGTAGAAAAACCACTTCTGTCCTCAATATGAATTTCTCGCATCATCAATTATGTCATGGGAAAACAACCTATAAACTACTCACTAAGTGTTACATAACTATCCCAGGGTCTGTATATAATAAGTATAAAGTCTAATCCATCTGAGGGACTTATCAACCAGCAAAACACAAACTAAGCGACTTCTCTTCCAGTGAACCAGTGCCCAAATTCACAAGTTTTCATTTACTCCAAGTGGGTTATATGGATTAATGTAGGAAATAATGAATGAGGGTTTAGGGGTGATTTCTGATACAGCAAGGAGCTTAAATTCAAAGATGAACATCATTTCAAGCAGATGGAACTTAAAATATTTGTGGGAAAGAGGACAAAAGAAAACATTAGATGGTTCTGGAAACCTATACATGCAACCTGGGTCTATATAATTCAGACATGAAGCACCTGATTATTTTGTTATGATATCAGTTCTGTTTGTGTGTGACCTTAGGGGATGCTATATGATCCACAACTTGTTGTACTATTAGGAAGCATATGAATCTAAAATTTTATTGAATTTAATTTTTTTATTGTTCACAGGACTCTCATAAATTTGGCTGTCAGGTCAGTCAAGCCATGGTGGATCTTATGACCCTGCTAAACCCCGACTTCAAAGACACCACAAAAGCCAACTCGGATGAACAGACTTAAAACTGGTTTATATTCATGTCTTCTATGATATATGGAGCTATGTCAGTGTCAATGAGGGGATTAAAAGTATCTGAAATCTAGAGTGTCTACATACAGTGCCCAGCATACATGAGTACACTTATATTTATATAAGACACTACACAATACTGTTTTTGTGTATATACCAGTGTTGATTTTGTTAACAAACAAGTTTTTACAGATGAAAACTAAATAAAAATGTGATGATGATGACAACTATAATAAAAATATACTGACATTTTCGTTGACTAATAAAAACGAGACAAGAATGTGATTGAGAGAAAATTGGAATTTGGAAAATATCCAATCAGAATTAATCTTGGTGTGTGGATTATGATGCACACACGCACATTTGAAAAGTAACTGGTCCACAGTAGATGCGGGATGCGATGACATCATCTTCCATAGAGGCATCTGTCAGATTAAACTGTAATAAAATGGCAACAGCTGAGAGAAAAAGATGATTCACTTTGAATGTCAAGACAAAAAAAAAAACGTATGGGGAGGAAATAGCTGATAAAAACAACAAAACTCAAGCGACATCAGCATACTAGGGAATCATACCGAAATTCACACAAGGGTAAACTCTGATCTTTTTTATTTACCCGAGTGTGTGCCTTTGCTTTACTAAAACAGTCAACTAAAATCTTATAAAATTTAGTCGAGTAAAACTAAAATGATTCAGAAGACTAAAATATGACTAAACTAAAATGGAACTTTAGTCAAAAGACTAAGACTAAAACTTAATCAATATTTGCTGTCAAAGTTAACAATTGTATATACATTAGATAAGTCAGTACCAAAGCCAAAACTAAAGATAATTAAAACAAAATAACTTAAGATTTGTATTGTTTTATTTACATAGCACATTTAAAAAAAACAAATGTTGACCAAAGTACTTTACAAATCAAACAACACACAAAATCTATACTTACACATATAAACAAAATAAAATGAAGTACAATAAAATGTAAGAGACAGAAGAAGATTTTTTAAAATGAGATTTAAAAGCATCAAAGGAAGAGCATGGTCTGATATATGAAGGTAAACCACTTTAGGGAAGGGCTGCAACAAAAAAAAACTCTGTCTCCTTTTGATTTTCGAGTCTTGGGAGCAACCAGCTAAAAACTGTAGCCCTTTAAACTGTTGCTGACCAAAGGGGGCCTAATATATTTGTATGCCAGTTAATAGTCTGGCACCTGGTGAGTTTCTTCAGACTAACCTTTAAAAATAAATAACAACAACATGTACTGAATCCTAAATTTGACTGGGAGCCAGTGAAGGGACGGTAATACTCGTAAAATGCTAACGAATTTCTTAGTCCTAGTGAAAATGCCTAGTGGCTGCATTTAGAAACATCCAAAGGCATGCAATTGAAGCATGAGAAGCTCCTGAATACAGTGAATTGCAACAATCCAATCCAGACATAATGAAAAGATTAACAATGGTTTCCAAATCCTTAGAAGACAGAAAAGGTTTCACTTTAGCAATGTTCCTGATAGAAACCACTTTTGACTACAGAATAAATGTGCTTGAAACTTCAACTTTAACTCAGAATCAAAAATAACTTCAAGACTCTTTATTTGATTTGTAACCTTATCTAATTATAGATTCAGAAACATGCAAACACTAACACTTTAGTCTTTGATCCCTTCAAATGTGATACTTAATATTGTTAAAACGGGTATAAAAGACTGTAAAGCCGTATTTTCCCTCTTTTTATATCACAAGGGATGATATAAAAAGATGATGATAGCTTATATTATACTTCTGGCAGATAGCAGCCTAGGGAAGCATATAAATGATAAAATAAATGCCACCATCTATTCCTCAATATTATTAAAACAAGTATAAAAAGACTGTAAAGCCATTCTTTCTCCCTTTTTTTATAGGCATACAAAGATGTGCATTACCAGCATAAAGGCGATATCTAGGGCCAGACAGAATCTGCGGACGTTATTTGCAATTTCTGCTAAGAATTTTGGTAAAAATCTGCGGATTTCTGCGGAATTATTTTGGGAGTCTCATAACTAAAACCTTAATATGTGAAATATGTGTAATTTAAAAACTGAATGAATTCAGATTTACACACATTTACTCAAGTAAATAAACAGAATTAATGATGGGCTAAAAATCTGTGGAAAATCTGCAGAATTCTGCGCGCTCAGATTCCATGTGGGCCTAGCGATAGCTTATCATGCTTCTTGGAGATGGAAGTCAAGGGAAGAATATAAATGAGAAATAAAGCTAGGCTCAAAATGATTATGATTGGTAAATCCATATGCGTAAAACAAAATGGCACAACACCACCCAGCAAACTAGAATGTACTATTATTGATAAAAGATCTAAGCCAACCACCACCAATACCTGAATAAGAAGAAATGGATGGATAATATTCAAAAACACTGAGTTTTAACCAATGTTTAATTGGTTAAAATTTATTTAAAAAGTGTGTTTGGGCATCACGATGGTGCAGTGGGTAGCACGATCGCCTCACAGCAAGAAGGTTAATGGTTCGAGCCCCGGCTGGGTCAGTTGGCATTTCTGTGTGGAGTTTGCATGTTCTCTCTGTGTTGGCGTGGGTTTCCTCCGGGTGCTCCGGTTTCCCCCACAGTCCAAAGACATGCGCTACAGGTGAATTGAATAAGCTAAAATTGGCCGTAGTGTATGCTTGTAAAATAGTGTGTATGGGTGTTTCCCAATGTTTGGTTGCGGCTGGAAGGGCATCCGCTGCGTAAAAAACATATGCTGGATAAGTTGGCTGTTCATTCCACTGTGGCAACCCCAGATTAATAAAGGGACTAGGCCAAAAAGAAAATAAATGAATGAATGAATAAAAAGAGTGCTAATGAAGCAGCCCTGATTGCAGTTTGGCTTAAGGACTTTAAAGGAACACATTAATGATGCCATTACAGGTGGAATTAAATATCAATCTTGACTCTAATTATTAAAATAAAAGAAGCTTTTAGAAAATCACTGGTCATTGAGGATTTAAAGCAATGAACACAGTGGTCTAATGGCTTATTATTTAGAAAGGGACTGGAAATTGAAATATTAAAAACAACTGGATTATGAGAAAGATAACCATCTTCAATGTCTATATTCGAAATTGGAATACCTGAAGATAAAAAGATAAAAAATGCAGGGTTTTTTTAAGTTAACTTAACACTTTTAACAAATTTATGTGATTAAAAATAAAAACATTAAGTTGTCCCAATGTAATCTTAAAAATTGTGTTATTTCAGCTCATTTGTAATAAGTAGTTTAAACGAGTAACAGAAAATATTTTTTTGAGTGTACCAAATCTAAAGTGTGGCCAAATGTATGTGTAGGTTTTGGGACTAATTCAATATGATTAAATGAACCAAATAATATGCAGAAATTCCTTTATCATAGGCTCTTTAGGACAGCGGATATGCAAATTAAGACAACCAAGTATTAAAATCTTCTCAAAACTTGGTGCAATTGTAGTTAAAAACTCTGAAAACTTGTGAATATACATTTTGTTATATTTTGGGGTCTGTATATGAGTGCACAAATAACCAGACAATATGAGTCTGTTTTTAACAAGCTGCAACTCAAAACTAGAGTAGTCCTGAACTGCCAGCGGGTGACATATTATTAAACATTGTAGTGGCTCTACCACCCTTACCAGATGATGACCTTGTGGTACTTAAAATTTAAAGTCACTCTGAGATACTGTACTTCCAATAAGCAGTCAGAGTCACCAGCATTGAGCCAAGTTTCTGTTATGGGCAAAATATTCTCATAGCTTTGACTTGATAACATATCACAGCTGATAATTTTCACCCCTGCCAAAACTCCAGGTAGTCTTTTAAATCTCACCAACACATCACAGTCCAAAAAATAGTACACGCAAATATGAAAAATTTGAAATGTATTTCTAAATTTAGTAGTTTGTACTTTGTCTTTTTTTGTAATAACATTTGAATTTAAATGTATTATTTTTCTATTCCACATGATGTTCGATAAAACTTTTATTTAACCTAATATAACTGTTTAAAGGTCACCTATGATGAAAATCATCTTTTGGAAGCTGTTTGGACAGAACTGTGTGTAGGTATAGTGTGTCTACTGTCATGTTGGAGTGATAGAAACACAAAAAAGTCTCTTTTTTTAAATTCTTGACGTAAAAATAAGATCCAATCCCTCCCATTTTAAGGCCCACCACAACGTGACATAAGAGTGTGGTTTTCATGAGTGCTGAGACATGTATTAACATGTTTCCGTATAATCATATCAACTAGACAGGACGTGCGCAAAACAACTGGCATAAAAAAAACTGTTCAGCTTTCTGGGATCATCAATCATCATTAAATCTGATCAAGAATGAGTTTTACAAGTTTTAAACGTTTTTAAAACAGTGCATGTTTGTAATAAATTAAAGACAATAAAATCGCTGTAATTCATCACCACAGCAGCATAGTGTCAGTACAATTATAAAAGAAGACTCTTCAATCCCGGTTTGTGGACGTTAAATCAGATTTATTTTGTACATGAACATAACGGATAGCCATACAGCAGTGGATATTAACATGTATCCTGTCACATTTGCGTGCAAAAACAGTGCAAAATTAAACGCGTGTGCTGTGTGTGTGTCCGCTATGTGTGTGCGTGAACTTTGTAACGACATTGCATGTGACTCATCGTTGCAGAAAGGCTTGAATATACTCCACAACAAATACATCAAATAATCGTTGGGACAGTTCTTACTGTAGTATTTTTCACAAACGTTACATGAGACCTGCTTCCTTCATGTCTATCACTGTGCTTTTTATCTGACGCAGCCGAAGATTGAGGTACACTCTGACAGGCACGTGGGAACGGTGAGTGGTGAGAACTAGCTCATTTGCATTAAAGGCACAGGCAGCATAACAGCCCATTCTGGAGACACAAAGTACTTATCTTAAATCTTGAAAAAGGGGTAAAATGGGTGCCCTTTAATAAAACTGATTTGTGTAAATATACGGAAATGTATTTTCTATATTCACTGAGAAATGGAAATAGTCATTTTTAAAAGGGGGTGTCCTTATTTATGCTGTGCACTGTATACTGCAGCACAACAATACATGTTTTGAAGAATTACTTTTATCTGTTTGATGTATCATAAACATAAAAGGTATCCAGTCACTGTAGGCAGTGCTGGTAGTTTCAGCTTTGCTGGTAGTTATGGCTTTGAAGGGAGTAGCGAGCTTTGCAATATGTTGTGATATTTTTTATACAAAAAGTATGTGTTAGTCAATGCATTTACTAACATGAACAAACAATGAACAATACATTTACAGGGAGTGCAGAATTAATAGGCAAATGAGTATTTTGACCACATCATCCTCTTATTGCATGTTGTCTTACTCCAAGCTGTATAGAACTACTACCAATTAAGCATATTAGGTCATGTGCATCTCTGTAATGAGAAGGGGTGTGGTCTAATGACACCCTATATTAGGTGTGCATAATTATTAGGCAACTTCCTTTCCTTTGGCAAAATGGGTCAAAAGAAGGACTTGACAGGCTTCGAAGTCAAAAATAGTGAGATATCTTGCAGAAGGATGCAGCACTTTTAAAATTGCCAAGCTTCTGAAGCATGATCATCGAACAATCAAGCGTTTCATTCAAAATAGTCAACAGGGTCGCAAGAAGCGTGTGAAAAAACCAAGGCGCAAAATAACTGCCCATGAACTGAGAAAAGTCAAGCGTGCAGCTGCCAAGATGCCACTTGCCACCAGTTTTGTGACTTTTTGCATTATATAAAAGCTTCTTGAATATTTGACTGGTAATTTCAAGTTTATTTCTATAGCGCTTCTTTATACAGTGTAAATGATGTCAAAACAGATTTACAGAGAAAACAATAAATTAAACTATAAATGTAGCTTCATTAGTGTAAAAACAGTTCAGTTCAAGGGATATTCAGTTTTACTAATGCTGATTTTGTTCTTGTTAGTTATTTAATGCTTCAGTTCAATACAAATATCATTGTTGAAGACAATGAATCTGATATCAAACTTTTACCAATATAAAAATAAAAATAATAATATTAATAATAATAATTATGGTGATGTGATGGTGCAGTGGGTAGCACTTGCCTTACAGCAGGAAGGTTGCTGGTTCAAGCAGCAATGGGTCAATTGGCATTTCTGTGTGGAGTTTGCATGTTTTCCCTGCGTTTGGGTGGGTTTCCTCTGGGATCTCTGGTTTCCCCCACAAATCCAAAGACATGCGGTACAGGTGAATTGGGTAAGCCAAATTGTCTGTATGTGTGTGAATGAGAATATATGGGTGTTTCCCAGTAAAGGGTTGCGGCTGGAAGGGCATCCGTTGCGTAAAACATATGCTGAATAAGTTTGCGATTCATTCCACTGTGGTGACCCCAGATTAATAAAGGGACTAAGCAGGAACAAAAAATGAATGAATAATAATAATTTTTATTATTATTTTCATTATTATTATTATTTCTGTTATTATTATTATTGTTATTATTATTATTGTTAGTAGTAGTAGTAGTATTATAATCATACTAATTTGTGATACAATATGTGTTATGGAAACACTTTGTGAATGCTTTATTGCATGTAAATAATAATATCAGGTTTATTGATTTTGGGTAAGAGTGAAAGCGAAAGTGAAAGAAAAAGTACAAGGCCAAACACATTCTGTACTAGAGTGAAAGTAAAAGTATCCTAGCAAAAATAAAAATGAGAGGAGATTCTTGTTTCATTTTATCGACTCATCTAAATTGAAATAAATTGGATAAAATGCTTTTCTATTTTGATTAAAAGGGAAAGGAGATTCAAATTGCACAGCACAAAACTATTAAACTATAAGACTACTGTGTGAAATAATTTATAGGATTATACACCACTGTTTTGAAGTACCAACATCTACACATTCCCCTTTTGTTACACAGACAAAAAACAACCATAAGCAGGTTATGATGAGAAAGTCATATCAAAGCTCATCACAAACAGGTTTTCCCAGGAGCAGCGAAACATACTGATATATAGAAGACAGTGTCATTCACAGTTAGTATTCATCACTACTAAACACCATCATGGTAACATTGTTTTTACTGCGTGTCTCAGCTTGCATGTGCAAGTCCGCATCCAGATACTATTGCAAAAAAATTCGCTCAGTGATCATGACCATGAGCCAGACGACCTCTGCTAAGAAATCTCTGCTGTCTTCTTAAGGAAAATGATAACACCATGTATGTAAAATACTTTTAAAATCCTCTTGCTTTACTTGTGTGGTGTGGTTTTTAAAATGACTGTGTACACTTGCATATGTTTGTGTTTGTCTGAAGGAAGTTATCTGCGACTACATTCTCCCACTACAACTAAATGATGGGAGAAGATTTTTGTAAGAGTATACCTTTGAATAGAACAAAAACAGTAATTGACAGCCATATTCCACAATATTTAATTATAATACCACTTATGCACTTCTATTAAAACATCATCATTTAACATGTACTATTAATTTACCTTGATATTCATTTAAACATTTTGGAGACCTATTAACATTAAAAAAAAAACAAAGCAACGGTGCCCATCAAAATCTAAATCGTTTTTTAACTAGTCTTCACTGGTTTGCATTTAGTGATGTACATGTAGTGATGTACAATGCATTTAGGCATGTAGACATGGTCAAGATGATCTGCTGCAGTTTAAACCGAGCATCAGAATCGGGAAGAAAGGTGATGTAAGTGACTTTGAACGTGGCATGGTTGTTGGTGCCAGATGGGCTGGTCTGAGTATTTCAGAAACTGCTGATCTACTGGGATTTTCCATCACAGCCATCTGTAGGCTTTACAGAGAATGGTCAGAAAAAAAGAAAGTATTCAGTGAGCGGCAGTTCTGTAGGTGCAAATGCTTTTTTGATGTCATAGGAGAATGGCCAGACTGGTTTGAGCTGATAGAAAGGCAACAGTAACTCAAATCAAATAACCACTCGTTACAACCGAGGTATGCAGAAGAGCATCTCTGACTGCACAACACGTCCAACCATGAGGCGGATGGGCTACAGCAGCAGAAGACCACACTGGATGCCTTTGCTGTCAGCTAAGAACAGGAAACTGACGCAACAATTTGCAAAGGTTCACCAAAATTGTTCATTGTATCAACACCACAGCCTACCTGAGTATTGTTGCTGACCATGTCCATCCCTTTATGATCACAGTGTACCCATCATCTGATGACTACTTCCAGCAGAATAACGCGCCATGTCATAAAGCGCGAATTATCTCAGACTGGTTTCTTGAACATGAATGGCTCAAATGGCCTCTACAGTCACCAAATCACTCAATTCAATAGAGCACCTTTGGGATGTGGTGGAATGGGAGATTCGCATCATTGATCTGCAGTCGACAAATCTGCAGCAACTGCTTGATGCTATCATGTCAATATGGACCAAAATCTCTGAGAAATATTTCCAGTATCTTGTTTAATTTATGCCACAAAGGATTAAGGCAGTTTTGAAAACAAATGTGGGTCCAACCCGGTACTAGTAACGTGTACCTAATAAATTGGCCGGTGAGTGTAGGTACAAAAATCTGCTATATAGCCATATAGGAATTTTTGAAACATTTTTGTGCATGCGTTGCATATACTATATGACATTATTTAATATTTGTGAAATCCAAACATGAACTTTTATGTTAAATAAGTGATTTGCATTTATTGCAATATATCAGCCTTCAAGCTTCTGTTTAACATATATTAAATTACCGTTAGCTGGAAGAACATTTTTAAAAAGCAGTCGGTATTTTTCAAGTTCAATAAAATTATAGGGAGTCAAAATAAGAAAAAAGTACAGCAACAAGTAGTCAATATAAGTCTTTCAGGTATAAAACAACACCGAGAATGACAGAGTGACCCGCAGCAAATGTATCAGTTGAAAGGGGGTGGGGACTTTCTCCATTTGTCCATAAGCTCTTAACCTGCGGCTAACGTGACACTTTCCACGGCATACCCACGCTGACTTTATGAACATAGACATTTATTTATAAACACCGTCAGATTCCGTCTGGTCAGTTCACCCACGACTTTTCTGGTATCTTAGGGGCATTTTAATCTTCTAGCAACACAAGAGGGCTCAATTCTTAAGGCTGGAAAACGAAAGCATGTTGCAGAATAAGAGAAGGCGTCAGAAAGGTAAGTCGCATGTTTGAGAGTTTTGTGTGAGATGCCTGATTTTCAGCGTGAAACCTCCACTGAGATGTTACTATTATAATGTTATAAAGAACTTTATTTGTTTTCATAAATGTACTGATATAAAGCTAAATATCCACGCTGGACAGTCTGTGGCTTGAACTATTTCAATAATATCCAGCTGCAGAACCGCAGAACACACACGTTTCAGGCACACAATCCAGCACACACGATCTAGGCAAACCATATAGGCCTATGTCAATGTTGTTAATGCACTTCTCGGACATCGTCATTAATATATTTATATATATGGTACACAATAAACAATAGTGTTTACTGTTTCACAAATATTGCGATCGAGGCGGGGAAATCGGGAGCGTTGTTTCCGGTCGCTATTCAATATAATAGACTGATCAGTTTTCTATCAGTCATCATAGATGATGATCAGTCATTATTTATCTGACAGAGTCAATATAGCAGATACTTGATTGCTGGCCTTGCTGAATGATCTAAATTTGAAAGTTTTAATGTGTATATAATGGATTAATTTATAATGAAGGAAATAATGGCAAGTTAATATGTATACTATAGGCAATAATACATCACTATATGTAGTAAATTTTTT
>CAIGQZ010032144.1:2001504-2038125 GCA_903798205.1 Danio tinwini
AACCGCTTCTGCTTTGTTGGCGAGTGAGGTGTGAAAATGACATAAAAAGGAATGATATATCATTTAACCAAATGTGTTTCACTTAAATAACGTATATATTTGTTGACAATGAGTTATAGTCAAAGTATTCGCAATTTCGCACTGTTATTCACAGTTCTGGCTCCAGCAAATTTCTATTGATCCAACTGTTAAAATGGCCAATTTTACAGCAGAAAAAAAGGTGTTTACAGCCTGGTACAAAGAACGATTTTGGTTCATGTAGTTAATATTAACCTTCGTGACAACTGTGAGGGGGCGAGGGGGGAGGTGAATTTTTTTTATAACTCATCCTTTTCCTTTAGATTAGGTTATATTAAGTTTGCATAATTAAGGGCGTGGCCACTTGAGTGACAGTTAGGTCTTGCTGGTTGCGTCCCTTCACCTCCGCTGATTCTGGCTGATTAGTCGCTGAACTCGTCATATTTATCGTATTTTTGGGTTGTTTTATGTGGCTTTACACAGTTAGTCGCCATTTAGAATTATTTCTTACAAATATCAGATGATATGGCATGCTGTGTGGATTTAATTGTGCTCACAAACCATTCAAATGGCCTTCATTTTCAGGTGAGTGAAATTATATACTTATACCATCTCTATTAACCTTATTGTCCGCGTACGAGCGGGCGCAGCCATTTGAATCATTTTGGCTGGATACTTCAGGTATCATTTACTTCCATTTATTTTTAGAGGTTAAAAACAGCCCGTTATGCTCCATGATGTTGCAAACTGATGTTTTCTTATTAAATTATTCTATTTTGTCTGTACAATCATGCAAACACTTGTTTGTAGAGCGAGTAGTTTAACCGTTTTCAGTCGTTTATTATTCCTAGTCATTTCTCCCATAGGCAACTGAATCAGAAGTTCTAATACAATTGCAAAAATCAGCGCACTTCCGCATTAAAGAATAAGGTCAATAAATGTATTTGCTTTAGTTAAGATCATTTATCATTTATAATGTTCTTTAGATGTGTAATGCACTCCAGAATCTGACAGATTTATTAGCTGTAGGCTCTAGAACCTCGTCTGAAGCGTTAAACAGTGTTATGCCTGGATTTCATCAATAGTCTTGCATTTACTAACACAGACTATATCTAAAGTGTTTGGAAGTAATTTGCACTTTCCTCCTGTTGAAAAACATTGTAAGAACAATGCTTAGTGGCTCAGTGTATTACAACAGTGTTTTTAAAAGTCTAACACTTTATTGATATAGTGTACAACCAAGCACATGTGGTCAGAACCAGGGCTCTAAACTGGTTCAAGGAACAGAAAGGAAAAATGGAAACGAATGACATTTTGCAGGAACAGAAACGAAAAACGAAAACAAGATCAACTTTAATCGTTCTGAACAGAAATGTTTAAAGTCAACCGGTTAATAACATTATTTTATCGTTCTCTTTATTATATGATTTTGGGAGACAAAAAGCATTCATTTAAAGCACGTGAGCAAATGTGACGGTGACGCATACTTCAAGAGTTCACACTTAGCTGATGATTGATAATAAAGCGTCTTTGGCATGCTGTCTCGGGAGAGAGCCCTGAGTTCAGAGAGCCCTGAGCTCAGAGAGGAGAGTTCGAGCTCAGGTGGGTCTTGAGAACTCCCCTACTTGTGAACTACTGAGATATATCTGACTAAGAGTTGCCTTAGGATGCTATTTTTAAGTAGTCAATTTATTTATGGTGTATGTCTTTGAATGGTGGGAGGAAACCTGGGGAAAACCCACGCGAAACACGGGAAGAACATGCAAACTCCGCACAGAAACGCCGACTGGCCCGGAGAGGGCCGAACCAGTAACGTTCTTTCTGTGACGCAAACAGTGCTACCCACTGGGCCACCGTGCTGCCCTATCAGAGAATGGGAGAAGTAGGGGTGGAACGGGGGATTCTTCAAGACGAAGATCACTGGAGTAAAAAGCTCTGGTAATGATAGTGTGTCTGTATTCATCTGATTGGTACAAATATAGGGAGCTAATGCAATACCAGCTGTGTTCAATCATAAGCGCATGATCCTCTCGAAATTAGTTTATAAATAAACCACACTTCGAGAGTTCACACTTAGCTGATGATTGATAATAAAGCGTGCTTGGCATGCTGTCCCGGGAGAGAGCCCTGAGCTCAAAATATCCTTGAGCCCGGAGCTCTCTCCTGTTTGAAGGGCAAGAGGAGAGTTTGAGCTCAGGTGGGTGTCGAGAACTCCCCAAAATGCTTTTTAGCTTGGGACAGCAGCCGCGAATTGAAGAAACCCCCCAACAAGCTAAGGATCAATACTATATCTGGCTGCTGGATATAAATTAAAGGTGGACAAGGAAGAGAAGCTCCTGTGGGAGCGAAATTGGAAGCAAGCTGTTGCGAGAGCCTGAGTATTGGGCTTGGGAGGGGCTGTGGTTGACTCCGGGGTAGTCGGATGCGAGGGATGCTTCTGCGGGGGTTGGATCGGGGGTGGGCGGGCTCCTGCGCGAGTCGGGTATGTTTTTTGGGGGATGAGGACTCCTGCAGAAGAGGGGATGAAGTGGGTGAGGGGTCGTGACTCCGATGGAGTCGCACTTGGGGAGACTCCGTGGGAGTTCGAGTTGAGGAGTGATGGCCTATGTGAAAATAGGGAAGAGTAGCGGAGAAACTCAACGCTAGAATGAAGGCAAAATAGCAGAGTAACTTGACGCTGAAGAAAGAAAAGTACCGGAGTAACTCAATGCTGGAAAGGGGTTGGGGATTTAGAGGTGGGAAGAGTAGAGGAGCTGGAAGAGTGGGGGGTGGAGGAAAGAGTGGAAGCATTCGACACTGGAAGGAAGGGAAGAAGGTGCGGAGGAACTCAACACTAGGAAGGAGAGGACAAGAGATGCGGAGAAACTCAACGCTGGAAAAAGTAAAGAAAGTGATATGTATTGGCCGGGGCGGGTGGTTATATTTGACTCCGGGGGAGTCAGAGCTCTGGGGGCGACTCTGTGGGAATTAGAGCTGTAAGTTTGGCCTCCTGCAGGAGTCTAGGAAAGGGAGGGGGCGGTGGAGACTCCTGTAGGAGGTGGACTGGGCAGGACTCCGGGGGATCTTGGTATTTTCTCAGCTGTAAGAATGCTAGGAGGGTTTGAAAGGGGTGTGTGGGAGAGGGGAGGTCAAAATGTAAATGAACTGGCCATTGCAATTTTGGGTGTGTTTTACTCTGCTTGATAAAGAAAGAAGAGGTTTCTTTATCCTGCGAAGTGAAATCAGAGATGGTGGGGTGGATGAAGGGGTTGAATTTGTATGTGTTTGGGAATTCTGAGCATCTAAGGAAGTCGTAAAAGGCTAGGGTGAACATGGTGTTGAGGGTGCAAGCTTATGGATAGACTGATAGCCTTTGCATGGTGTGTGTAAAGATTTGGAGAGGATGTTGAGTGTGATGGGGAGTCTGGAATCTGGGAAGGGAGGGGGATTTCTGAAAGCCTTGGTTGAGTAGTGTGGTTTGGTTAGATATGGCATCTGAAGGGGATCTTTGAATTAGCTTATTAAAAAAATGGGATCCCGCTTAAGTAGCTTCTAATGGTGCAGGCTTGTATGTTCTAGGAATATGAAAGTAAGATATGAATGGGTGATTGTGAGGAGGAAAAATCAGAGAAAATTGCTTGTACAGTGTATGGAAATGTTTGAAGGCTTTCCATGCTGAGAGGTATAATTCAAGGGTTCTGGGGACTATTGCTTGTAATATGGGAGATATGGAAATTGTCTGAGGTTATGTAACAGGTGGTTAATGGCAATTTTATTTCTGAATAAAGAGGTACTGGTGTTGGATGAGGGTCCGCTTCTGGAGCCAATAGATGAAATTTCTAGAAATGCATGTGGGTGGAAGTCGGCTGTAGAGGATCAGCTAGGGCTTCCCTCAGGTGGTATTGCTCTCCTGTGGTGTAAGAATGCTAAGAGGGTTTGAAATGGGTGTGTGGGGGAGGGGATATCAAAAACGTATATAGAATGTGCTTTGCAAAATTGATCTGTTTTGCTTTGCTTAATAAAGAAAGATAGTTTCTTCATCCTGCAAAGTTAGATCGATATGGTGAGGTGGATTGTGGGATTGAAATTAATGTTAGTTCAGAATATCTCAAAACTAAAAAGGCTAGTGTAAATATGGCATCGAGGGTGTTGGCTGTGTGAGTGGAAATGTATCTTTTGTGTAAAGTGTGAATGTATTTGGAATGGATGTGGAGTGTGATAGGTTGGATGAAGGTCAGCTTCTGGAGCTGGCTGTCAAGATCTCTGAAAATGAGAAACAAGAGAATCAGAAATGAAATCTTTTACAACATGGTACATATACGACATGTCACAATGATATACACAGGAGACCCAAAATGCAAGTGAAAACAAGATGATTTATTTAAAGAGTCACAACTGGTATTGATCTCACCAGATATAGTGTAGGGCAAGGATGCTCACACCAGAATACGACACAGCAGTAAAGGTTCATCCGTGAACCAATGTTGTATAGCAGTCTCTCATGGATATCTCACTAGATATCGAGGGAAGGGAAAGGTAGCGCTATGGAGCAGCTCTCGAGGAAATCGTCAAGTTTACCCATGGTAAAGTTCATCAGAGAAGCGGATTTGGGGTGAAGTCTCTCACAGATAATGTTGTCTTCAGAGCAGGCAGTTGTAACAACATCAATGAAACGGAGACGTGCATAAGGTCCAAATAAAACAGGCTATGTCGGAGAGCCTCCACCAAAACGAGCGAGAGCGTCTAACAGAGAGCAGACACAGAAGTGAACAAACAACAGACTGATAACGCTATCTACAAAACACTGAACATATATAGCGCGCGGAACGCGCAACAGCTGTGACTGATAGCAAACACCTGAGTGTTGTGAGTAGTAACGAAACACGTGACCACCCAGCTGATGAATGTAAACACACATACACACACACCACGCGGTGAAGAACCCAAACAAAACACACCACTTCCCACACACACACACACACACACACACACACACACACACACACAAACACACACACACGCAAGAAAAACAGAAAGATCCACAACCGTGACACGGCAGACCTAATAAATAGTTTTAGCTGATATCCATGTGAGGCATCTTAATAAGGGCATAGGCAACTGTGAATGGAAGTGCCTTTTGTTAATGCATGGTACGATAGCTTCGTTGTCGCAATGTGCAAGGATGGTAGAGGTGGGCATTCGTTCCCCCCACAGGATGGCAGATGGATGGAGAGCTGAGGATATGGGGTGTGCTTGTCTGGTGGTCCTGGAAATACCTCTTGAAGACTGAGTAGGTGAAGTGATAGTGAAGGAGTTTAAACCCCCTAGTGGTAGAATTTTGTTTAAAATGTAAATGTATCTAACGCCAGTCAAAGAATGAAACATTAATCCATTTGTCAGAAATGTCCTACTCCTATACGTTGCAATCAAGCGGGAAGTTTGTTACTTGCTGTTTTCGCATCCAACCGACTTGCCATTATAAACTTAAATATGACTCGTGTATGAACATTTGAGTCACTGGCGTATTACTGGCATTTTTTTTTATATTATTATTTTATTTTACATATATATACACATTAACTGCCAACATCAACCCTGAACTTAAATAATGTCATCACTTAGTGTAAATGTTAGTTATGGGTTTTACTTTAATCCGTGAATAAATAAAATTAGATTTGGAATCTTAACGTGATTAATATCACAAAAATATCTAGCCAAGTTCATTCACAAAGTCAGAGTCCATTCTTCATCTGT
This sequence comes from Danio tinwini, assembly GCA_903798205.1. NCBI lineage: Eukaryota > Metazoa > Chordata > Actinopteri > Cypriniformes > Danionidae > Danio > Danio tinwini. The sequence continues at coordinate 2,007,256 of CAIGQZ010032144.1, forward strand.
CAAGAGAGAGGGCGGGTCCATCAAGTTTTTGAGCTCATTGGATGGTGATGCTTCACTTTTCAGCTATTGGCTCAAAGGAGTTTCAATAAAAAAGGCCAGCAGCCATTTTGACTTAAATCACTATTGTTATGACTGGAGATGCTACTGAACGCACTCCAGTGAGTGGTTTGAATGATAACAGTGCATTTAATGGATGTTTATCGACGTATGAATATCCTGTGGACTAATGTTTTGCGGATTGGATTGCCTGGACCCCTGCAGTCGAATTGCTTCATGCTATTAGAATGATATGGATCTGTGGACAGGCGGGAGGTTTGAGAGGTGAGTTCTTTTGTATAAATAATTCTATACACACTAGTCTCGTCTTTCAAAGGTTTATAACATGTTTAGTCTTTGTTGGAAAGTGGTTATTTTTTGGCGAGTCTTCCATTTGGAGCGTGCTATGTACGTTACCACTGGTGCATCGCTATAGGAGATCGGTGAGGGTTCGGCTTCATTGCAATGGCTTGGATCGCCTGCGTCTTGAGAGTTTAGGCTTTGATGTTGTTGTTGAAATTGTTGTTGGGGTTATAGTTGGAGATGTTGTTGTTGTTGTAGCTGTAGCAGTAGCAGCTGGTGCGGAGCAGGGCATTCTTCAAGACGAAGACGACTGGAGTAAAAAGCTCTGGTAATTTATAGTGTGTCTGTATTCATCTGATTGGTACAAATATACGGAGCTAATGCGGTACCAGCTGTTTTCAATCATAAGCACATGATCCTCTCGAAATTAGTTTATAAATAAACCAGGCAACGTGAAATGCCCGCGAAGCAGACGTCATAAGCGAGAGTCGTTTCTGATGCGAAGAGCTTGTCTTCAAGGTTATCCAGAACCTGCTATTTCATGTACAAAGATATGTTTCGGTTTTAGTTATTGTTACTAAAACTTGTATTTATACTAAATTAATTATTGATTGTCGATTGTTTTTAGATGGGTCTCCATAAAGAAAATCCTTTGTTAATATTTGCCTTATGACAAATCATCTGATAAATCAATGTGTAATATTGAAGGATGAGTGGCAGATCATAAACATAAGCAATAATATGATATATTATCAAACCACTCAAGCATTTTCCATTTAGAGAATTACAGTAGTTAATAGCTTAGTCCTTATAAACAATCCATTAATAACATACATTATTTACAAGGCTACTGAAGAATTAACCGAATATGCAATATGATCCGCAAAATGATCACAGTGAAATGAGGCAAGCGCTCGTTTTTATATAAACTATAAATGTCTGGCCGTGATGCGTATTTATGCCAGTCTATAAAAATATAATATAGCTTGAAACGCTTTAATATTTCAGAGGAAGTATGTAAAGTTTGCACAACCAATATTTGGTCTTATTAACCTGCTACCCATAATTAAACGTCATGTAGCCTACTTTTGATTACTTGATCCTCGGATTAACGGCAGCAGCAGTGGACATAAACAAGATCTGTGCATAACAGGGTTTTATGTGTCCCGAATATGCAAAGTCAAGAGAGTTCACAACTTCATAAGGTAACGTAAACTAAATAACTAAAATAGGCTATATAATCTTATTCTCTGATCAAAACAAAAGTGATTTAGCAATGCCAACCACTAACAACCACAGAAATAGTGGAAACCGCAGTGAGCACTTTTTCCAAAGTTATGCCTTTCTTTTTTACACTTAATTACTGTGTGTTTAATGTTAAATAAATCAATAATGAATAGGCCTAAAGTGTATCCTGTGTGTGTGTGTGTGTGTGTTTGTGTTTGTGTGTGTGTGTGTGTTTCCACCAACTGTTTCTTTCATTACTGAAGCAGCTCTCTTCCAATACAGAAGGGAAAATGACCAAAATGTAACGTGATGATTGAAAATGATTGGAGGGGAAATAAATATATTTTAAATCCCCACACATAACAGAAAAATAAACAATGATAATGCAACAATAATAGTGTATTTGTATTATAGTGCCAGAAATATATTTTTTGACGGGCCTTGTCAAAAGTGAGCAGACACTTTCACGAATAAAAATATAGCACTTAAATTATTTCATTTTTAACAATCAATTAAATTAGCGGTTTTATTTTTATCATTTTATTTTTGTTATTTTTAATGTTTTATTGTCTTCACAATTAAAGCTATAAACAAGCGTTTTAGAAAATGTTTTGCGTAGCTACCCAGTAAATATTAAAGATCACAGAGAACAAAAAAACAAACACAAAAACATGTTACTTTTTACATGCTCATTTTATTGTTATAAAACATGTTATTTTTTTTGTAAAAACAATATTGACATTTAAGAATCCATATTTATTTTATTTATTCATTCATTCCTTTGATTTGTTTATTGGCGCATATATAGGCTATAATTTAAATCAAACAACAGTACCTTGGACAGATTGTACCAGTACGTACAGTGCCACTAAAGCTTTCAAACAAAAGTCCAAAAAATTAAAGAAAGATTACACTTTCTCCGGTGACGACAGACTACGTTACAACAAGCCATAGCCGGCATTAAATTACAAAACAAGCTTTTGGGGCTTTGAATTAAAAAGTGCCATTTTTTCCTTGTTGTTCAGAGTCTGCAAGTTCGTGTTTCATGGATATGTTGTGGATTGTGGACATAGATGATATTAAGAATGTCGTTATTCGATGCGCAGCACAAAAAAAGTCTCTCAGCAGTGCATGCAGCGCAGGCCCGGCGCCAGGATGTCATAACTGAGGGTGCATTTTAATCCCATAGGGGGGCACTAGACCTGGTGACTGATTTTGGTCCCTCTTGTTCCTTTCATTTATGCTATTTATTCACTTATTCGTTATTACTTTGCATTAATATATGTTTTATAGTGATGATAATAATATGTACAGTTTCGCTTCTACTGGTTTTATCAATGAAAGTTATGCAACAATACTGTTTACATAAACAGACAGATCATGGCTTCAGCATCAAACACGTGCTTTAAATCATATTTTATTCTCCTTATTTCTTTCCGTTTTATTTCAAATAATATAAATGTTTAAAATTTTAGGTAAAGACATCAACCATCCACCAACCATCGTTCTTCAGTTTATGATCCAACCCCGCTCTTCACCAGGGGGCCTGTCAATAATCCTTGCAGGGGGGCCCTCGCATTTTGCGCTACGCCACTGCATTTAGGTGATGTCTGTGTGTAGTACATGTTTAATGAAGTGTATTTGTATAATATATTTTTGAAGCTGTTTGCACAGAACTGTGTGTAGGTATAGTGTGTCCACAGTCCTATTGGGTTGATATAAAATCTTTTTTTATTTCCTGATGTTAAAATAGAATCCAAATTCCTTCCATTTTGAGGCCCACTGCAACGTGGCATATAAGTGCGGTTTTACCGCCCACCAAATTGATTGACAGCCGTGTATTGACATGTCTTCATAGTAACACGTATAATCATATCAACAAGACAGGACGTGTGCAAAGCAACCAGGATTAAAGATCTGTTCAGCTTGCTGTGATCATCAATCATCATCAAATGTGATCAAGAAAGAGTTTTACAAGTTTTTTACATTTTTAAAACAGTGCATGTTTGTAATGAATTACAGTGATTTTACCATCTTTATCACCACAGCAGCATGTCAGTACAATTATGAAAGAAGTCGCTTTAATGCCGGTTTGTGGATGCTAAGTCAGGTTAATTTTGTATATTAACATAACGGATATCCACAGTGTATATTAACGTGTATCCTGACACATTTGTGTGCAAAAACAGTACAAAGTTAAACACGCGCTGTGTGTATGTATGTGTGTGAACTATGTAACGACATTACGTGTGACTCATCGTTGCAGAAAGGCTTGAATTAACTCTATAAAAAATACATCAAATAATTGTTGGTAACTTTCTTACTGTAGTATCTCTAACAAACGTTACGTAAGATCTGCTTCCTTCCTGTCTGTCACTGTGCTGTTTATCTGTGGAGATTGAGGCACACTCTGACAGGCATGTGGGAAGTGTGGGCGGGGAAGAACTAGCTCATTTGGATTAAAGGCACAGGCCACAAAAGAACTACATTGTGTTCAGAGCAGAAAATTCCAACATTCAGAAAAGTATAATAAATAATCTGATGGGTGTTTTGAGCTGAAATTTGACAGATACATTCTGGAGACACAAAAGACGTATCTTAAATCTTGATAAAGGAGTAAAACAGGTGCGCTTTAAGTAGGGCTGGGCGATTAATTGAAAAGTAATTGAAATCGACATTCAGGACCAATATTCAATAAAAATTTTCCAGGACGATTTTTTTCAATTACTTTCCCTACCGCATGTAGTCACGTGACCCCGCTTTGTTAAAGGCTAAGGCTGACTTAAGGCCACTTTACAGCCCCATCTGATTTCTGATCAACTGTCCCATAGAGTTTCATTGTAAAAAAAATGCTCTTGACTTTACATTGGACATCCTAACAACATACCAATTCATACTAGCCACTGGGGGTGAAATGGAACACTGTTGTTCTGTGATCAGTATGGATCACAATTCACAATTCGGAACGCACGTGACCCGCGGATTAATAATTTATTATGAACTTGTCGGTTAATCCAACATTTATAACCACTGCAGAGAGATCGCCTCCCGCGTCATTCAAATCGCGTGCATGAAAGCATTTTGGCTTCCCTGTAAGATATAATGATGACGGGAAAAGTTGTGGTTCGATTTAATTTGGGCTTAATTTGTGCGGGAACATGCCGGATTCGGAACCGGCACTTCTGAAATCTGATCCGGCACCTTATTTTACCAATCCCCTCCTACCAGTCTGCTGTTCACCTTCACTTTCTTCCGCGACTCCCCAACACTCTTTACTTTACCCACTCACTTTCATCAGCAACAGTCCTCCGCCATCCACCACCCCAACAACCCCCAAAAAATAAATAAATCACAGTTTAATGCAACATGAAGCTAGTGAATTTTTGACGCTGGTAAAAGCAATTACATTGTGTAACCAACAGATGACGACAAACAACCATCAAAATTATGTCACTGAATAGGTTTTCAAAAATAATACACCTACAGTATAATAAAACATGAAGTTTTATGTGTAAATTGTTGAATCATTAATTGAAGATAAATATGATCTGTTGTACAAGATGTTAGATTTTTATATTTAACATTATCAGCAACAGTACCAAATGTTTTATTAACATTACAGGTTGTAAGTTCTGTTTGCTAAAAGCAATGTTTTTTGCTGTAATATTTTTATATAAATGGAAAGCAAATGACATTTGTCTCCTCACTCTTTTGCTGATCTGAAAAATGGTCCAATCCATTACTAAAAAAGTGTGTATGTAGTGTGGTCCGAACTGCAGATTTGTGATCCGTTACACCACTACTAGCAACATACTAATCCATACAAGAAATATACTAATGACATACTAACATACTAGCAATATTCTGATTCATACTAACTACATACCAATCCAATCTAGAAACATACTAACAAACATACTAATCATACTAGAAACAAACTTACAATAATAATTCTTTTTTTATTTGTAAATGGGGCCTTTCTAGACACCCAAGGTCGCCTTACAATAAGCATCAACAGTCATGCTAGAACAAATTAAAACAAATAATAAACATTACCAAACATGCATTGACCAAACAAGTATAGACACACATCATGAATATGAAATAACATGATAAAAAACATGATAAGAAAATGTTAAAGGAAAGCCTTCTTAAAAAGATGGGTCTTTAGATGAGATTTAAATGTGTCAAGACTATCATTGCTCCTTAGATCCAGGGGAAGCGAGTTCCATAGCCGAGGAGCCATAGAGCTAAAAGATCTGTCTCCCATCAGTCACAATGATATGCACAGAAGACCCAAATGCAAGTGAATGCAAGATGATTTATTAAGAGTCACAACTGGTATAATCTCACCAGATATAGTGTTGAGCAAGGGGGCTCACACCGGGATTACAACACGCTCAACAGCGATAAAAGTTCATCCAAGAAATAGCGCCACATAGAAGTCTTTCATGGATATCTCACCAGATATCGAGAAAAGGGGAAGGTTAGCACTAGGTAGCAACTCTCAAGGAAGTCGACACGCTTACCAGCGGTAAAGTTCATTAGAGAAGCGGATCGGGATGAAGTCTCTTACAGATAATGTTGTCATCAGAGCAGGCAGTTGTAACAACAACAATGAAACGGAGACGAGCATAAGGTCCAAATGAAACAGGCTTATGTCGGAGACCCTCCACCAAAACGAGCGTGAGAGTCTAACAGAGAGCAGACACAGGTGTGAACAAACAACGGACTGATAACGCTATCTACAAAACACTGAACATATATAGCGCGCGAAACGCGCAACAGCTGTAACGGATAGCAAACACCTGTGTGCTTGTGAGTAGTAACAAAAACACGTGACCACCCAGCTGATGAATGTAAACACATATACACACACACACACACACACACACACGGTGAAGATAACCCAAACAAGACACACCCACTTCCCACACACACACGCACACACATACACACACACTTGCAAGAAAAACAGAAAGATCCACAACCGTGACAGTGCCCCCTCTCTTAGGAGCGCCCAGAAGAGCCTACCTGGCGATTGTAATCATCGATAAGAGACTTCTCTTCCCAACTTCTCTTCTCAGGACCGTAACCTTCCCAGTCGACCAAGTACTGGAATCCTCGTCCCCTCCGTCTTGAGTCCAGAATGCGCTAAACCGAATAAGTAGTCTCCCCATCTACGAGACGCGGCGGGCGGGCGGGGGGAGGGGGGGACCGGAGTATGCGGATTAATGGCCGTATGAAAAACGGGCTTAATTTTGAATGCATGGAATACGGGATGAACCTGTACGCTGGAGGTAATTTAAGGCAGATTGCCACAGGACTAATCATTTTTGTGACAATGAATGGGCCGATAAATTTGGGAGCAAGTTTATTACAAATGCTGCGAAGAGGAATCTTTTTAGAAGAAAGCCACACTTTTTGACCGACAACGTAAGCGGGAGGCTTAGACCGGTGGCGACCGGCTTTAGCCTTGGTGTGCTCGCCCACCTTGAAGAGGGTCTGTCTGGCCCTGTTCCAGGTGGGACGGCACCTCTGAACAAAGTTGTGAGCGGAGGGGGCCGCGGCTTCAGATTCCAGACTGGAAAAAATTGGTAGCTACTAACCTAAACTACACTGAAACGGACTCCACCCATGTGAGCTGCTGGCTCCAGTAAGCGGGATTCTGAGACACCAAACATCGTAATGTGCGTTCAAGATCCTGGTTGGCTCTTTCGGTTTGACTGTTACTCTGGGGATGAAACCCAGATGAAAGACTAACAGTGGCCCCCAATAACCTACAAAATTCTCTCCAAAATTTGGACACAAACTGAGGACCTCGGTCAGAAACCACGTCCGTCGGGAGGCCATGAATGCGAAAGACGTGATTAACGACCGCAACCGCTGTCTCTCTGGCTGAAGGTAATTTGGGCAGAGGGATGAAATCCCGGTTAAAACCACCGTGTTGCCGTTCGAGGATGGAAGGCCCGTCAGAAGTCCATCGGGGGGGCGATTGGAAGTTTTAGAAACTGCACAAACAGAACAAGCCAAGACAAAATTACTCACATCATGAGCCATAACTGGCCACCAGAATCGTTGTTGTATCAAGCGAACGCATATTCAGTCTCTGCGTTCGCTTGACTTTTGTCCACTCTGGTGCCTCATACCATTCGTGCTTTTGCTCTCCAGAGATCATCCTGTTAAATTGGTTATCCCAAGAATGTTGATATGGTTTCTATATTGCTACACTATTTATTAACAATACACGAAAAACTTGAAAGGTTAAGGTAAATTCTATAATAAATTCTAATGTTTTTGAGTGTTAGGTATACTGCCTATGTTTTTAGGCTAGTATTATTTACAACTTGTTAATGAATGCTTCAACATACTGTAGTATTAAGAATAGTGAACTGATAAAATTAAATACAGAGTGTACTTTTTCCACAGTAAAGTGTGATGAATTGTAGTATAATATATCCTATAGTGTAAAAAAAACAGCACTGGGTAATTTGTTTATATTACAGTTGTGTTACTGGCAACGCAGTGGCGCAGTAGGTAGTGCTGTCGCCTCACAGGTCACTGGTTCAAGCCTTGGCTGGGTCTGTTGGCATTTCTGTGTGGAGTTTGCATGTTCTCCCTGTGTTTGCGTGGGTTTCCTCAGAGTGCTCCGGTTTCCCCCACAGTCCAAAGACATGCGGTACAGGTGAATTGGGTAAGCTAAATTGTCTGTAGTGTATGAGTGTGTGTGGATGCTTCCCAGAGATGCTTCCCAGGTTGCAGCTCGAACGGGCATCCGCAGAGTAGAAATGTGCTGGATAAGTTGGCGGTTAATTTCGCTGTGGCGACCCCGGATTAATAAAGGGACTAAACCGAAAATAAAATTAATGAATTATTTACAGGTGCAGTGGGTCAGTATGGAGACAATGTGTGCTCCCGCAGAAGCATTTACTGCTGTATGAGTGCGGAGGAGTGTGACAATAATGGTATTTGGAAATGTAAGTGTATATGAGCTCGATAAGAGCATCGCTGCTGCATCAACTGAAACACAGGGCGACTCCTAAATAGGTCGCAGTTGTGATGAATGAAAGTATATAGAAGTATGGGATAGTTCAAATTTCGAGGGAAAAAGTTAAAGGAAGAAAAAAAAAGGGGGGGGGGGGGGGGAATGAAGGAGCTCCTATGGTAATTGGAGGGGGAATAGGGGGAAATGGCAGAGTCGTGCTTATACCTAGAAATGCATGTGGGTGGAAGTCGGCTGGAGAGGATCAGCTGGGCTTCCCTGAGGTGGTATTGCTCTCCTGTGGTGTAAGAATGCTAAGAGGGTTTGGAATGGGTGTATAGGGGATGGGGATATCAAAATTGTATATAGAATGTTCTTTGCGAAATTGATATGTTTTGCATTGCTTAATAAATAAAGATGGAGTTTCTTCATCCTGCAAAGTTAGATCAGATATGGTGAGGTGATTGTGGGATTGAAATTTGATGTTAGTTCAGAATATCTCAAAAACTTAAAAGGCTAGTGTGAATATGGCATCGAGGGTGTGGGCTGTGTGAGTGGAAATGTATACTTTGTGTAGAGTGTGATTGTATTTGGAATGGATGTGGAGTGCAATTGGTTGGATGAGGGTCAGTTAGCTGCCATGGTCTCTGAAATGAGAAACAAGAGAAAATCAAATTTTTTTTACAACATGGTACATGTACGGCAGACATAATAAATAGTTTTAGCTGATATCCATTCGAGGCGTCTTAATAAGGGCATGGGCAACTGTGAATGGAAGCGCCTGTTGTTAATGCATGGTCCGATAGCTTTGTTGTCGCAATGTGCAAGGATGCTAGAGGTGAGCATTCGTTGCCCCACAAAATGGCAGATGGATGGAGAGTTGGGGATATGGGGTGTGGCTTGTCTGGCGGTCCTGGAAGTACCTCTAGAAGACTGAGAAGGTGTAGTGCTAGTGAAGTGGAGTTTAAACCCCTTAGTGATATAGAAATTAGTTTAAAATGCAAATGTATCTAACACAGAGTCAATGGATGAAACATTACACCATTTGTCAGAAATGTCCTCCTTTTCATAGCAGTCAAGCGGGAAGTTTGTTTCTTTGCTGTTTTCACATCCAACCGACTTGCCATTATAAACTTACATATGACACTTTGTGTATGAACATATGAATCACTGGCATATTATGATTGAACTTCTGTGCTCTATGTGTTGAATGTTTTTCAATAGCTGTGTAATAATCTTTTTAGAAGTTAAATGGCTATCAGATGTTGCAGAGTTTTTATATATATATATTTTTTTTCATTCATTCATTCATTCATTCATTCATTCATTCATTCATTTTTAAAATACATCAACTGCCAAACATCAAACCCTGAACTTAAAAAAACGATGTCACCACTTAGTGTGAATGTTAGTTATGGGTTTTAATTTAATTATAATATTCAGTTTTTTTTCCTGGCTCAAGATGATCAGGACATCTTTGCTACATGAAACAAACACATTGAGCTCTATTTTAACTATCTAGGCGCAAAGTCTGAAGTGCAGGGCGCAAAAGCATAAAGGGCGTATCCAAATCCACTTTTGCTATTTTAAGGATGGAAAAATATGCTCTGCACCATGGCGTGTTAGGGTGCGTGTTATTTGGACTGTGGGAGGAAACCGGGGAACCCGGGGAAAACCCATGCGAGCACGGAGAGAACAAGCAAACTCCACACAGAAATGTCATCTGATTTATTAGGGAATTAAAGTAGAGGTGGGTGGGGGGGGGAAACAGGAACAGCTGATAGCAATCATAAGCACGTGATCCTCTCGAAATTTGTTTATACATAAACTTTACTTCAAGAGTTCACACTTAGCTGATGATTGATAATAAAGCTTGTTTGGCATGCTGTCCCGGGAGAGAGCCCTGAGCTTGTAAGATCCTCGAACCCTGGGCTCCCTCCCGTTTGCAGGGCGAGAGGGGAGTTTGAGCTCAGGTAGATCTCAATAAACTCCCCAAATAAGCCTTTTACGCTCAGGACAGCAGCCGCGTATTGAAGGAACCCGCGGGAGTCAGGAAAGATTTTTTGGGCGGTGGAGACTCCTGCGGAAAAGGGGTGTGAGTTAGAGAGGGGGTATGGAACTCCTGCGGGAGTTGAGCTAGGGGGACTCCGTAGGAGTCAGAGCTGTGTAAGTGAGGGCCTATGCGGAAAGAAGGAAAGAATAGCAGATGACTCAACGCTAGAAGAAAGAAAGAAAGAAAGAAAGCTGAGAATTGGGCGCTGAAGGAAGAAAATTTAGCGGAGTATCTTAACGCTGTAAAAGAAAATGGGGAGGGGGTGAAGAAGTACAAGGTAATGTAGAGATTGAAAATATGGAGTAAAAAGTAGCGGAAGCACAAAACGCTGTAAGGAAGTAAAAGAAGGGGTGGATAAGTGCCGAAAGGAAGATAGAAAGTGGGCGGAGAATCTCGACGGCAGAAAGAAGAAAAGTGAATTTATTTTTTTATCCTAGTGGCTGGGCGGGGGAAGTGAGTGACTCCTGCAGGAGTCGAAGCTCGGGGTAACTCCTGCGGAAGTTAGAGCTGCAGGGGCGTTACCCTTGTGGGAGTCTGGGAGAGGGAGGGGGCAGTGGAGACTCCTGCAAGAGGTGGTGGTGGCGGGACTCTTGCGAGAGTCGATGCTCGGAATTGAGGGCCTATTTGAAAAGAGAAAGAGTAGCGGAGGAACTCAATGCTAGAAAAAGATAGTCGCAGTAGAACTGGGCGCTAAAAAGAAAAGAAGCTGAGAGACTCACGCTGAAAAATAAGGGGGGAATATTGGAGAAAGGGAATAAGAAAGAGCGGAATTACTCAATGCTGGAAAATAGAAAAGAAGAGGGGATTGAATGCCGGAAGGAGGATAGAAAGAGGGGCTGAGGATTTTAAGGCCGGAAGGAAGTGAAAGATGAGGGGAGATTCTAGTGGCTGGGGGGGGTGGGAGGGGGGGGGTGGGAGGACTCCTGCGGGAGTCGAAGCTCGGAGTGAGCTATGGGGTGGGTGGGGTCTTGGCATGAGACGGGAAGAAGGAGGGGGCAGTGAGGACTTTTGCTAGCTTGTGGCTGCTAAGGGTTGGGCTGCGGATGGGCTTGGCGGGACCCCTGCGGGGGTCGAAGCTCTGTGTGACTCCTGCAGGAGTCAGAGCCGTAGTGAGCGGGAGTGAAAGGGAAGGGGAGTATAGCTCGCGCTTGGAGGAAGTAGAGAAATAAAAGGTAGCTCGGGTGCTACGTGGCAGAGTCTTGCTCGTGCCCTTAAATGGCAGAGTCATGCTCGTGCCCTTGAATGGCAGAGTTGTGCTCGTGCCCTTGAACTCTGGATGCTTCATGGCAGAGTCATGCTCGTGCCCTTGAACTCTGGTAGTTGGTTGTCTGCTACAGAGGATCAGCTGGGCTTCCTTGAGATGGTAATGGCTGAGGGGGATGTGGTTTTGAAGACGTCGGAAGACCAATATCCTAGGGTATGAATCTGTTGTTGGGAGAGCCCATGGTGAGCTGCTGTAGTGGCTGCCCCTATTCTGAATGAGTGGCTGGAGAATGGTTCGGGGGGAAAGCCTGAAAGGCGGAGGACTTCTTTTAATTGTTTTTAAAACCAAAAGCATGTAACTGGACGGTTAGCGTTGTCAGTAAAGAGAGGAGCAAGGGGGTTGGGCTCTTGGGCTCTTCTAAAGTGTAAAAAGGCTAGGAGAGTCTGAAAAGGATGTGTGGGGGAGGGGATTCGAAAATGTAGATGTAGTGCTCTTTCTGAGTCTGGTCTGTTTTGCTTTGTTTAATAAAGAATGAAAGAGTTTCTTTATTTTGCAAAGTCAGATCAGACTTGTCTTGGGGTGGATGGTGGGGTTGAAATTAGATGTTATTGTTAATTCTGAACATCTTAGGAAGCCGAAAAAGGCTAGGGTTAACATGGCGTCATGGGTGCGAGCTGTGTGTGTTGATAGGTATCCTTTGAGTAATGTATGGATGCACTTGGACAGTATATGGAGGGTAATGGGTTGTCTAGGGTTGGGGGGGGGGTGGGGGGGTGATGACATTTGATGACTACTCTATTCACAGATAGCCCAAATTTAGCTTTGTTTTAGTCAACTCTGTTTAGACATCTGTTAGATGTCTATTACACCATCAAAAAAAAGATGCTGATATGGCATGTTTGTTAACTTTTAAAATGCCATGAAACAAACATACTATAAATTAATATGACAGTTTTCTGAACAATAAAGTATTTAAAAAATTAAAAATACTATGCTATTTAAAAATAGTGTAGACACTTTCGCAGACAAGCATTGAAAGTCAAAAATCCTGCCCTCTCTGCCACCCCTCCTCCACACATGGACAGACCTTGAGCCTCAGACATCAACATGAGATGTCAGATTACCACATTTTTTCTCACATACTCGCCTGTGCAACTTTTAAAAGGTGTACTTGGAGATTGTTATTTGCCTTTCATTTTTGCTCATTCTGCTGCATAGTGGTGACATAATGATGAGGTATCCTGTCTGCACAAACATAGTGCAAAAAGATATGCAAATATTTTGACAGGCAGATTTGTCGTAATGTTCAGACTGAACACAAACATTTTAAATGGATTTTTTTGATCCACAGATTATATAAAAGCATATAAATACATTTAGACCACTTAACTTATTCAGTGCTTTTTTGATGTGAAGAAACTTTCAACATAACAAAAACTAATTCACATAACCTGCCTTTAAGCACTAAACATGAAACGTTTTGCTAAATGAAGGTCTTTCACATGCAACACTTTTGAGAGGTTCTCTTAAATGTTCTTGCCTAGTTTTGATTACTGTTGTTTTATTTTAGTTTGTTTGGTGTTTGCCTTTTGACCTTATTTGTATTTCAGATCGTGTGTGTTGAGCTTAGTAGCTTAGTAACAAGACAGAACAAATCGTTTTACCAGAGTCTTTTATTACTCACTCTTTTACATTCTCTCTCTGTACAGCATGAACATGAGACGGCAACTCTTCCATATCTACAACAATGACGTAAAGCACGTAAACAACATGACGTCACCACCACAGTACCGCAATACACTGAAACACAATCATGAACCCTTCAGTGATTATATCAACACAATGAGCAAGAGTGCCAGTACTTTAACAGTGTGCCGTCTGCCTTGACTCTCTGGAACATGTTAATGCTTCTGTTGTTGATAAAGTTAGGGTAGGGTTGAAGGGTGCAAGGGTATGCACTGTATAAATCATATGCGAGAGTAGTTGGTGGTTCATTCTGCTGTGGCTGTGATAAATCAGGGACTAAGTCGGAGGAAAATTAATGAATTAATTATTCAGGAACAGCTCTAAATTAAAAAAAAGCCAGATTACTAAGTGAAGTTTATTTATAAACTAATTTCGAGAGGAGTTTGCGCTTATGATTGAAAACAGCTGATCCTCGTTAGCTAATGCACGATCCACCAATCAGAAGATTCCTAATCACTATAAATAACCAAATCATCTTACCTTAACCATCTTTGTCTTGAAGAATCCCCCCCCCCTTCCACCCCTACTCCTTCCCCTCCTTCATCAGGGCAGCACGGATGCACAATGGTTAGCATTATTGCCTCACAGCAAGAACGTCACCGTTTATCTTTATCACTTTGTCCACAGAAATATATCTTTATTTTGTTTAAGTGTTTTGCTGCTCTGCTGCCCACTGCTTCTTTAGTCAGCATCAGTTACATATAGTCTAGCTGTGCATGCATCCTGCAGCAGCCCATTAACAATGCATTTCGTAATATAATTACTATTATCCATTGACACAATATATTCATTATCAAAAAGCATGCACTTGGGAGCTGCTTGGTAGGCATGGGACGATAACCGTTTTCAAGATATACTGCTGTTTGGAAAAGTCAAGGTTTTTAAACCGTCAACATTTTCTGCTATACCGTTCCTCTGCTATACATTCTCACTTCCGGTGGTGCTGCTCTGTTGTGACCCGGGCGACCTCGTGCTGCTGTCTTGTTTGTTTGTTTGTTGTTGTTTTTTTTTAAAACTTATTAGTTTCTATTTTCATTTTTTAAACCCATGTACTTGAATTAGGGTGCACGATGATGTTTCTGTTAAGAGGCCTGGTGCTGATGTTAGCTCTGTGGCTGATTACCTGCAACTCCATGCGAGTGAATCACGACTTGATGACGGCGGCGGTTTTGCGCTACACACAAGTCCAACTTTTACTGCTTCGGTCTAGTTGTGCACTCGCCCCCCGGCTCCAGCTACCGAGGGATGTGCAAATGAGGACACCGTCGGAGGGCTGCCAAGCCCATATGCGGAAGAGGGGAAAGCACGGCGGCGTTCGGCAGAGACTACGGAGAAGGGCAGTAAAACCACCGCTACCTTCTATGCTTTTTTGCAACACCCGCTCCTTGAGGAGTAAAATTGAGGAGCTCAGAGTCTGTAGCAGAGTTCGAAATGAGTACCGGGAAGCATGTCTGCTTGTGTTCACCGAGACGTGATTACGAGAGGACGTTGCCGACTCGCTCATTGCCTTGGAAGATTTTTCTCTGGTTCGATCTGACAGGAATCAGAATCCGTTTTATTGCCAAGTGTGCTTCACACACACAAGGAATTTGTTTTGGCAACAGAAGCTTCCAGTGTACATAAAGTGACAAGTGACAACACAAAATAAAATACAAGAAAAGAAAAGGCAATAAACATTAAACATTAAACAGAGATGCAGTTAGTCAAAAAGATCTGGATGTTGAGTTGTATGTACAGATATGCTGTAAAAATACAGGTTATAAGGTGCTGTGTACAAGTGCCTATGAGAAAGTATTGCACGTTTATTGCACAGTAGGGGAATATTTAACTGTTCATGAGGTAGATGGCCTGAGGAAAGAAACTTTTCCTGTGTCTGGCTTTTTTTGTGCTTGGTGCTCTGTATCGCCGACCAGACGGTAACAGTTCGAACATGTAGTGTGCTGGGTGTGAGGCATCCAGAGTGATTTTACGAGCCCTTTTACTCACTCTGGAAGAGTACAGTTCTTGAAGTGTAGGAAGGGTAGTGCCAGTGATTCGTTCAGCAGTCCGGACTATTCGCTGTAGTCTATGGAGGTCGGTTTTGGCAGCTGAGCTGAACCAGACGGTGATTGAAGTGCAGAGGATGGATTGGATGACAGCTAAGTAGAACTGTAGGAGCAGCTCCTGTGGCAGGTTGAACTTCCTCAGCTGACGAAGGAAGTACAGTCTCTGCTGGGTTTTCTTTACAATGGAGTCAATGTGAATGTCCCACTTCAGATCCTGAGAGATGGTGGTGCCCAGGAACCTGAATGACTCTACTGCAGCCACAGTGCTGTTCATGATGGTGAGTGGGGGGAGTGCAGGGGGTTTCACCTAAAGTCCACTATCATCTCCACTGTTTTGAGCGTGTTCAGCTCCGGGTTGTTGTATCTGCACCATAAAGCCAGCCGCTCCACCTCCTGTCTGTATGCAGACTCGTCACCGTTCCGGATGAGGCCGATAACAGTAGTGTCATCCGCAAACTTCAAGAGCTTAATGGAGGGGTCTTTTGTGGTGCAGTCGTTTGTGTACAGGGAGAAGAGCAGTGGGGAGAGAACACATCCCTGGGGGGCACCAGTGCTGATGGTGCGGCTGTCGGATGTGATTTTACCCATTCTGACTAGCTGTTGTCTATCTGGCAGAAAGCTGGTGATCCATTGACAGACAGAGCTAGGGACAGACAGCTGGGTCAGTTTGTTCTCGAGCAGTGATGGGACGATGGTGTTAAAAGCAAAGCAGGAAGAGCAAAGGGGGTGGTATATGTGTCTATGTGAACCAAAGGTGGTGCTCACAATTCTCGGTAAGAGAGAGGGTCTGTAATTCTGACATTGAACTGGTATTTTTAAGCCTGAGGCCCTTCTATCTTCCAAAGGAATTTGGGAATATTTTATTATGTACTGTTTATGTTCCGCCCAGTGGGAATGCGGCTAATGCAGCTAAACTGGCGGCAGATTGTGTTCATAGACAGTTAAAACGTACTCCGAATGCACCCTGTTTTATTTTAGGAGATTTTAATCGGTGCGCTTTGGAGGCTGCGCTGCCTGGATTTTATCAGTACATGGACTCAAACAAATGTTATGGGAGTATAAAGGATGCATATATTGCCAAGATCAAGCCCCCATTAGGTTCCTCTGACCATAACGCTGTTCATTTAATCCCTACATATAAGTCTCTGCTTAAAAGCAGCAAACCTCTAACTAAAACTGTGTATGTGTGGGACAATGATGGTATTGAAACCTTAAAAGGCTGTTTCTTTTGCACCAACTGGGACCTTTTTCACAACCTGGACTTGGAGGAAGCTACAGAGACTATTACAGACTATATTCATTTTTGCAAAAATAATGTGCTGGATCAAAAAACAATAACTATTTATCCCAACAACAAATCTTTGGTCACACTTTATTTTGACGGTCCGTTTGTTGCATTTAGGTTACATTGCAACTAATTATCATTAGATTATAAGTAGACTGTTAGGTTGGGGTTAGGGTTAGTGTTCACATGTAATTGCAAAGTTTCTTATAATCAGTTAAATGTCTGTTGAAGGACTGTTAAATGTCGATGTCAACAGATATTAAGCAGACAGTCTACTAATACTCAAATGGACCATCAAAATAAAGTGTTACCAAATCTTTTATTACTAAGGAAATTAAGGAGTGTATTGTAAGGAAAAAGATTGCATTTAGGGGAGGAAATGTCATAGCTATGAAAGATGCACAGAAAGAACTGAATAACAAATAAAAGCAGCAAGAAGAAAGGAAAAAGATAAATTAGAAATGCACTGTTTAACTAGGAACGAAAAAAAAATGGGATTCTATGAAATATATGGCAAATATGGCTTCACGTAAAAGATACATTAATGTGTTGGATGAAATAGCGAAGGCGAATGAGCTAAATAATTTTTACTGAACTTACTACTTCCAGCTTTGCTACTGTTCGGACACTTCTGCCTACAGCTCCACTCCTTGCATTCTTGTTTTTATATTTTATACTCTAATTTTAACTTGAGCCTATCAGCACAGTGCTCAAACAACACAGCTTGAAGATCAACATCGAATCACTTTACCAACAAGAGGGAAATTACATTCCATTACATACATTCTTACATTCCTGAGACAGGAAAACACGGCTGTGAAAATGGCTCTGGAGCATATTGATTTAGTATCTCCCTGCTGCACAAACTGCCACAAACTTCTACAAAAGATTGCAGTCCTTGAAACAAAGTTACTTGCGATCCGACCAGAACTGCCTGAACATACAGGACCGATTTATTGTGGACCCTCACAACATACAGCCGGTGAGTCTCATAAATCTACTACAGCTACTGTTTTGAGCTCAGAAAAACAGAATAAAACTGTTGAAAATGAGCGTGATAACAAATTGCAAAAACAAGGTGCGATACCAAAGGGTCCTCGCTGGGTCAGATCACAAAGATCATACGCTGCTGCATTAGCGTCCTCGACCCCAAATACAGCTCGGACTCAAATACAGCTTAAGAACAGATATGAAGTTCTCAGTAATATGGGTGAAGAATCCCCAAATGCAGTCAGACAGAGATCGCATGACTCAGCAGCTAATTCTTTACGAAACAGAGGCTCACGGCCGACTAGACAGCGGCATTCTGCTCCGATCGCAGCTGAGATGAGAACATTGATTGTTGGATATTCAATAATCAAAAATTTTAGATGCAGAGCAACAATGACATACTGCTTCCCTCATGCAACAGTTTCTGATATAAACAATGAACTTGAGAACATATTAAGGAAACATGAGAATGCAAAACGGATTATCATCCATGTGGGGAAAAATGATATTCGGAAGGAACAGTCAGAACTGCTCAAGAAAGATTTCTGGGAGCTCTTGGAAACAGTTAAAATATTGAAGATTCAGTCATTCATCAGTGGACCACTCCCTCCAAGAGGGACAAATATGTTTTCACGGCTTCTTGGCCTAAATGTATGGCTGCAGAAAACATGTAACAGGAAAGGACTGCATTTTATTGACAACTTCAATCTCTTCTGGAACCAAAGACAACTGTTTACATCAGACAGCCTTCATCCACACAAACTTGGTGCAAAATTGCTGAAGAACAACATCTATTTCTTATCATCCATCGGCTGTGTGTGCCCCTGAACTCAACCCAAATGGCACACATACACCTAGCAAATGTCCGGATGACCACAGGACTTTCCTGAGTGGACTTGTGGCTGACGCATCCCACAAGGACAGCGATAACACCACGCAGACACAGCAACCACTGATAACGGACAAACTGATGTGTGAGCCCTGCACACAGAGTTTAACACAGAGAGACTGTGACGCACCAGAACAGCACAAATTCTCAGCACTCATGGATGATCTCCAGGAAAACAGCCAGGTCAACATATCTCAACTGCCAGAAACTCCAGACCCACAGCCTCTGTCACCAGACACATTCTCACTGTCACCTTGCTCGCCTCTCTTGAATTTTTCAAAAACGATGGAGGAACTGGTGTTTGCTGGAACTAAACTCTCACACTCCATTGCTGCAAGCCCCCAGTTATCAATCAAAAAAAAGCGGCATGCTCCACAACCGCCTCGGAGCCCACCTGGATGAGCCCTCCGACTTTTACAGCATCGCCAGGGCTCAAACTACGCCCCATCTTCAGCTGATGAACACAACAGCTCAGAGTGATGTGTGTCGGGGGCCTGCTTAGATAACAGTGTTTTTATCAAATGTTTACAGAACAAGCAGGAACCCAGTGTGCCTGTAGCTTTCTCTTCGCAGATATGTGTTGTATTATGTGGCAGAAAACCAAAGACTTCTTCAGGCCGTATAGCAAACCATTAAAATCTGGTGTCTATTAAATGTAAATCTGAGACTACTGTAGGGAAAACAGTTAAAACTGTTAAATTAGCACTTTTAAATATCCGATCACTTAACAATAAGTCACTTATAGTCAATGATTTTATCAGCACAAATTACCTTGATTTTATGCTTCTAAATGAAACTTGGCTTGATGACAGCTGTAGCGCAGCAGTTCTGAATGAAACAGCTCCTTTAAACTTTGATTATTTGAGTGTTTGCAGAGCTAATAGGAGAGGTGGAGACATCGCTGCCCTGTTTAAAGATGTCTATGAGTGTAAACAAGTGTCATTTGGTGACTAATTGTCTTTTGAATATCTGAGTATAGCACTAAAGCGTGCTCCACGCATTTTACTGATCATTATCTACAGACCTCCAAAATATTCTCCAACTTTTATTGATGATTTTACAGAACTGTTTTCGATAGTAAACTCTGAGTTTGACTATTTTACTATTGCTGGGGATTTCAATATTCACATTGATAATCCAGAAATCAATGCTGTAAAAGAACTCATGACTGTTTTTAACACTTTTGATCTGACTCAGCATGTTCAAGGACCCACACACAATCGTGGACACAATCTTGATCTACTTATAACTAAGGGTCTACACATTTCGTCGACTGTTGTTAAGGATGTTGCACTATCTGATCATTTCTGTATTTTCTTTGATATATTGATCACTCCAGCCATTAAAGACAGATCTGTCTCTGTCAGAAAAAGATGCATAAATGAGAACACTAGTGAGCAGTTTATGAAGGCCATATCACTCACACCAAGTATATCTGCAGACTCTGTTGATTCTCTCCTTGATTTGTTTAACTCTAAAGTTAAGAATGTCATGGATGACATTGCTCCTGTTAAAGTCAGGAAGAAAACAGGGATGAAAAACGGGCCTTGGAGAAAAACAACAGCAGTTCAAATGATGAAAAGACAGTGCAGAAAAGCTGAATGTATGTGGAGAAAGACGAAACTAGTAGTCCACTATAATATCTATAAAGACAGTCTTCATGCTTTTAATGTAAAACTAAAAACCGCTAGGCAAACTTTCTTTTCAACCCTTATAAACAGCAACTTAAATAATGCGCGTACACTCTTTGCAACGGTAGAGAGACTCACAAACCCCCCCGGTAGGATTCCCAGTGAACTACTCTCAGAAAGTAAATGTAATGAGTTTGCTCATTTGTTTACTGATAAGATCAATAATATCAGAAAGGCAATCAGCTCATCCAATCAGCCAAGTTGTGTCAACGTCAGACAAGCTCAACCACGACTTAAGAAATCAGACATTATGTATGATTTCATGGCAATTAATGATACAATCTTAGAGGAGATTGTGCAAATTATGAAAACATCAACCTGCAGTCTTGACACACTCTCCACATCATTCTTTAAAACGGTGTTTAACTGTTTAGAAATGGATCTCCTAAAAGTGGTAAACGCTTCACTTCTCTCAGGGATTTTTCCAAACTCACTTAAAACTGCAGTTGTTAAACCCCTCTTGAAAAAAGCAACCTGGATAACACACTATTGAGCAACTACAGACCAATCTCAAATCTCCCTTTCATTGGAAAAATCATTGAAAAATTTGTTTTCAACCAGGTGTTTAGACAATTTTCAATCTGGTTTCAGAGCACATCACAGTACAGAGAGCGCTCTTATAAAGATAATCAATGATATCCGCCTAAATACAGATTCAGGCAAACTAACAGTGCTGGTATTGCTCGATCTCAGTGCTGCATTTGACACTGTCGATCACAGCATACTTCTGGATAGGTTGGAAAATTGGGTTGGGCTGTCTGGCACGGTCCTCAAATGGTTCAGATCTTATCTTGAAGGGAGAGGTTACTATGTCAGTATAGGTGACCATAGGTCAAGGTGGACACCCATTACATGTGGAGTCCCACAAGGCTCAATTCTGGCACCTCTCCTGTTCAACCTTTATATGTTCCCTCTGAGCCAAATAATGAGAAAGAACCAAATTTCCTACCACAGCTATGCTGATGACACTCAGATTTACTTTACTGAGCCTAATGACTACAGCCCTGTTGACACCCTCTGCCAATGCATTGATGAAGTAAACAGTTGGATGTGCCAAAACTTTCTTCAGTTAAACAAAGAGAAAACTGAAGTAATTGTGTTTGGGAACAGAGATGAGGTTTTCAAGGTGAATGTGTACCTTGGCTCTAAAGGTCAAACAACAACAAATAAGGTCAAGAATCTTGGTGTGACTCTGGAGTCAGATCTGAGTTTCAATAGTCATGTCAAAGCAATTAGTAAATTAGCATACTATCATCTCAAAAACATTGCAAAAATCAGATGCTTTGTGTCCAGTGAAGACTTAGAGAAACTTGTTCATGCTTTTATCAGCAGCAGGGTGGATTACTGTAACGGCCTCCTCACGGGCCTTCCCAAAAAGACAGTCAGACAGTTGCAGCTCATCCAGAACACTGCGGCCAGGATTCTGACCAGAACCAGGAAATCAGAGCACATCACACCTGTCCTCAGGTCTTTGCACTGGCTCCCAGTTACATTCAGAATAGATTTTAAAGTATTACTACTTGTCTATAAATCACTAAATGGCCTAGGACCTCAATACATAACAGATGTGCTCACTGAATATAAACCTAATAGAACACTCAGATCTCTAGGATCATATAAACTATAAATTCCAAGAGTTCAGTCAAAGCAGGGTGAATCTGCCTTCAGCTACTACGCTCTTTGCTGCTGGAATCAGCTTCCAGAAATGAGCAGATGTGCTCCAACATTAGGCACATTCAAATCAAGACTGAAAACACATTTGTTTAGCTGTGCCTTTACTGAATGAGCACTGTGCTACGTCCGACAGATCGCACTACTATGTTTTTCTCTTCTTTTCCATTCTTTTACAACCTGCTTTAACATATTTTATCTGTTTTTATCTGTTTTTTATTATCTGTTTTAATTCTTTTTCTTACACTTGTCTTTTTTATTCCTGTTTATGTAAAACACTTTGAATTGCCACTGTGTATGAAATGTGCTATATAAATACCTTGCCTTGCCTTTACTGTAGGTTTGGACTAAAGGATTTTTCACAGGAGCAGGAAACTGCATGAAATGTATTACCGGTATTGGGTTCATTTAACATAATTATAGATCAGTATATGGTGGAGAGACTGTTTTCACGTGTCTGTACTAGCATCGGTTTTGTTTACTCTGTATACAAACGCATGTAGATGTTTTTATTCTAACAACTACATTATAAAATTTTTAGATGATACTGCCATCTTAGGCTTATTGAATAAGAACAGAAATTTATCTGAATATTTTTCAGAGATTGGAAAATTTGCAAGTTGGTGCGATGCATCCACACCGCGTGGAAAATTATTGGTGTATCAGAACAGATGTCATTGCAGAATATGTACGAACAGGACACATTAAAACGTGCTAAACAAATGGTTTGTGACGTATCGCATGTTCTGCACAATGAGTATGAGTTGCTACCTTCAGGGAAAAGGTTACCTTACTGTAGATTAAATCGAAACAAATATTCCTTTTATCTGGTGAGCATTAAGCTATTAAATAATAGTGGTGGCTAGAGATTTATTTGTTTATATGCTTATTTGTTTTTGTATGTTGTAGTGTTTTTCCATGTTTGTGATGACTGCAGCTGAGGGCAAGAGCCCAAGACAAATTTCCTTAACTGGGACAATAAAGTTTTACCTTACCTACCTTACCTTACCTAAGGTATGTGTATGATTTTTTTATTTACTTTTTTGTTTGTTTTTTTAGGATCACACTATCTTCAGCAGAAAAGATATCCAAAGATTCTGTTTTAAAATGTAAAAAAAAAATCGGTTTTTGAAACAAATGAAGACAGCAGAAGTCTATAATTCATTTAGCCTGACATGTTTACAGTTCTAAAATATTTAAAATGTTTCTCAAAATAAAATATATTGCGTTCAATAGGGAAAAAGGTTTTAGTTTTTTACCCAGACATTTAAAAAAGAACATTTTTAGAGCAGTAATCACAATACTGTGACACCGTGAAACCGTGATCTTATACCGGCCCATGCCTACTGCCTGGCCTTATGCCTTGGGACTATAAGATTCTGATGGTATGATAACCTTGGCTAAAAATATTGTGGTTTCATGACGGTATTGTGATTACTGCTCTAATATATGCTCTTTTTAA
The DNA here is from genome assembly GCA_903798205.1 of Danio tinwini. Lineage (NCBI taxonomy): Eukaryota > Metazoa > Chordata > Actinopteri > Cypriniformes > Danionidae > Danio > Danio tinwini. The sequence goes on from CAIGQZ010032144.1 coordinate 2,030,840, forward strand.
ATGTCTGGGTAGAAAACTAAAACTTTTTCCCACTTTGAACACAAAATAGTTTTATAATATTTTAAAGCAGTAAACATGTCAGGCTAAATAATTCAAATGAGTCATTGACCTCTGCTGTCTTTATTCGTTTCAGAAACACAGATTTCTTTACAATTTAAAACAGCATTTTTGGACATCTTTTCTGCTCGAGATACTGTTGCCCTAAATAAAAAAAAGAAAAAAAAGAAACGTAAATAAAAAATCTGACATATACCATAGGAATGGTATAGCAGAAAACTTTGGCGGTTTTAAAACCTTTACTTTTTTTAAACCGTGGTATAACTTGAAAACGATCGTCCCATGCTTACTTGAAATGCTCTGTTACCAACACTGGGGGTTTAAGAGTCAGTGTACTCTTAGTGCTGGGTTGTCAACATTTTAAACCACCATCATATTGATGACAAAGATTACATTTATTCAACCAAAATCCAATGTCTGATAGATGTCATAGTGTCATAGTGTCATAGTGGTAACGTCCACACAACGTCAAGCTGTAACATCATTAGAGGTTAATATTTGGTTGTTTTTAGGTTGCATTGGAAAGTGACCAAAATCCATTGTCTGTTTGACGTTGGACGCTGATGTCCGTCTGACGTTGGGTTCTGACGTCAACCCAATTTTAATTTCTTCTCAAACTGCAGTGTTTCACGACGTTGGGGTACAACGTCAATGTGACATCATGTTGACGTCATGTGCCTGCTGGAAAGATACTAGTATTTGGCTTAAAGTATTGCAAGCTTTAAAGCAGACTAGTTTGCAACACTGTACAGTAGGCCTAGATCACAATCATTCACAACCTGCAGAACGGTGACTTATGATTCTGTTTGGATCCTTAAGTGATTCTAAAACCACTGGGGCACACTGGATTAATAACATAGTGCGGCACCGTATCGCTGAAATACAGTGTCTATGAATTTAATTTAATTCAATTCAATTTTATTTGTAAAGCACTTTAAAACAACTCAGTTGACCAAAGTGCTGACAATAGAGAGTAAAGCAAAGCATAGCCAATACTTTAAAATTAAATAAATAAATAAACATAAAATGTCAACATCTCATGCTGTGCTAAAAGCCAAATTGAACATGTTGGGTGTTAAGAAGACATTTTAAGACAGTAATAGAAGAGGCTTGTCTAATATACAACGGCAACTCATTCCACGATCCCCTCTGAACTTTCGACTTGTCCTGGTCCAGGGGGGTGTTCCATAAACCAAGCTTAGAGAAAAAGCCAAGCTTATTTTGGAAAGTCAGGTTTATTAATGACGGATTCTGTTTCATAAATCAAATTTACGATAGTTCAAACTCAGTTACTCTGGCAACTTATGCTCGGAAACTAGCCTGGTCAGGGACAGGTTATCTCTCAGACTAAGTCTTTAGTTCAAGCTTAATCAAAGTAGGGAACATTTGCCTGTTGTAACCTGATGCCATTTTAATTCACTTAACCTCTTAATAAAGATTAAAATTTAATAGTTACTTCATAGTAAATATATATACACTAAACATCTTTTACAATAGTTATTGCAAACGAATCAACTCAATTTTTATATATTTTTATGTTCCTGTTGAGAGGCATTAGTTGCCAGAGTAACTGAGTGTGAACTATCGTAAATTTGATTTATGAAACAGAATCCACCAATAATAAACCTGACTTACCAAAATAAGCTTGGCTTTTTCTCTAAGCTTGGTTTATGGAACACCCCCCAGGACTTAATAATAGCCTGTTATTTTGATGTATACAAATGTCTCGCTAATATTGTAAGTGGACCACAGAGAACATTACGAAGTAAAAAACTAAAAAAAAACTAAAAACCTGTTGAACAGAGTAAGATACTGAAGATGTTGGAAAAAACAGCCATTTAATTCAATAGTATTTTTAGCCTGCTTTTTTACATTTTTTTTTTTTACAACATTCTTTAAAATATATTGCTTTGTGTTCAACAGAAGAAAGAAATACTAAATGTTTAGAACCACTTGAGTGTAAGGAAATTAAATTGATTTATTGCCTAATGCTTAGTTGTTTTTAACTGCACATCACTGATATTGTCATTTTCTAAACACGTTTTTTCTCGTTTTCACTCTCTTCTGTTGCATCCAGCAAGACAACAGCATTGTGACTTATGGAGCTGAACTCTAATGGTTAAGAAGACTCCGTAATGATTGGGAAAGTTTGGACACTGATCATTGTGAGTAATTATTAAACAATAACATAGTACATGTACTGCGAACAAAATAGAAGTCTTTCAGTCAATTGTAGTGTGACTTTTGACTATTGTATTAGAAGAAGAGCTGAACTAGTCATAATGTTAACAAAATAATTATTTTTGATGAATTATCCACACATGGGATTAGATTTTTACCCTTTTCATCACAGGTAATATCCTTCATCACATTTATTCACCATATCCAATCTGAATGCATAGAACAAGATATTGAGGAACACCTGGTAAGTCTAACCTTTGTCATTTTATTATTTCCTAGCAGTTAACTGCCGTTACTCTTCCTAATTACTGTTACTAATTAACTCTTACTAGATACTCTTACTGTTACTAGTGTATTACTTTATAGTCACTTGAAAGAAGTAATCTGGTGATAAGCAAGTAAGATATTTTTCTTAAAAAAATAAACTTCCATGGTACTAAATGACATCATGATCACCCTACTGACATATTTGTTTATGGCTTGCTATCTGTTCTTACATTTAAGTGATTTCCTAAATGTCTTTAAATCAATATAGATTAAAGAGTTAATGGAAGACCATGTGTTTGAGATTAAGGTATTCTCATCTGAGACAAAAGTAAGTACAATGTAAGATGACTGTTCTGTTTCTGTTTTCTTTACTTATATATGTAGCATTAGAAATAGTCATGTATTCAATTCAATTCAATTTGTTTATTGTTATGTGCACAGTAAGGAAACAAGTTTCCCTGTACAATGAAATTCTTACTTTGCCGTCCACGGTGAAGTCATACACATAATATACACATCATACACTGCATACACGTATATACACAAAAGTGACAGAAGTATAACTATGAAATATATATATATATATATATATATATATATATATATAAATATCTATGAATGTAAATAATATATAATACTGATTGTGGATTAATGTAAACAAATGTATAGTAGTTGTTTAAAATTATGCTTATTATGCAAAAAGTGCCTAGTGCAATTGGCTTATGTGCAAACAACAGTATAATGGCCGGGGCAGATTCAGTGTAATTGTATGCATTAACAGTGCAAACTGGGATGAAGAATATAATGTGCTACTTAGCAAGAAATTATATATGTTTATGTCCATTTTGTAATATTGCGCTATAATAATCAGTACTTGAGATGTTTATTGATGTGCCACATCTGTTGTACTGAAAAATATATACTTTAGTATTGTATCAAAGCTAAGCACTCATTTAGCAGTCAAGCTATAATGATTTAATTTCAGTATTTATAGAATTTGAAGCTTTTTTAGGTAATTAGGTAAGATATACGTACATTTAGCTGGTAATCTGTTAAATAACAATGGTTTTGATATGATTGCTCCATGTTTAAAAATTGTGTTCTGTGTGAATGTTTTCTTAGGAATCCAAGCTTCTAACAGTCATAAATACTCTATGTTCATACGTGACCAAAAATAACAACACAAAAAAATTCAAAGTATTGTTAACATTTCAAATCATGCTAGAGGTGTGTATACTGTGTTTTCTATCATATTTTATCATTCCATTTAAAATATGAAATGCAATCACTTCTAACTTCATGATTTTTCTGTTCCTGTATATAGTACCTAGACAAAAACATTAACAACTTTTGTGCCACACACACCTGCATGGATGCTTTCTCAGTAAGATATGTTAATAAAAGGACATTCCGTGATATGTATCTACATTCTTGCAATAGTTCAGTATCAGGTACGGACATCTACACTTGCATTTTTTTCTTCTTTTTTGCAGAACAAATTCATTCATTTATTTGATTTTTTTTCTCCCTAGATCTGAAGTGCCCATCAAATAGTAAGTTATTTGAATTAATTTCCATTAAATCTACAGCAGTGTTTCTCAACCACGTTCCTGGAGGACCACCAGCACTGCATGTTTTGGATGTCTTTTTTGTCTCCTCTGCTAATGAGCTGATAATCTGAATCAGGTGTGTTTGTTAAGGAGACATTAGCTGCGTCCCAAATGGCACACTATACACTATGCACTCATGCACTATGTACTTATGTACTTACACACTCAACAACATAGTACATGTATGTAGTGTCATCCCAAATGGAACACTAATGTTTTTTTACTAAGCTGAAATTTAAACCATTTCCCAGATGAGGTTTGACGGTTGCCAAATCAGTGAAATAAATTACCTAACTATCAAATAATACCTGCCATGAGTATAACCGCATTCTCCATCGAGAGGCGCTATAATCACTCTCGTAGGATAATTTTGCTTTCACAATCCAAAATAAATAAAGTTATCCAACATGTGTGCCCAATAGCTCCGCCCTTTCCGCTATGTGAGCAAACCTGTGGTCGTTGAGTGCCACACTTCATTTTACCGGCTGAATAAGTGCTTTATAAGTATTATTTTTAGAGTTTTCAGTGTGAACGCACTACTTACACTATTTATACTACAAAATGGCGTAGAATAGTCCATAAGTATGCAATTTGGGACACACCTATGGAAAATGTGCAGAGCTGGTGGTCCTTCATGAATGTGGTTGAGAAACACTGATCTACAGTATTTTACATATTTTAGACACATACACCCACTCGTTCTCTGTAATAGTTGTGGATTTAAACTTTACTAGAACATGAAATCTACAGAAAAGGAAAACTTTAATTGTTTTTATCAATAACTGGTAGTTTTTTTTTCCATAAAAGCCTATTTATGCCACATAATAAAAAAATTATAAAGGGAATTGTGACTTTTTTAGAATTTTAAATTGATGTAAAATTGAATCTTGGATTGCATGAAACAATCTTGAACTTGCTAGATACTAACAAAGCACTGCAAGATATAAACGTGTAAAACCTACTTTAAAATTTGAATGCAGTAAATGTAAATTGATTTTTTTTAGTTTTACAGTTTTATATATGTGTGTCTGTCCTGTATAACACATTACAATATTAATATACTCTCAGAACTAAAGGAACAGCCATCTCTGGGGCGGTCCTTTTTAAAAAGGTATACATTTGTTGTACCTAAAGGGCTCATATTGACAACAGTACAATCGTATACCTTTTGAAATTTGTAGGTACTGTACTAATATGTACTCTAAAGGCAGGGGTGTCAAACCCTAGATCCTGGAGTGCTGCTGCCCTGCACAGTTAAACTCTGCTTTAACATGCTTACCTGCAGGTTTCAAACAAACCTAAAGGACTCAATTAGCTTGATCAGGTGTGTTTAATTAGAGTTGGAACTAAACTGTGCAGAGCTGCGGGCCCTCCAGGAACTGAGTTTGACACCTGTGCCTTAAAGGTGCAGTATGTAAGTTTGACACCCAGTGGTTGAAATAGGTATTGCACTCCTGGATCAAAATATACGCAAGCGCGGGTTGCCAGATCAAGAGTGATTTAAACTGTGTTCTAAATAAAAGCAATGACACGCGATAGACGGAATATTTTCCATATTAAAAGGAGTTTTGGTTCTAACCAACACCTCAAATTGATATATTAGAAACGGCTTTTATTTCTCACAGCTGAACAACAGAAACCTATGACAGTGATCACCTCAGGTAAACCTCGTGTGCTTTATTCAGTGCTAAATGCTAACAACGTGAGTTTGAATGCCATTTTTCATGACATTTATTGACATATACTGAAAGCAGAAGCAGATAGTTCACCTCCGATCTTGAAAATACAATAAATTGTAATTGAACTTAAATTGAACTTTAGAACTAAACATTGATCAGTGATTCAGCATCTACATTTAATGATGTTAAAGAGCCTTAACATGTATTAAACAGATTCTAAACCTTACCGTTTCGTGAGTGAGTGCATATTCTGTGCTTCTGAATGGCTGTATTTAAATTTCTGTCGTGTTTTGTCTGGTGCAAACAGCCAAATTGCTTATCATAATATTTATATCATTTGATAATTAATAATCTCATGTGGAACTGAATCTGTCTCATTTTGACATCTGATACTGTCCGCTGACACTGTCGCAGTTCACTCACAGACACATGCTTTCAGAGTCTTTCTGAATGAACGAAATACGCTGTTTTCCAACAAGGCAACCTGGGGTGCTGAATTAAAATTGGCTAAACTGGCATTGTGCAGGTTAAATTGACCTAAACAAAGACAGCATTCCAGCATGGAAAACCCATTTTCAAAGCAGAATATCTGACTTCAGCATTGTTTTTCAGTTAAACAAGCATGTTCACTAGGGATGTTTCTTAAATATCTGCACACATATTACGGTATTTTTATGCTTTAGAAGAGTAAAAAACTTACATACAGCACCTTTAAGGTATCAATATGGATACTTTAGTTACAAATGTGTACCTTTAGAAAAGGCACTACCTGGTTTATTTCTTTCTGTTTTGAAATTGTGTGTAATATATACCTATTTTGTCATCACGCAGACACAACACCTTTCACAACTATCAGCCCAAATGACACTGCTTTTAAAAGTAAGTTTACTTCATATACAACTGTTAATAAGCACTCCTTTCTTTTTAACAAACCATTCGTTTATCTCCATTCAAATATAAATATTTATTACATTATTTAAATCATTGTTTCACAGCTACTATTTGAATGTGCATGAACTAAACACACGGTAAACTAGGAGTCATCAACCCTGTCCCTTCCTGCAGAGTTCAGCTCCAACCCTAATTAAACACACCTGAAACAATTAATTAGGACCTGAAGCTGCACTTGATAATTACAGACAGATGTGTTTGGTCAGAGTTTCAACTAAAATCTGCAGGAATGTAGCTCTCTGGGAACAGTGTTGGTGACCACTGCAGTAAACAAACCACATTATTAAAATAATGACATTAGCCAGGCTTCTATCTAAAACATGAAGCAAATTATTGGGCGTTTTTTTTTTTTTTTTTGCCAAAAAAAAGAAAAATCCCAAATGTGAATTAGGTGCATTTCCATCAATTACTGGTAAGGTAGACAAAGGCAGCATATCAGAGACAGTTGATTAGTCAGGTGGGTGTAATGTTCACTACATCAAAGTTTATACAGCAAAATGCTTTTTTATCTCATATTATTTGCATTAATCATTTTTAACAC
>CAIGQZ010032144.1:2073125-2133862 GCA_903798205.1 Danio tinwini
TATCTTTTCCTTTTTTCCCAGGTAAATCAAAAAACACTAGTACTATTAGCAAAATTCTTTGGGATAAAATAAAGTGTGTAATGAAAAGTTACAGTTTAGCATATCTCCCCTCCTTGCCCCATCTCCCCTCCTCCAGCAATCCGTATTCTAAAAGCATTTATGAGAAAAAAAGACATAACAAGACCACCGACAAACAAGAAACTCTCACTCACCCACTCAAACAGTTACGTTACACAGAATGAGCTTGAGACAAACAGTCAGAAAACACATTGTCCGTGTTATGTTTAATTCCCAAGTTGTAGGGTTGTAAAATCAAAACCCAGCGCATCAATGTCATTAAAAACTCTTAAAACAGCCGACTCAGTGCTGTGACAAGATTTAAAACCAGATTTTCTGAGATTGAAATTATTGTCAAATAAGACTGAAGTTGACTTAAAACCACTTTCTTTAAATCTTTTAAATAATAAGTCAAGTTTAAAATAGGGCAAAAAATAGCCAGTACTGTGGGATCAAAACTTTTAAAAACTTAAAAAATATATTTTTTTAAAGGAGAGGCCGCGCAGTGGCATTTTTAAATCGCTAGGTACAGTGCCAGTAGAAATGTATATGCCAACAGAGGCATCGATTAAAAAATCATATCATATTAAAATGACTAGCAAAGTCCTCACAGTGATGCTTCAGGGAACATTTTATCTTGTCTTAAAGTCTCATTCTAATTCAGTCACTGCAAAGATAAGATTAAAATATTATTTATTTGTTCAACCTCACAGACCATGGGAAAATTGCAGAGCGACAGTCCCCCATCCAAAGTCATCCATCCACAGCCTGGTGAGTAAAAAAAAAAAAAAAAAGAGACTTTATCTTTCATACCCACATGAACTTATGCTCTATTTTATGCTCTATTTCCAGGTATGTGCGTGAAGACCTCCTCAGTGTCAAACAAAAAAAAGAAGGTCTTTCTGAACATCTGCCAGTCACAGACGGTACCACCACCTCCTCACTTGTCCCAGGAAGCACTGGTGGAACTACTGGAATCGGAGGACCCAACGAGTTACAGAGTTCCCATGAGCCTCGGCGAACCACACACAGAAGTTGACAACAGTAGGCGGGTTTCCTTTACAAACCAGCACAAAACTTTATTTGCCAAATGTCAATAAAAAAAATTATTGCAAAATGAAAGCTTACACATTAGCTCCTAGTTTTATGACACTAAAGCTTCAAATTCTATAAGTCTTGGCAACAGATAAGCAGTTCTAGTTATATTAGAGCCAATGCACTAGCTACCATTTTTAATAGAACTGGGCATGCATCATGTGTGTCAAACAAGCATTAATGGCACGGAAAGCCCTCTGTAGTTCAGAGCAGTCATGAATGCGTTTTTTCTGGAAAGTTGTAGTGCATGATTTCAAAGTGGACCTGGAGAATTGGGGCAAAACAACTATTTCCCTTGCAGTTCTGTGTAATATTTCTGTGTTTTAATTGAAAAATACTCCATGTGATCGTAAAACATTTTATAAATGGTCTCGTTTACAAAAGTGACGCAATTCCATTTCATTCTGTATTTTCAGTTTACTCCAGGCGTGTTTAAACTTGGTCTTGGAGGGCCTGTGTCCTGCATATTTTAGTTCCAACCCCAAATAAACACACCTGAACCAGGTAATTAAGCTCTTTCTAGGTATACTAGAAACTTCCAAGGAGGTTTATTGAAGGATATTGGAGCTAAACTATGCAGGACACTGGCCCTCCAGGACTGAGTTTAGACACCCCTGGTTTGAATGCAGCTAATGAGATTAGATTTTTTTTACTCACTCTATTTTCCTTTTATCAGTGTCTCTCGTATCCATTCCAAAGTCTGTTGTTGGAAGTGTGAAGTGTGATCAGGCTGATATAAATGACCAAAACCAGAAATTATACTGACAGACTTATGTGACAGTTAAGTATATTAGCAATCAAAAGATTTCTTTTTGCCAGGCTCACAAGGCTGTACTGTGTATGATGTGGTGATCAATGATGAATTCTTCCAGAAATGTCAGGTTTGTGTCTTGGATGTAAAATTACAATAAGTGACCTCAGGGTTAGGAATCTGCATTTCATGGCCATCTCTGTTTCGGCTTGTACCCAACAGCAAGATACCCTCTTTCAGCAGTTTCTTATTGCGGTTTCTTTGGAGGGCTTGGAAAACAAATACAGCCTGGAGTTAAGCAGAGGTCAGAGAAAATACACAATCTATGCATGCGTCTTCTTCTAATTCCATGTCTGTTAATTTTTTTGTTGTTTGTTTTTTAATGTAGATATAAAAATTTTGAAGAACAGGAAGTTCATGGGATCCATAGCAGAACAAAACATACGTACCAAGAGCAAGCCAATTATTCAGGAAATTGACTCAAAGTGAGTTCTTTGTATCTTCAGGGAAACGGGGAATGGTGCTGAAACGTGTTATGAGATCAACTCTAATAATGGTACTCTTTGTTCTAAATTTAATTATTACGTTGTAATAATTAAATTTACAAATAAACATATGTAATAAGTTGACTTTGCTTAGAAAAATTAAGGAAACCGATTGCCTTCCAAGTAAAGTAGTGTATTAATTTGAAGTGAGCATAACTTAAAACAGTTTGTATTTACAACTTCTTAATAAAGTAAATTTCAGTATCGTTAGCTTAAAATAATTAATTAGTGTTTACTTCTTATTAGTGTTCACATTACCAGGAAAACATTCGGAAACTGATTGCCTTAAAATGATCAAGTAAGCTGAACTAAAACATTTAAGTAAAGACAAAAACTAATATCTTACTTACTCCCAGGGCTGTTTATATCGAAGTTGATATTTAGCTGCACCATGTTGGTGTTTGGTAACATCTAATTTTTACGAGGTGGGTTTTTAGCCCAACGCTCAACCACCAACCTGGGGGATCAGGACGCACGCACACACTACAGACAATTTAGCTTACCTAATTCACCTACAGTATAGCGCATGTCTGAAACTGGAGCACCCAGAGGAAACCCACGATAACACGGGGAGAAAATGTAAACTCCACACAAAAATGTCAAATGACCCAGCCTGGACACGAACCAGCAACCTTGTTGACGTGAGGTAACAGCTCTACCCACTGTGCCACCGAGCCACCCTAAAAACCACTACCTAAAATATTTAATTGTATTATATAGCATCTGCGTACTGCAAAAATAATATAACAATATAACACAATACAACAGCAATAAAACACTTTATATCAAGTAATTTTCAACCAAGGTTTAATGTAGTAATAATAATAATAATAATAAATAAATAATATTTATATAATATTATTTATTTATTATATATATATATATATATATATATATATATATATATATATATATATATATATATAATTTATAATATAATCATAAATATTATTACATTTATTAGCATTAATATAATATGTTAATATATTCATACATTTTGAACATCAAAGAATTGAAAAGCTCACAGATTTATTATATGTATGTCTGATTATGCTTAAGTTTTAATTCTTCTACCTCTTTCCTCAGTTCCCTCATCACCATTCTCTGTCACCACTCAAAAGTTGTAAATATTATTGTAAGTCAAGATAATTTAAATCTATTTAGCTTAACAACTTAATGTGCTAACAAGTTGGGATTACTTGTTTAAATATTGTAAGGTGAACAAACTTATAATAAGTTAATTGCACTTATTTTTATTAGTGAGAGCTGTTGCCTTTTACAGTGTATAGTTAAAACCGATGTCTTTGTTAACATAAACTGGAAGATTACTAAACATTTAATTAAAACTGTAAAAATCATTTTATTAACTGTAATTAATACTTTAGGTATTTTATGCATTAATAGCCTTGTTATTAAATGTATGAACAGCTTGAGAAACATGACTTAAAAAAAAGACTTTCTTATTTTATCTTTTGAAGAGTCTTTAGACTAGAACCTCTAGCTAGACTAAAAGTTGCCTCATCTCTTGATATGAGCTTAGTATTAAAAGCAGATGAGAAGTCAACAATAATAAAATAAGCCAAATAAGCCATAAGTTCTGTTAGAGAGAGATTGTTTGTTTGAAAGACTGATGAAGGTGAAGGAATGTGTGAGAGAGAATTTTTTTAGCCATTAGTGTGCTTCATTACACTTGCTTTCTTGGCTTTTATGGCAACTCACCAAGAGGTTCAAATTTTCCATTTGACTGGTCGAAAAATCAGCAATGATCCAAAGGAAATTAACTTAAAAAAAAAATTTCACTGCAAAAGAAATTCTCTGCTTCACTGAATAAGTTTTGGATTAGGCTGTTTGGTTAAAATATCTGCCAAGTTAAATGCTGGAAAAGAGCAAAAACACCACATAAAATTATCAGAAACAAAAAAACAGCAACCATTAAACATCGGGTGGCAAATTCAGTTAATTAGTGATAATAGCTTCAAAGGTCTGTTAAAGACTCTTTATTTAGATATACCGGTCTGTTAAAGACTCTATTTAGATATTTAGACCTTCTTCTTCTTCTTCTTCTGACATGCCTGAAAACGCACAAAACTTTGCACACGCCTCAGAAGTGGCAAAAATGTACGTTTGTTATAGGTTTCAGAAGTGGGTGTGGCAAAATGACTCAACAGCGCCACCTATGCACTTGTGACGGACTAGCCCCTGAGCTACGAATCACGTATACGCATGAAAATTGGCACACACCTCAAACATGCCAAACCATACAAAAAAGTCTTTTGGAGCAATATCTCAAACCCAACAGGAAGTCGGATATTTTTAACTTCCTGCGGCGAAAAAAGTGCTTTTTTTGCCATTTCCAGGCGTTGTATTTGAACGAACTCCTCCTGGGGATTTTATCCGATCAACACCAAAATTGGGTTTTGTCATCTAAAGGCCTTGGCGATGTTAAATTGCGAAGATCTAGAGTTTTTGTCGATGGGCGTGTCCGTGGCGGCCTCGCAAACTTTGACGATTCGCCATGAAACAAGAAGTTGTTATAACTCGGGCATGCATTATCCGATCTGCCTCAAAATTCACATGTTTGCTAACCGTCCTGCCCTGAACACGTTTACATGCCAATATTCAGTTATATTTATAGCGCCGCCTGCTGGCAACAGGAAGTGTTGTGTTTTACAGCATAACAAACTCTTTCCACAAATTTTATCGTATCAGCACCAAATTTGGGTGGTGTTATCTAAAAGCTCTAGCGATGATATATTGTGAAGATCTACAGTTTTCACCAATGGGCGTGTCCGTGGCGGACTGACAAACATCAACGCTTTGCCATGGAAAAGGAAGTACTTATAACTCATTCACACAATGTCCGATTAGCCCGAAACTTGACATGCTTGATAAGAGTCCTTTCCTGAAGCCATCTACATGCCAATATTGAGTCACAGTCATAGCGCCACCTGCTGACAGAAGGTAGTTTGGCTAATAACTGAGCCAAACAATGTCAGAACTGCCTGAAACTTCACATGGTTCATAAAAGTCCTCTCCTGAAGACATCTACATGCCAATATCCAGTTACATTTATAGCACCACCTGCTGGCAACAGGAAATCACTTATAACTCAGCCAAACAATGTCCGATCTGCTTGAAAATTGACATGTTCGATAAGATTCCTCTCCTGAAGACATCTACATACCAATATTGAGTCTTAGCCATAGCACCACCTGCTGACATAAGGAATTTTGGCTTATATCTCAACCACACAATGTCCAATCTGCCTGAAACTTCACATGGTTGACAAAAGTTTTCTCCTGAAGACATCTACATGCCAATATCCAGTTACAGTTATAGCGCCACCTGCTGGCAAAAGGTAGTTTGGCTTTTAACTTAACCACACAATGTCTGACTTGCCTGAAAATTCACAGGTTGCGAGGTCCCTTTCATCGCTGCTTGCAGCTTTAATTTGAAGTTTTTATTTGAACTTGCTTCAACAATCTCCGACCACTCAGAAAGCACTGTTCAAACACTTAGAGTGATACATCAATGTCAAACAATGGACAGCTTAATTCATAAATCATATTTACAAACTACCTGAAAAAGCTCTGTACACCGTTAGCTTTTAGTTTATTTAAAATATTGGGCAATAATTTATAAGAGGGTACCATTGAGTGCATCGTCTGTTCCACAGAGTGCTTTGTTCCAAATGAAGTGCTGATTAAATCCAATGATTCTGTCTGGGCCTGTTCATATCAGTGACATTTGATAGGAGTGATTGAGTTGTCTGTGTGTGCTGTCCATTGTGTTAATACGCCTTTGCGTCTCAATGCTCTTTCCTAAACCTGATCCTGCTGTAGCTATAACTAGAATTGCTCTAATCATTTTGTTCTCTATGGACAGGGAATCTCACACTCTTCATTCAGCTACCAAACAGTACGTTTATTTTCAGTTCTATAAATTCATTTGTAAAATGTTTGGTTTGACCCTTTCAAATGGCTTTGCTGTCTCTTATGTTTGACAAATCTAAATGCAAAGATGTTGTTTTGACCCCATTTTTAATGCTCAGAGTGATGAATCATTTATCATTATGAGGTTGACCTGTGATTTTATTGTGCTTTTTTAACTCCAGTCCAGAGTTCACTTTATTGGTGGAGCCACCAAATGGAAAAGCAGAGCACCTGATCGCTGAGATCCTTCTTCCTGGAGTGGTGAGTAATCCAGTTTTTGGATCTAAAAAAAATGAAAGAGACTTTAAACTTTATTGTTTCCTTCTCACTAGTCATCTGCTCGATCTCTTGTTCTGGATTTGGGAGAAGACAGACTAGTGCTGATTGCCCGACCATCTCTTTTCCACTTGGATATTTTCTTCCCCATGCTTATTGACCAAGATAATAGTGTTGCCCAATACAACACAAACACACAGGTGTTTCATTTTTTATTTTTCATAATAAGAAGATTTTTGCTCATATTTAAAGTGCTGTATGTTGAGGTTGTCTTTCTAAATCCTTTTGAATTACAACTTTTTACTCATTTATATTTGTGCTGGAGCAGAATGTCTTATACAGCCTTTTTCTGTTGTCATTTCAGATGCTTACAGTGACCATGCCAGTTGTGTCTTTGTGAGAACTACTGCAAGTCTATGATTTTACAATAAACTGTTATTCTTTTATTCACTTGTTTACAGTGTAATCAACAACAACTACCGGATAAAACTTACTTTTTTTTTCTTCACGTGTGGAATAAGTTTCCGTTCTTACGCTCTACCGTACATTATTGATGGAATTATTTGACATCGCTCATTAAACCGTTATGTCAAGTTTATGTTTGATAAATTTCTAGAAATCCATTCTGTGGTCTGGCCATAGATAACACTGTCTCTGCCAGTTAGAAACTGTGAAGCTAGTTGCCACGTTGTCAGAGCCAAATACGCGCGCACACACGCACGCATGCACGTACGCGCAAAAGGTCTGTAAAATTAAAAAGGAATGTAAATAAATCCACATTTACCACTTGTTTTTGATTGTAGTGAAGTTTTCCCATATAATTGAACAAAGCTGTGATAACCATTAAAGACCAATTAATTACCAATTAATAAATTAACCAATTAAAAGGGTGAATAAATGCATTTGTTTATTTATTTTGCAAAAAGTCTTGAGTATAAATAGTTTTTAAGAAAAGAAAATGTTTATTTTAGGGAAAAAAGAATATTTGGCTATTACAAGTTGAAAGCTGATAAAGCTGATTACAAGTGTAATAGATGAAGATGTGTTTTTACAGGTCTATTATATCATCATCTTGCTAACAAAAAACTACATTACAACCGAGGTATACAGAAGAGCATCTCTGAACGCACAACACATCGAACCTTGAGGCTTATGGGCTACAGCAGCAGAACCACTCCTGTCAGCTAAGAACAGGAAACTGAGGCTACAATTCGCAAAGGCTCACCAAAATTGGACAATAGAAGATTGGAAAAACGTTGCCTGGTCTTATGAGTCTCGATTTCTGCTGCGGCATTCGAATGGTGGGGTCAGAATTTGGCATCAACAACATGAAAGCATGGATCCATCCTGCCTTGTATAAACTGTTCAGGCTGGTGGGGGTGGTGTAATGGTGTCAGGGATATTTTCTTGGCACACTTTGGGCCCATTAGTATCAATGGTTTCTTAAACATGACAAGTTCACTGTACTGTATGCTATGATGTCAATATGGACCAAAATCTTTGTTGAATCTATGCCATGAGGGATTAAGGCAGTTCTGAAAGAAAATGGGGGTCCAACCTGGTCCTAGTAAGGTGTACCTAATAAAGTGGCCGTGAGTGTACATGGTCCATACCTAAAACCGCTATTTTCCCCCACTTGATCAGCTAACTGCATGGACTAGTCTTGACAAAATATAGCAAGTTAGAAGAAAAATCAATACTTTCCAGAAAGTTGTCTTCTATTCCCGACAAGAATCCATAAGAATGGGACGAGGAGCACATTCGATTACCTTACAGACTTCTTACAGACCCATTACCTTATTTTACATTGTGTCAAATAGAAAATATGTCTTCTGGGAAGAATTGTGTCTAAATCCCCTGCCCTATTTTTGTTCCCAACTGTCCCTTTGTTTTTTTCTATCTCTTTTTATATCCCTGTGTTTGTTGTGTGAGGTCATTCCCCATGTCTTCCCTAATCCTTTGTGGTGGTCATCTTTCTGTCCCAGGGTTCATTTCTAATCCATCCATGGTCCTGTGCCGTAGCTGCTAACACCCTCCATCTGTCCCTGTCCTCATATAAAAACAACCCATTGTCCCGCAATACAAAACTCTCCATAATTCACAGGGGCTCTCCTCTCATCCTTTGGGTGCCCACATCTCATCTTTTTACACAGTGAATTTATCCTACCGTCAACAAAAGGTAAAAGTCATTTTGTTGCTTCTCAGATATCTGCATTCTTTTCAGTGTGGAGAACAGCACTTATTTCTCAGTATAATTCAGCATGCATTTTAGATTTGTCTGTTTGTTATCTCCAGTTCTTGTTAATAATGATAGTTGTTATTCATCCAGTAATGTGTTTTGATTTCCTGAACCAGACTTTTCCTCTTTTTATGTAAATAAATATCTACAGACAGAACCAAAACAGTAGTCAGAACTGCATACTTCTTTCTGACTTTTTCCCAGTATGAGCTTATGCTAATTTAATTAATTAATACATTTTCCTTTTTTTAATTGTGTTTGGTTGACCAAATAGAGAGACAAAAATCATAAACTTAGTCTCTAAGCACTAAAGATTCACCTTAACTCATATATTCTCCTCTGCGTCCTTGGCTAAAATAATTCCATCAGAATTCTGTGGTTAATGCTGTTTTGACCTCCCACACCCTTGTGCATCCCCAAAATGCCTTTTTGTCTGGCACTTTTCCTATCCTGTTGCCTTCAAATTGTGTCTATCCCTACTTGGGTCGATCTAGAGCAAGGAATATCTTCAGTTTGTAATTTGATAATTTCATATAGTGTTTGAACAAACTCATGCTCTGTAGATGCTCAAACCCTCATTAGTAAAATAACAGGCGGGCGAGCTGTTGAAAGGATTCTGCTTTTAGACGGGCTTTCATAGAAGCCTTTGTCCGGAGATGATAAAGTATAAGAGGGTCAGTGACAGCTACATGCCTCATAAATTCTCTCTGGCGATGACATAGACGCCATGAAGTTGTTTCTTATGATACAGTACTGATGTGAAAGATGAGGAACCGCTTGAGAAATCTGTTAGGGGACGTTTAATGACTGCAGTCAAACAGTAATTGCCGTTATCTGCAGTTCCTGTGATCAAACCCTTAAGATCCAATTACGGAAATTAAGCAAGGTCTTGTCTTGATCTCACATACATACTCTATGTGCAACTGTGTTACAAGACGGAAATGTGAAACACTACCACATGAATCTTGTTCTTTCAAATATGAAACTGTAGTAAAGTGCGAATGAATGGAAGAAGCGAATGAAAGGGTCAAAAATGTATCTCATATGCCCTGTCTTAGTCTCTGCATTCCCACCTGTTCTCACCCCATCAGTCTTCATGTGAAGCATCCAATGGGCTGTCAGCACTTTAAAACAATGGAACAATTTAATTCTTGTTCTACTTGGGTTTTGTCTCTCTCTATTATCATTGTTTTTCTAAAGCCATTACAAAAACTTTGTGATGTTATTGTATTTCTTATTCCTTTTTTCTGTATTTCCTTTTCTCCTCCAGCTTAATCATGTCTGATGTAGAAGAGGAATATGAGTGAGTACTGTTTCTTTTTGATATTTACTATTGGAATCTATTTAAGTATTGGACTATCTGAAGGATTGTAAGTAAATACTTTTTCCCTACTAACTGTGTTTCCTCATTCCATTTTCTTTAACGGTCTTTAGGGAACAAGCAGAGGGTGAGTATTGTTTTTATTTCTTTCTTTTTATGTTCCCAAGCTGAAACTACAGATTTAGTGCTTATCAGTAAAGCCTTGGTCTAATGTGTACCCAGAGGCTAGTTATACAGTAGATGCTTCAAGAGGCCCTGCTGAGCTTCAATTGGTTTCACAATCATGAGTCTGATTGGGTGCTTAGGCTTGTCAGCCTGCCTTTATCTGGAAGGGTTATTCCTACACACTGATCTCATGTTTCTGGTAGCCATAACAAATGGTCTACACTTACATAATCCTTTGCACAGACTTGTCTATATTTATACACTTATAATATTTCCTGATTGTCCTCACGTGCTCTCAGCACATAATAGATATTCGCTCATGTTTACCTTTAATCAATCATCCTGTCATTGTGTATGTATTTGTAAGCTGAGGAAGAGGAGGAGGAGGCTGCAGAGAACGCTGGAACAGGTAAAATAATACCTACATGCAAATACATTCAAGGTTATAGAAAGAAAGTATGTAATGGATTTTTTTACAGATATAGTGCAAATTAGATATACAAAGTCAAAATGTCCCGTTGTAAACAAAAATGCGCTGTCATCTTTTGAGTAAGGAATCTGAATCAGGCATACTGTAGTACTAGTCAAACATTTAATCACAGACCCGGGGTCTCCTTCCATAGAAACCTTCATAAAGTGAACATATACCAGAACAAATTGTGTTTTTTTTTATTATTTTTATTATGCCTCATCTGATGGTTCAATTAAGTCAATGTTTAATATAAAAGTAATATGCTTACTTACAGCTTTGCACTTTCTCATAACAAGTTTGTTTTTAACGTTTGTGAGGGAAGTTGCGCATGCACGTTTGTTGTTCAATTTTATTTGTTTAGCCCTTTTTTTTTTTTTTTTTTTACAATAATTGTCATTCCAAAGCTGCTTTACAAGAGTACATCATTACATTGCAATTGAAATCAAAACAAGTTAAGGTGTTGAGTATATGGAAGACAATACAGCGGTCAGGCTTATAGTACATAGTCAACCTGCAGTAATGCATTATATATTGTGCTCAGAAAAGTGACATCTGTGTATATAATACTTTTTTGTAAAGTGGTCTGATCAACAAAATGATTAAGAACAGTTTGCATATTGTGTACTGCTTAAAACTTTGTGCTGTCCTCGATGTCCTTGTAGGGTTTATCAGCCTCAGTTCTTTCAATATTCTTTAAGTGTCTAAGGACTCAATTATGCATGCTTTAAATGGTTTGGAAAAATCCAAACAATTACATGATCTGAGTTGTTCAGGCGCTCACATCGATTTAAGTATTTAAAAATTTGGTATATCAAATATAAATCACCACACTCTTCCAAACTGAATTGGTGCTGTGACCAAATTTCTTCAAAAGACAGATAAAACAAAGATGGTTTGCACTCAATTTATTAAAGAAACAGAATGAGGTTATGAAGGCTAAAACGTAGCTGAAACATTTGTTTTTCTCATTACCAGTGATTCTAAGAAATTAACAATCAAAACAAATTAGCAATAAGAACTCTTTAGTGGTTTCCAATGACTTTAAACCAATAGCTATCCAACTTTTTTTATTTCAATCATGTCTTCACTTTGCTCTTGTGCTTTAAATCAAATGTTGTGATGTAACTGCTTCAAATACCCCTAGACAAAAATCTAAGAAATGAGTGATGAATGAAAAATGTGGACTGACACTGTTAAATAACTCAGATATAATTCTATTTAATTCAATTTATCTTCATTTCTGTAGCAGTTTTTACAATGTAGATGAGCTTAACGTAGATGAAGTAACGAATTAAAAGGGCTTCAGTTCAGTTGTCACAGTTTTAGTTCAGTTTAGTTGAGTTCAGTGTAATGTAAATGTCACTGCTGAAAGCCGAATCATTGAAGAGCAACTCCATTGATGCACAGCTTCACTAGTCTGTGGTGACAGTGGCGAGGAACAAACGTGAACAATTGAAGAAAGTCAAGGAGAAAAAAACGGGCTCAGCTGGGCACAACCTTTTCTCTGGCCAAATGTCTTGTGCAGAGTTGCAGTCTGAGACACTGTTGGTCACGTGATCTCATTAAAAAAAAAGTATTGTCTGAATTAATCTATTGTTAAACTAACTTTAACTATTGAAATATAACATTTAACTAAAATATTATATTAAAAGAAAGCTACACCAGTGTATCAGTGATAATTGCTTTTATTGCTACCTGCAGTGTTCTGTAGAAATTATGATCCAAAAATGTATGTGAAACAATAGGCAAGCAAGAGTTTTTATACTAAAAATAAAATTGAGAATATAAAGATTCTTAGGATATAAAAATATAAGGATATAGATATAAGAGACATGGTATTTACTCTGTTTTGGTTTTAATGTTTGTTAATATAAACAAAGCTTTTATAAAGTTAAAACAAAATTTTATTAAGTCTCATAAATCATATTCATTCAAATAGTAATTGATATAATAATGGTAGTGGCAAATGCTTATGTGTCTTATATGTAATCTCGAAAAGCAATGTGATCTATTAAAAAATACCATATATCAAAGAAAGATTAATTTTACAATGTTTTCATGCTTCACTTCTGTGTTTCTTTTCCAAATACAGAACAGCAGCTGTATACAGAATATCAAGGTATTTGGTTGATTTTCATACACACTACACTATCAGTATAGCATGTGAAAAAACAACTTTATGAGTGGATGGTGTATAATGTAGCATGTATGTTTAAAGGTCATAGTATAAATCTTCAAGTCAATATAACACTTAATTGTAGATTGTATTGCATGAAATATTGGAAACGGAATAATTTGAAATGAAATTGAATGTTGTTAAGTGAAAATGAAAGGATTTGAGCTGCAGCTACAGTTTCTTTTTTATCACCCGCATACCATTGTCGTTTTTCAGATCTCTGCCCATCTACTAATCTTGTTTCCACATTGCCATTGCTCATTTTTCTCTGCTGTTAATGTCTTTTTGTATTCTTTTGCTATTACATTCATCAGATGAGACTCAGGAAGAAGGTGAGGGCTTTTAGATAAAAGTGCTTTCTTTAACTTCTGAGTTCTGTGTTGTTTCATCCTCTTCATCACTGTGAAACATTTACGAACTTTTCTGTTTCATTGACATGCATGGCATATAGCACTGTAATTGACTAACATTAATTATGAAATTTCTCGAGCATGAAACTGGTAATGATGGTGTAGACCTTTAATAATATCTTACACTGTTTAACATCTGATGCGTCAACATGTCAAATGTCTGGATTATAAGATGTTATAGACATCTATGGTCAGTTGCTGTAAATGTCAGTGTTTGTTTTATATATAAAACAGTTAAATTAAATATTTATTATAATCTATATTTCATATAAGAAAAAATGTTCGGAACAGAACTTTGTATTACTGTTCAGGTACTTTTATGCAATTATGAAAGCTTATTTCTACTAAAGGATTGAAAAGGAGACATTTTGAGCTTCACACAATTGGAAGTTTACATGTGGCAATTTTTCTTATTAAAGCTGTTTCTATCTTGCAATTTAATTATAAACTCATAATTTACGAGATAACATCTTGCTGCTCAGACTGGTCAGAATTGAGAGTTTGTAGCTCACCATTTTGTATCTTTAATTTGCAAACTAAGAATATAAACTACTAACCTAAAACCTAAAAGTCAGATAAAGTGGGGGGGAGTTAACTTGGTGGGCAATTAACTTGGTTTTGGTGTAAAAAAAATGTGTGGGGTCATTTTGTTCTTTAATTCTCAGAACATTCGGATGTGACTAGGCTGATTCTCAGAATGTTATTTAATTAAAGAACTGAAATGATATTGATAAGTGAGGAGGTTATGAATGAACCCTTTGACCGTTGTGTCATTGAGTACATTTAGTAATTAAATAAGGAACATGCTACAAATGTCAGCAAGAATATAGAGGCATATTGTACAGTTGTGTGGGAGCAGAAATGACAGTACTATAAAGTTTTACAAGAACTGCATTGTTTCTTTTGTTTTTTTTTAGAGGAGGAAAGACCACGGCCCAAGTAAGTTTGAAGACACTCTTTTGAAAAGACCACTGCATTTTCATGCCTTCCTTCCCTTAAATGTATTGCTTTTGTTCTCCACATCACAGGCCCATGGTTCCACAACTCGCCCCCCCAAAGATTCCAGAGGGTGAGAGGGTAGATTTTGATGTAAGTATGTTCATCTGAGCTACTGTATATGAATCCCTAAATTGTATGAGTCGAATTTTATTCCCTCTCTGTGACATTAAATAATGTCATAGTGGATCATTGGTCTTGTGCTGACATCACATTATACATTTAAAAATAGCATTTCAGACTTCATGGAGATTAGGGGTTTTCAAACTGTAGCTGACTGTTTTCACTTTTTTCTTAAGGATATTCATCGTAAAAGGATGGAGAAGGACCTTCTGGAGTTACAAACTTTGATTGAGGCCCACTTTGAGCAGAGGAAGAAGGAGGAGGAAGAGCTGATTGGTCTAAAGGATAGAATTGTAATTCTTGGTTTTGATCTCTTCATTCATTCATTTTCTTTTCAGCTTAGTCCCTTTATTTATCAGGGGTCACCACAGCGGAATGAACAGCCAACTTATCCAGCATATGTTTTTATGCCTTTCCAGTCGCAACCCAACACTAGGAAACACCTATACACTCTTGCATTCAGTTACATACACTCTCAGAAATAAAGGTACGCGAGCTGTCACTGGGGTGGTACCTTTTCAAAAGGTACACATTTATACTTAAAGGGTTCATATTGGTACCACCCCAGTGACAGCTCCTGTACCTTTATTTCTGAGAGTGTACACTTCGGCTAATTTAGCTTATTCATCTATAATTCATGTCTTTGGACTGTGGGGGAAACTGGAGCACCTGAAGGAAACCCACGCCAACACAGGGAGAACATGCAAACTCCACAAAGAAATGCCAACTGAGCCAGCCGGGGCTTGAACCAGCGACCTTTTTGCTGTGAGGCGATCGTGCTACCCACTGCTCCACCATGACTTCTTTTTTATTTGTTCTTTTTTATTTATTCCATCTTTTTAATATCTCTTAAAATATTATCTTTATTATTATCTTCATATTATTTCTCTCTTTGATTTCTCTGTTCCCAGGAGCGGCGGCGGTCTGAAAGAGCAGAGCAACAGCGGGTTAGAGCAGAGAAAGAAAGAGACAGACAGACAAGGATTGCGGTAAAGTAAAAATGAAATTTAAGATGTATTAAATAAAACCATCAGATGCATTTAGCTGTTGTGGGCTTCGATAATCAACTCAGCGTGAAATCTAATATCCAATCTCTCTCATCAGGAGGAGCGCCAGAGGAAAGAGGATGAGGAGGCTAAGAAGAGGGCAGATGATGAGGCCAAGAAGAAAAAGGTTTTATCCAACATGGGAGCAAATTTTGGTGGCTTTTTAGCCAAGGTAAGATACAGTCTTCTTATATGTACATATGAATACATTTTTGTACATGCAACAACAAGCAAAAGCATTCACCTGCTAAAACAGCAAGGAGAGGCATGTTTGGGTGTCTTTTTCCAAGAAACACAGTTGGTAGACATCACGTTTCACCTTTAGTAGAGGCACGTCTGGTCTTGGGATCCCACACAATGAGAAAGGCTGATTGCAGACATTAGTGACACACACTCAGAACTCACATATACACTCATTGTCTGCACACTCCACTAAAGGACGGCACTTGCAACCGACACAATTTTTTGCCAATGGAGACAAGAAGATGCTGTGATCGTTAAATGACTAAAGGGTGTTTAAGAATAGTTTATGGGACATTCTACCAGAAACTTACATTTTCACTTATAAAAATGTGACAGGGCCTGACTTAAGCTTGTTGTCCTCAAAAAACATACAAAAACAAACATAAAATCCTACAATTCAATGACTGAAAACACCCTTAATCACTGTCAGCTTTTCTCCATCAAATGCTGTCACTTCCGAGTCATAGTCTTAAATGTGTATTGCACACATTTTATGTTGAATTTAATGCAGATGTGACAGAACTGACAGAAACATTGTATTATATATTTGTAGTATTTATTTGTAGAATTTATTTAGAATTTCAGGTTTTTAATCAATTGATGTGAATGATAACAACTTAAACTTGCTATTTCTGATTTTTTGTTTCTAAATAACAGTTTTTAGCAAAACAAAACTATTAAAGCTGCAGGTTTAATTGGGCTGAGAACAAGGACAATGACAGAGTTTGTACAATGTAAAGTGTTTGTAATAAAGAAAAAATATGAGAACCAAATGAATGACATATTTCTTCATAAAACAACTCACAGAAATCAACCATCAGTCCATTTTAGAAATTTTTGGGATGAAATACTTTTTATTCACTGTATTAATGTTTTTATTTCAGGGACAAATAATGTACGTTTCTGGTTGAATGTCCCTTATATTATAGCTATTCTCAAATGAAGTACTATAGAAATTTATAGTAAATGTAGTACACATATTAGCATGTTATATAATTTACTATTATATTTACTATTATAAATTGTAAACATGTTGTATAATTTAATGTGTTTGGCAGCAACTGTCATGCCTTATGAGTTAGAGATACTCTAAGCCAACTTCCATGGCTTTTGTCAATCCCTGCTGAAAAGAATTAAAAAAGAAAAACAATGGAAACTATCACAGAAGCTGAATGGTTTCCTATAAAATTATAAGCAGATAATCTGGGTTTTCGGACATAATCCATTAGAGTTTATTGGTTTTGGCATCCAACAGAAGGCAAAAATTATCAGTAGAGAGCCTAACGATCATTACAGTTTCTATTAAAACCAATGCAACATTACAAATTTTATGACAGTTTACAGTATGTTGTTGTTTCAGCAGTTAATGTCACTTACATATTTATTCTTGTCCATCCTACATCCTAAGTGTTTAGTACAGTATTTAGTGTTTGCTTACCATCTAATCTAATCACACCTCAGAACTTGGCCTTCTTAAGCTTCATTTAACACTATGAGTGACTCACAGCGTGTTTGGGCGTGTCGAGCAACGCAACAAATTTGACAATCCTTTAACTTTATGCAAATGAAGAGCGACTTTCTTGAGCGACAGCCAATAGGAGCACCAGTAGAGCTCACGTGATCCTCTCGCAGCTCGCTCAGAGGCCGGTTGTATTCATGCTGTATACACCTACACAGACTTGCGTTTGAAGCAGGTTGCCACCCAGAGCGACAGGCAGCTACAAAGTCGCTGCTAGTGTGAATAAGGCATTAGGCGATAAAACTGACATGTGACTGATCCTAATGCTTTTGCAGATAAATGTACAGTATGTATGCTTGTGTTTTAGGCAGAGCAGAAAAGGGGGAAGCGTTTGACTGGTCGAGAGATCAAGAGAAAGACTCTTTCAGAGAGACGT
Source organism: Danio tinwini (assembly GCA_903798205.1). Taxonomy (NCBI): domain Eukaryota; kingdom Metazoa; phylum Chordata; class Actinopteri; order Cypriniformes; family Danionidae; genus Danio; species Danio tinwini. Next base: position 2,090,868 of record CAIGQZ010032144.1, read on the forward strand.
GCTCCCCTTGCCATCGAAAATATGCGTGAGGATGCGTTAAGGTAAACTCAAATACAAATCTGTTTTATACAAACAACTATTAAACTAATGCCCTGCTCATAAAATAAAGGGAACACTTAAGCAACACAATGTAACTCCAAGTCTATCACACTTCTGTGAAATCGAACTACCCACTTAGGAAGCAACACTGATTGAAAATCAATTTCACATGCTGTTGTGCAAATGGAATACACAACAGGTGGAAAATATAGGCAACTAGCAAGACACCCCCAATAAAGGAGTGGTTCTGCAGGTGGTGACCACAGACCACTTCTCAGTTCCTATGCTTTCTGACTGATATTTTGGTCACTTTTGAATGCTGGCTGTGCTTTCACTCTAATGGTAGCATAAGACTAAGTCTACAACCCACACAAGTGACTCAGGTAGTGCAGCTCATGCAGGATGGCACATCAATGCGAGCTGTGGCAAGAAGGTTTGCTGTATCTGTCAGCATAGTGTCCAGAGCAGGGAGGCACTACCAGGGGACAGGCCAGTACATCAGGAGACATGGAGGAGGTGGTAGGAGGGCAACAACTCAGCAGCAGGACCACTAGCTCCACCTTTGTGTAAGGAGGAATAGGAGGAGCACTGCAAGAGCCCTTCAAAATGATCACCAGCAGATCAAAAATGTGCATGTGTCTGCTCAAACGCTCAGAAACAGATCCATGAGGGTGGTATGAGTGCCCGATGTCCATAGGTGGGGGTTCTGCTTGCAGTTCAACACCGTGCAGGACATTTGGCATTTGCCAGAAAACACCAACACTCGTAAATTCGCCACTGGCACCCTGTGCTCTTCACAAAAGAAAGCAGGTTCTTACTAAGCAAATGTGACAGACATGACAGAGTCTGGAGACGCCGTGGAGAACGCTCTATTGCTTGCAACAACCTCCAGCATGACCTATTTGGCAGTGGGTCAGTAATATTGAAGAGTGTGTTACGTCCCTGTTGTTAAACGTCTAGGAGTGGGAGCAACAGTGAAAAGTTATGGATGTTGATTTTGGGTGAGTGTGGATCAGTCCCCTGCTTTCACGACAACACACCAAATTCAAGCTAAAGAGTTTATTAACAGAAATGTACAAAAACTGGGAAGCAAAAATAGACTTCAGGAGGGGGAAAGGCCAAAACAGCAAACAAAAGTACACTCTAGCTAGTTAGGGAGTAAAACTGTCTAAACTGACAAAGCAAACATAAATCAACAACAGAAATGTACACTAATGCCCTAACTAAACACAAACAAGAGAAGGGTTTTAGAAATAAAATGGCACCCACCCCCTTATGGCTTCCAAACACAAAGTTATTTTAGACAAAGTTAATTAGGATTTGTTATTTTATTATTCATTCTTTCTTTTTTTTTGGCTTAGTCCCTTTAATAATCAGGAGTCACCACAGAACCACCAACTTATCCTTCATATGTTTTGCACAGCGAATGCCCTTCCACCGCAACCCAACACTGGGAAACACCCATACACTCTTGCATTCACACACATGCACTACGGCCAATTTAGCTTATTCACTTCACCTATACAACATGTCTTTGGACTGTGGGGGAAACCCACGCGAACACAGGGAGAACATGCAAACTCCACACAGAAATGCCAACGGACCCAGGTGGGGCTCAAACCAGCGACCTTCTTGCTGTGAGGCGATCGTGCTACCCACTGTGCCACCGTGACTCCTTTGTTATTTTAGTGTTCCCTTTATTTTTTAGAGCAGTGTATAATACAGCCGCCTGTATGTTCCACATGTCCATGCTGACAGAGCATTAGGTCATATTTTTGCCACTTTGTAAGATGTGCAGAATAAAATTAAAGTACGATCTCTAATTTCAAATAAAACTGTTCCATTTCAGACAGGGATATTATTTTTCCATCTTTTATAAATGTATTGTCTGCTCAAATCTGAGAGTTTTGGTCATGCCCATTACTTATCCTAACAAAACAGGCAGCGAGCTCAGGAGATGTGGAACTGGATTTATGAGCTGGAGTCTGAGAAATTTGACCTCTTGGATCAAATGAAGAAACAGAAGTATGAGGTGTGTTGACTTTGACTAATTTGTGAAATCCAGGCACTGGTGAAGGATTTCACTGTTTGACTGTATTTGTTTTGGTCAGTACTAAAATTGGTCCAGTTGAGCTAGCTAGAGACCACTCTGAGTGAGAGCTTATAGTCAGAAAAATACTGTAATTATATGAACACATGCACATTAACAGTATGCTTAATAAATGTATGTTTTATATTTCCTTCTAAACAGATTGTTGTTTTGCTGAACAGGATTTCTCACGCTCAAAAGTTGTAAGTCACGTTAAGTTAACCGATTTAAGATGGAAACTCAATACATAACTTTGCAGATTTGATTACATGGGAGGGGTATTTCATAAAATAATTCATATTTTTAATTCAATTACATCTCATTTATTAGTCATGACTTATTTTCGTAGTTTTTATGGATAATGATTGTATTTATTTCTATATATGAAATTACAAATTTTGCAAATAGTGACAATTTTGCATCCCTGTACCGATAAATGTATGATGGAAGTTCACACTTACTGTTTACAGTATAACTTACATGTGTAAGCATTTACTTTTCAGATGCAGATCAGTGCAAACTATTTTCCAGTGAAAAACTATTTTACCACCCCACATGTGTGGGGGATCAAGCATTAATTACGGTAGTCAAACCCCCGTAAAACGCACCCTGCGTGCATGCTTTCAAGCCATACTGAACAGCAACAACAAAAAATCACACATGACAAATGAAGACAATTTGTGTTTTAAATGTGCTCAAAATATTAAATATGTGTAATTTCTGCCCAATGGATGGATATGTATAGTCTGATGCTAATGATAAAGTCTGTCCTCATCATTGTACCGTTTTTGTTGTTGTTGGTAATGTAGACTAGTGCATCACTCTGACAAATCTGGTCAAAATATGTGTATACTTTTAGTTTCCAGGGGTGAAAGTAAACCATACAGGTTTAAAACATCTTCAGAGTAAATATAGACAGGGTTTAAATTTTTATGTGAACTGAGAAATGCACTTATTTCTTTTTCTTCCAGTAAGAAGTCAGTTAAAATCTGCTGTGCTTGTGTTTGTCTCTTTCTTTATTACAGCAAAAAAGGTCATGGTAAAGGAAAAGTCGGAGGCCGCTGGAAATAAGAAACTGGAAAAATAAGGAAAGAAAACATGCATTTATTTAGTCTCTCAGAGATGTGAAACCAGGGCTCGGTTTTCCAAAAGCAATCCACTAGGATTTTGGATAACGGATTGGATCAAATCTTGAAAATGGGTTTTTCAAAAGAAAAAACAGATTACATAATAGGATTAGATCACATAATCCAATCTTGGTTTTGATCCAGATCAAACCTTAAGTTTGGAGTTTTTTTTCAGACCTTTTTTGTAGGATTTGGATCACTGTGATCCAAAAAATCTGGATTAAACTGATCCCATCAGAAGGGTGGATTCAGCATGGATTTCATGGCCAAAATGTAACGAAAACTTTAAAAATGTATCAAATAATACTATATTTGGATCATGCAGCAGTATCTTACAAGAGATCCTTTTTATTCATAAGGTTTTAATTGTATGTGTATATCCATCAGGTAGGCTTTAACGTATTCAGCCTTTCAGTATAGGCCTGCAGCAAAGTAGAAAGAGTTTGGCCTCATAAAATAATCCCCCAAACAGCTGTCAAAATTTATCAAAAACAATATATTTCATTCTGGTCTCTCCACATCAGATAAGGAAGTCTGAAACTATTGTGGAGTTTTTAGCATTAAGTCTTTTTTTAATTCAATACATCTATTTTTGAAACTTTTTTAGTTTTTATTTTATTATTATTATTATTATTATTATTATTTTTGTGTGTTTTCATTTCAAATAAAAATAAAGTTATATTGACCTCACACTGGCTATTCTACTTGTTGCTCTTTAAATATCTATGGTTCTACATTGTGATTTCCTATCCTGTTTGAGCACTGATTATCCAGATTTAGTGATCCTGTAAAGTTCCTATCCGGATCAGATTGATCCAATCCGATGTTGCTTTGAAAAACTGGCTCAAAAAGTAAACTGGATTACGTGATCACGGATCGCAAAAAAAGGATTACTAAATCCGCATCAATTTTATCCAGATTAAACCTTTTGAAAAACCGGGCCCTGATGTACTTGGATTAATCTCTTTGGCTTGTATTAGTCTAATTTGTTAGATACTTTGGATAAAGTCTCTGCAAAACAAATAAATTGAAATGTCATAACAATTTAAATGTTGTAACATTTTTTTTAAGTATATTTTGCAAAATAGACTGGTGATGCAGATGAAAATGTAGATGAAAGTTGCTTTTTTCATTTAAGTCAATTGCAAAGGGACAAAGAATATATGCTGAGCAAATAAAAATGAATTGCATGTCAGAGATGCCTTCATTCATAACGTTTAAAGGATAGACTGCGAAACTGTTTCTCATTTTGCTCCACAAATACAATCGTCTCTAAGTTCACATGTGTGGCTATTAATTAAAAAAGTCATTTCCTTGTGCTTTTCTAAATGTCTTTCAGAAGTTTGCCAAAGAACGCTGGGTTATTCCAAAGGGAGAGTAAACAGAAGACAGACTGATAGTTTCCTGTATTTCATGAATCACAGGTGTTTTTCGTTAGTTTTCTACAGTCAAATTGGATTTAATTATTATTGTATCTTGGTCTCTGAAAAATATTGATGTTGAAAATTTACACTTGCAGTTTCTACAAAAAGGGTCTTGTATTTTTAAGTAGTTTAAATCAAAATACCTGTAGGCGGGGGAGGTGGGTGGAGTGTGTGTGTGTGTGGGGGGGGGGGGGGGGGGGGTATTCGGGTGGTTCGAAAGACCCACCCCTCACTGACAAAGGTTAGAATTTGTCCCATACATGAGTTCATTTGTGCTTTTTTGACTGCTATGCCATCATAAATAGTAAAAAATAACCCATCGAATAAGACTTTAAGACAGTCGAATCCTGTTAGCTGTCGCTTCGGTGTGACTTCTAATCAGTTTTAACCAGTGCTAACAAATATTTTTCATGATTAGTCTAACGTCCAGCTGTGCAAGAAAACATACAATCTGACGTAAGTGAAGTCATCTTTTGCTACCATATTGTTTTTTTAAATAGAGAAAATATTTTACAAGTAACTTTTATTCTAAATCTTGGACCTTATTCTTGATACAAAAATGACCAATGAAAAGCTATGGTTGTTATCCATGGATTTTTAAATGTGCTTTTTTGGTTATGATGGCCATCCAACAATTTATTTCAGCTATAGTGCTTAAAATGTGACCAAAATGCAGTGTTTAAATCTCATAATTACTAGCCCAAATGAGGCCTATAACCACAAAAATGTCCACTTTTGAGAAAAAAAGAACCACCCCTTTCACCAAGCTCGCTACAGGCCTGAAATATTGCATAAGAAAAAATAACAAGGTTTACATGCTAGAGAGAGTAAATCAGGAATAAATCAATATGCAAATTCCCAGCAGGTCAGTAATAGGGCAGTGTTTCAGATACATATTTAAAATACAAAACAATTTTAATTTATTTTGTATTTTAATGTCTTTGTAACAATTCAAATGTAATTGTTATTTAAATTAATTAAATAAAAAATTTATAAACAGCCAATGTCTTCATCAGGCCAATGTCTTCATACACTTATTGTAAATCGCGGTCAGGTCTATTAACCAATGAAAAAGTACATTTCTGGCAAATGTCAAATTTTCATATCTGTTTTTGGTGTTTATTTAAAACCAATCAATTTTTATTTTAATTAAATGAAACTTAATTAAATAAATTACATTGATAAAAACTACCGTGCACTGCTGGCGAGTGGGAGACATCAAACAAAAACTCACATGAGCCCTGAAGTTTTGATCTGCAGTCGCCATCTGCTGGTCTAGAGGTCAGTGTCGTTCACACAATACTCATTTTGGTAAGTAGAGACCTAATGTTCTTCTCAAATCTTCTCACTGTGTGAACGAGCATGCGAATGTATACCAACTGTCTGTGAAAAGAGCACTGGAAAAGCCTGTTGAAAATGGTATGACTTTAGCTAATCTGAAAACAGCAATGTTGTAGCTATTAGCTAAAGATATGCTAATGTAAATTAGCAACAAGGATTTTACATATTAGGCCTACCAGTATCAGAGACCCTTTAAATAAGAAAGGCCTACGCATTAAAAAAAATGTAATTTTATAATGTATTTTATTATTTTTATATTTGTATGCTTAAATACTGCTCAAAAAAAGAGAACACTTGGAGCTAAATTGTGTTGTTTAAGTGTTCCCTTTTTTTTGAGCAGTAGCCTATGCTGTTTTTATTTACCTCCTCCTGGCATCTATACCTTTTTGTCTGTAAATGTTATGCTGTTGTTGTTTTTTGTTGTTTTTGTTTTAAAGGGATTTTCCAGGGTACAGATGAATCCTCTAATACCAAAACTACAATATTCGAAAGATAGCTCTATCTTTGGCTCCATAGGCCACAGCCATTTTGTTGTAAAAAATCTTTGTAGTTGTTCTTAATTTATCTGTTTTGATGTCTTATAGATAACTTCATCAAACAGTTAAATAACTTTAAATGTAAATTGCAGTCTCTCTTCATTTACCCAGCCAAGTCACTATCTGTACTCTGACTTTATCTGTGTCCTTTCTGGTCTCCTTCATCCTCTCCATACACCCACCCTTTCCTGGCTCTAATTCCCTGCTCACATGTATGGCTTAGTCCACTGCTGCACTTGGAACACAGCCGGAAACGGCACAAGATTAATCCAGGCTTCCAACTACAACTGGACATCTCTAAATACTACTGAAACCAACCAGACATTTCTCTTGGTGGACATGTTTACATCCTGCCATATAAAACAACTCTTTTCTAGTAGATTTATAAAATATATTTATGATGAACTCCTACTTTGTGAATGTATATAAATGAAAACACGTGTTTAAAATTGTTATATTCCAGGTGCTGTATTTATCGCCATCTTGAGTTACAGAAAAAAAGAGGCAAAACAGGACGGTTTCACATGGACAGATACACGCATACAACACTTTCAAACACAAACACACAATTATCATTCACACACCGACATTTACATAAGAAGCACAAGCCAAACAAGCAAATTATACATCATGACATTTATAAAAGTGATTTCACAGTAAAGAAGGGTACAGGATATAATGATGTGCATAGCATAAAAGAAAGAAACTCCTCACTGACAAGATGAATAAGATTAAAATGATGCTTTGCCCGATGTCTGTTGAAAATCTTTATTTGATAAGGGTGGATAAGTGTGACATTTAGCGGATGGGTGCTTTAAGGGCAGCGTCTACTTCTTCTTCAGGCTGAAGTGTGTGCCACTGGGCCACGGGTCGTCTGGGATTGGCCAGCATGTCTGACCAATGACGTAGGCCAACCCCACTAGCACCGAACCCAATCCAGCACTTCCCGATTGGATCATTACTTCCCAGTTTATCGTAGTCATAGACAGTGATCAGCACCTGCACCTTCTAAAGGGACACAGAGGAAAAAGAAAAATAGGTATAATAATAGTTTTGTCCATTTTATTCTTAAAGTTGTTCTTGCAGATTATTTTTACCAGTAACCATATCAATTACAAAAGGTGGCATTCTGAGGTATTAGAGGACCAAAAAGAGATTCTGTATATACACTACCTGACAAAAATCTTGTCGCCTATGCAAGTTTTAGGAACAACAAATAATAGCGTGACTTCTAGTTGATCATTTGGTATTAGAAGTGGCTTAAATGAAAGAAAAATGCCTCTAGATTACGCTTATTTTACCAAAAAAAATATGATCATGCCTTGATTTTTAATCATTTTAATTAGTAACAGTAAGAGACAGTAAGGTCTGACTGCTTAGACAAAAGTCTCGTCACTTAACAGAAATAATGTACAGTATAGAATATAAAGTCATGGTGAAGTGGAAAAAAATTAATGTTGTGTATGACTCCCATGAGCTTGGAGGACTGCATCCATACATCTCTGCAATGATCAAATAACTTATTAATAAAATCATCTGGAATGGCAAAGAAAGCATTCTTGCAAGACTCCCAGAGTTCATCAAGATTCCTTGGATTCATCTTCAATGCCTCCTCCATCTTAACCCAGACATGCTTGACAATGTTCATTTCTGGTGACTGGACTGGCCAGTCCTGGAGCACCTTGCCCTTCATTGCTTTCAGGAACTTTGATGTGGAGGCTGAAGTATGAGAAGGAGAGCTATCCTGCTGAAGAATTTGCCCTCTCCTGTGGCTTATAATGTAATGGGCAGCACAAATGTCTTGATACATCAATCTGTTGATGTTTCCATCCACTCTGCAGATCTCTCACACACCCCATACTGAATGTAACCCCAAATCATGATTTTATTTTCACCAAACTTGACTGATTTCTTAGAGAATCTTGGGTCCATGCGGGTTCCAATAGGTCTTTGGCAGTATTTGTGATGATTGAGATGCAGTTCAACAGATGATTTATCAGAAAGATCTACCTTTTGCCACTTTTCCTAATTATCAATCTACTAGAAGTCAAGTTAATATTTGTTGCTGTAAGATTAGGATCAATGGCTAGACTTTTGTCAGGTAGTGTAATATAGATGCAAATAAAGCACAGGAGCAGTAGCCATGCATCAAATGGTTACCTGAATTTGAGCAAAAGGTATCTCAAAGCTGAAGCTCTCATTAAAGTATGGGTTCAGTGTGTTCTGCTTGACTGTGGTCTTCTTCTTCTTGATGCGCTTTCCATTGTGTTGCAATACTATTTTCACGAAAGGATCTAAAAGAGGAAAGGAATTAAAGTGTGACATAAAAATGGCATTAGTACTTTATGATAGAAATGTGTCTCTAAAGTCTGCAACATTGGAAAAAACACTATATTTATTCGATAATATTTGTATAAAAGCAATATTTCTAAGTATATTATATTTAAAAAAAGTAATATTTAATGAGAATAATTTTAAATATGTGCCACATATCGCTGTCTGGCTGCACCACAAGCTACTGTAAGTACATGTCATCTAAATACAGTGTAATTTAAAATAATGACAGCTCATAGTTAATATAAAAGCCAACTCAAGGGGTTTAACATTGGAGCATTTCACAAAAACGTAAACTGGGTCATTCTAAACCAGAGTAAACAGAAGAGTGTTGTTAACAGTTTCATGACTCACAGATGTTCATTACCTGGTTGTTATACCATTTTCTACTTGGCCAACTCAGACAATATTTCATAGTACTAAAACTGGTACCTATTGACATCCATAGTAGGAAAAGTCTAGTCTCCAGCATTAATCCAAAAATACCTTAAGAAGAAAAAAACTCAAATTGCTAACAAATTGGGCCATAATTTTCATTGTTGGATGGATTTTCCATTTATGCAGAGTGTGAGAATCCCTTATGAATATATAATTTTGACATAATAACCACACTTGCCTGATAAACCACCCACGTCCATCTTCTTCAGGTTCTTGGCTTCCATGATACAGACGGTCAGCTTTCCAGAGGTAGGCACATAGCGCAGGGAAATGCAGACGTCTCCCAGCTTTTCTTGCTGGTGGATAGGAAGAGCAAATTGTTTTGGTGAAATGCATCAAAATACAATGGCATCTATAAAAGATAAAATAGATGAAGGAAAGCCTTACTTCCTCTTTCTCTCCTCCAACCAGGTCTTTATATTCGTGTATAGGCTGGCCCAGATCAATACTGTTCATGGGGATTTTGATCTCTCCAATTACATCATGTTTGCCAAAGCGGTCAAAGTCAAACACCTGCAGGACCAGAGTCTGTCCTGCTAGATCATTAAAAGGAATCTAGAAACAGAAATAATAAAACAAATCATTACCCAGAGAGCCATAAATTTTTTTGAGGCAATCCCCAAAATGCATATTTATAGATATATAACCGCAATACCTTAAATATGAATGTTTCATTGAAAACAGGGCACAGGTTCTTCCGCTGGACCTTCGTTTCAAACTTTTTCTTCTTGTCTGGTAGCATATAAACTTTGACATAGGGATCAGATGTTCCACCTATATCCATGGCGGGAAGATCTTGGGCTTGTAAAATGCCGACAATGAGCTGAGGATTATTAAAGAAGAGATTGTGAGTCAGGTGTTTAAAATAAAGTAGCTACTCTCACATTATTTTTGGTTTGTGTAAGAAATTAATCATTTTAAATGTCCGCTTCTCAACAAACCTGATTTTCAGTGAAGTTATAGTCCAAAGTGTACTCCAACTTCCCATAATATTCTTTCTCTCCCTCGCCCTCTCCTTCTTTCGGTTGTTCCTATGAGAGTTGAATAATGGAGGTTTAAATGTAAGTACTTGAACATAAGTCCAGGAATGACCCATTTATTTAAAAAAGACAACAGCTTTCAATTTCTCTTACCTCTCCTGCTTCTTCTTCTCCTTCCTTTTTCATCCTCCTTCGTCCTCCCTTTCTCTCTCTGACTTTCTTTGTTTTCTTCTTACCTCCCAAGCACTTCTTATAGATGCAAAAAGCAAAACAGCCCACCAAGGCGAGCACAACCACAATTATGGCACCAATAGCCCACATGGGCACTGTAGAGAGGAGAAAGTCAGTCAGAGTTCATTTTAAAACAAATGGATGAATTGATATATGACGAATTAAAAACTTACTTCTAATCTTGTGGTCTGTTTATGGAATAGATGAAAGCATGAAGGATTTACATGGAAATGGGAAAATGGAGAAATTAATTAATCACAAACACACATGTTATGATGGCAGCTTGTGTTACTAATGATAATATGATGAAACATGAATGATGCCAGCTGGAACCAGTCCAGACTTTATTTAATGTCAGAAAGACATTGGATAGATGTTACTTATTTGGTAAAAAAATATATATTTCGGTTGATGCCAAGAGCTAATTGTACAGACTTTACATTTTGGCAACTTAATTCCATGGCTTAAATGCAATAAAATTTTAATATCCAATAAGGACATTAATATTCCTCAGAGGTGGTTATAAATATACAAATGTTGCGCACACAATAATAGACCTATATAAACATGAGCATATTGACAACACAAAAAAAATCCAACAGTCTAACTCCCATATCATTTTTACAGTCATTCATTCATTTGTTAAATTTAATATTTAAATTTAAACAACTAAAAAGTTTTAAACACAATGTTTTCAGCACAAGTTTATACTTGGTATAATTTTGGAGACCCCCACACAGAGATCATCCTCAATGTTCTGTTGTGATCCTGTATTTGTTTTTAATGTATTTGATTGCCATATGACGCTATTGCTGTGTTGTTAATCTAACGTAAACACACAATCCTAGGAAAAAATAAAATAAATTAAAAGGTTGATGACTCCATTAGCATGTTGTTGTTTTTTACTATTAAAAACTACTGTTTTAAACTTTTGTGGGTTATGGTTAAAATCTGGTAGTTCTAATAGTTTAATAAAATTTAAAAGTCACCACTTTGGGAACCACAGTATTAGTGCACCACTACCATTTACTTGAGAGGCATTCAATTTAAATAACATTTATTGAGTAAAACTTTCCCCAACATATTATATTTAGTTTTAAAGCAGCTAAGGTAATTAGGTTATGATAGCCCAAACTCAGTGCATATACAGTGGTAAAATATGGGAGTTGCGAGTATGTTAGGTTCTTATACAAGAAAATATGAGTATCAGAAACATAGTTTAAAAACAACTGATTATCAGGACCAATCATGTCTTTCCAAACAAAAGATGTTTGTAAAATATAGAATTCATACTGTAAAGAAAACATATTTTCTTTAAAATGACTGTGAATTGGATAGCAATCAAGCAGTTTCTTTGCACTCCAAAAGGTTAGCATGGTGGAACTTTTTACTAGCATAACTAATGTTATTCAGAGATGATAATGTTTTTCGGTGAGCCTAAAATGATTTTTAATTTATATAATTCAGTTAATATTAACATTGATAACTTATAAGGTTATGAAAATGTAATTAAATTTCTCAAAATTTAACAACGCTCTAAAATTCCTGGTTTGTTTAACCCAAGGTTTGGTAAAATATGCATTGGCCAAATGGTTAAGTTACATGCTTTTAAATAATAGTTTTAAATTACCCATTGCGTTTGCCTATTTTTACTCAAATTTGGATTCAAACAACCCCAGATTTTTTGAGTGTGTTGGTTTAAGCATGTTTTCTTTTTATGAGACCAATCACTATGAAAACCACTTGTTAAAATAGAGAATAAAGTTATTTAATATAAGCATAACAGGCTAAACCACAATCAGCTTTCAGTCTAAGCTGACAAATGTACTATCAGTGCATCTGGTGGTTTTTGACATCAATGTAATGTTGGCATGATGATAGCATGATTTAAAAGCATTAAAATAGCAACATCAGCTGTCATTGAATTTCTTTGTCAGAAATGTTTTCCTGACATTAAATTCTAATTCTTTGCAACATAAGAACCTTTATTTATAAGCAGTTATATATAATGGTCTTATGACTTTATTAGATTGCTGGGATTGAAGTGAAGCATGGCAAGTATCTTGACATACATTAATTACTTACTAGGTAGATGTCCAAGCTCATTGAAGAACTTGTTCTTCATATTTACAAAGTTGTGGGAGTGGTGAGAGGGAGGGGGAGGAGGAGGGGGAGCACGATTAGGCTCCTCCTCTGATTCTGCTGCTCTCCGCCCACGATGCTGCATACTGGCCAATCGCATGGCTGATCAGCTAGAAACATAAAACAGACTGTTACTGTCCTGAAATAACCTATGTAAACTAAATGCCCCAAATTCCATATATCTCCTAAAACCATATCACTTTATCTAAAGCATTCATTTAATGTCATTCTTTTTTATAATTATAATTTACAGTACTCTTTTTCAACCATTCTTCTGTCAAATCCACACTATCTCTCCATTTCCCTCCCTCTGCCCTCTTTGTGTCTCTGGCGTGACTTTTGATGGACTAAGCGCTCACGCTGGCGCTTAACATGTCTGTTGTTAATCCTTCTTGAATGCCAAAACACAACCATGCACACGTAACGCCCATATGTTTCCAAATACTAAAAATGTGCTCCAAAACTCTTAATATTTGTCAAACACATTAACACACAATAGTCGTGTCTGCCTGCCCTGCTCTGCTAAACTGACCTCTTGTCACTCTCAGCAGATGCGTAACAAGATTAATTGCCAAAGCTAATCCAAAAATCCTTGGGTTTAAGTAAATTAGGAACAGGGGCCTCCCCTTGCTGCCTCGCATTCACAATATAACCAATGGCATTCTGTCACCAGACTGCCATGTAGAGGACTTTGACTTCCAGTGACCACTGCACTTTTATTGTATATCAGAACATGTTCAAGGTCAAGGCTGGATTTATGAGGGCAGGATTTTGTGATTATTCTCTTCCAGTAGCTTCTTTAATCGTCAGCCAGATAGACTGTCCAGAGTGATATAAAATGAGGGACATGGTTAAAATGATAAAACACAGACATAGTTAAACACAGACATAGTTAAAATGATAAAATTCCTTATTTTTTCTAAAGACGGTCCCAAAGCAAGCTTCAAACTGAAGTCAGCCCCTTAAAATATTATTTAATTAGCAAATATTAAAATAAATACTTGATTTTTTTTGTGGTGAATAACGGTGACTCAGAAATCACTTTGCATTTGCATAACATGGCAATAAGATTAAAAAAATAAATAATTACTTTGATTAAATAAGATTCATTACATTGGTTATTTAAATATTTTATATTTCTATCTGCGCTGCACACGCATACATTTAGAGTCAATGCATTTAATTTGTTTAGGTTTTTTCGTTCAAGGCTTTTAAATTATTCTTAGGGCCAATATAAAAGATTTGATGTATTTTTGGGGGGATTGTTTTAATGACTTTGTTGGATATATGCGTCATTGCTACATTTGAATTAATTTAGCTCAACTATGCCTCAGATATCCATGGCAATAAAGGCATTGATTGGACTGTGAAGAACATTACTAGTCATTGATTCTTTATATTAATAAAAACTATAATGTGTGGAGACAGGTTCAATAGAATATTGATACTGAAATGGGCTCACACACAATGGGTTCCTATGAACTGTGTACTGTAGGAGAGGGGACACAAAAAATGGCTCTTTTCTTGCATGACTTTTTAAAAGTTGTATTGATTTTATTCATATTTATGTCATTTAAAATGTTGTAAGCAATTTAAAATGATAAGAAGCCTATCTTTTTTTTTATAAATGTATATATATACTGCTCAAAAAATAATAAAGGCAACATTTAAACAACACAGTGTAACTCCAAGTGTTCCCTTTATTTATTTTTTAAGGCTATTTGTTTGTATTTCTATTTGCAGGATGCATATTTAATACATGTGCTTGTAGCCCAGCAGTCATGTTCTTTGTCATTTTTCTTATTAAGTATCTAGCTGAATGTAACTAACTTTTTCTACGTGGGAAAATAGTGCAATTACATAGGTAACAACATATGAACCATACAACAATATTTTTTTTATTTTTGCTTTTCTTCTCAAAATTAAACATTAATTTCCCAATATTACGAAAATCTATATTTACAATCCCAATATTTACAATATTCCAATATTACTATATTATTCCCAATATTGCGCGAAATACCTTGGAAGTTTAGAGTTCAAAACCCGTAATTTGTGTCAATACAAACACGATCTGTCCTAATCTGGCTAAAGAAGGCCTGTCGCTCAGTGCGTCACAGGCCATCAGTCGCGTCACGCGGCCATGTTTTCCCCCCTTCATCGCTGCTTTGTCCACCAGCGCGCAACTACTGTTTTTTCGGATTACCTAAATCTCATCCAGACACCCTTTTTCTTTGAAAAAAGAAAAAAAAAAGCTTAATACACAGTCGTCTAAGATTGAGGTCACACACACAGAGATAAGCTTTAATTTAGTTGAGCAAAACTCAAAACACTATTACCAAAGCATATAATTTATTAACGACTCAAAACTTTGAAAAAGAAGAATAAATCATGATGGGTATTAATTTATTAATACCACAGTGTCATAACATTTGTTATGAAAACAATGAAAACAGTTTTCATTGTTTTATATTAATTTTAAATGGTTTTGTTTCAGGTAACTAATACGTAGACTGGTTTGTAGCCTGGACCCCGTCACCTTAATTGCTGAGAGCTTATTATTTTTAGATTTCTTAAAAATTTATTATTGTAATGTTTAAATAACTTTTTTGTTGTAATTTTTTAATTACTCGTTTTTCAAAGTATTTAATGTAGTTTCTGTAATAATTTGATGTTACAAACGGCAGGCTACATATCGACTATAAACCGACACTTTGATTGACACTGCATGAAAGGTGAACCTTTTCCAAAAACTTTGTATGACGTGCGGATCAAAATGAACCAAATATTAAACAATTATGAAGCTTACCTGATGATCTGCCACTGATCCAGCCCTCTTACACAGATATAAATGTGTGTTTTGTTTGGAAAGGACAGTAGCGCAGCAGCCCTCTCACACACTGCTCTCTAACTTACACTCCTCATCCACTTTATCATCTGTCCCTCTCTCTCCCCAAAGCGCATTTGAATCGCCAAACCCTCTTTCACTTGGATTAATCGTACTTTCCCTTCTGTTCGCAGTTATGTGTCCTGGGTTTCTCATGTGACAGTCTTATTTCATCCATCACGTATGCCTATTTGCTAGTATCTCATTTAATCTCCAGCATACTGTTTATCCCATTCTAATTTCCAATATATTTTTGTTCAGTGACCCTTCTCAATCGGATTAGTCGGCGGCTCAGGCATTGTTGGAACTAATAGGCACGATTGATAGGCTATGATACAAGGAAGCTGTGAAACATGTTCATTGGTTATCTAATATCACACACTGATGACGATTTCAGATTTATTGGGGGGGAAAATATATTTATCAGCTGAACACCACAGCGTATCGGTTCTTTGACGTTTACGGTCAAATATATGCTGGGAAACACCACCCTCTTGTGGTACAATGAAATATCCTACAAATTTAATCCAGCGTAAATCCATGTTGGTATTTATATTATTAATTTAGAAGACCACGTGGAGATTTTAAGATGGGAACTATATAGGACGAGTGATGTCTCTTCTTTTTTTTCTTTCTTTTCTTAACCACTTTTCATGGCTCCTTCTGCATGACGAGTAAACATTCGAATACATCAAATAGGGAAGCATGGGGACAGTTGCAACACTTTTTGCATTTCCTTTAGTTTGCTTAAATTTTAATATAATAAACCCACATGTATCAGACAACCGTCCACATTGTTATAATTATTGTACACATGATAATATATGAAGAATTTAAATTTGAACAAAGTCAAATGCTGCAACTGACCCTGAGCAGGGGGACAGTTGCAACATCCATTGAAATGTTCTAATAAAGAAAATTAAAAATAGTAAAAATAATCTACTTTGAACTTTGAAATGAATTGATTAATCAAAGAATTCATTTTTCAAATTAAATTACATTGAAACTGTGACTACAGAAAGTATTGATAGCGCTTCAATTTTTCCACATTTTTTATTGTTAGGGCCTTATTCCAAAATATTGATTCAATTAATTTATTTCCTCAAAATTCTACATACAATACCCCATAATGACAATGTGAAATTTATGTGAATTGTTTTTTATTTAAAAATAAAAAAACAGAAAAATCATGTGCATAAGTATTCACAGCCTTTTCTAAATACTTTGTTGATGCACCTTCGGCAGCAATTACAGCCTCAAGTCTTTTTGAATATGATGCCACAAGCTTGGCACACCTGTCTTTGGTAATTTATGCCCATTCCTTTTTGCAGTACCTCTCGAGGTTGGATGGGAACTCTATCAGGTTGGATGGGAAGGGACGGTGTACAGCCATTTTCTCTCTATCTCTCAGGAGATGTTCAATAGGATTTAGGTCTGGACTCTGGCTGCACTTAATGACATTTACCAAGTTGATGCAAAGCCACACCATTGATATGTTGGCAGTGTGTTTTGAGTCATTGTCCTGCTGAAAGATAAACGGTCCCCCCAGTCTAGGTAAAGTGCACTCTGAAACAGGTTTTCATTCAGGATGTCTCTGTAAATTGCTGCATTCATCTTTCCCTCTATCCTGACTAGTCTTCCAGTTCCTGCTGCTGAAAAACATCCCTACAGCATGATGCTGCCACCACCATGCTTCACTGTAGGGATGGTATTAGCCTGGTGATGAGCGGTGCCTGCTTTTCTCCAAACGTAACACCTGGCATTCACTCCAAAGAGTTCAATTTTACTCTCATCAGACCAGAGAATTTAGTTTCTTATGGTCTGAGAGTCCTTCAGATGCCTTTTGGCAAATTCCAGGTGCAGAGTGGCTTCCGTCTGGCCACTCTACCATACAGGCCTGATTGGTGGATTGCTGCACAGATGGTTGTCCTTCTGTAAGGTTCTCCTCTCTCAACAGAAGAATGATGGAGCTTTGACAGTGACCATCGGGTTATTGATCACCTCCCTGACTAAGGCCCTTCTCACCCGATCACTAAGCGTAGATGGTTGGCCAGCTCTAAGAAGAGTCCTGGTGGTTCAAACATCTTCCACTTACAGATGATGGAGGCCACTGTGCTCATTGGAACTTTCAGAGCAGCTGCAGTTTCTGTAACCTTCCCCAGCCTTGTGCCTCAAGACATTCCTGTCTCTGAGGTCAACAGACAATTCCTTTGTCTTCATGCTTTGTTTGTGCTTTGACATGCACTGTCAACCCTGGGACTTTATATAGACAGCCTTTTTAAATCATGTCCATTCAACTGAATTTACACACAGGTCAACTCCAATTAGGCTGCTGAAAAATGTCAAGAATGATCAGTGGAAACAGAATGTACCTGACCTCAATTTAGAGCTTCACGGCAAATGCTGTGAATACTTATGTATACGTGATTTTTCAGGTTTTTTATTTGTAATAAATTTGCAACAATTTCAAAAAATCTTTCTTCTCATTGTCATTGAGGTATTGTGTGTAGAATTTTGAGGAAATAAATTAATTTAATCCATTTTGGAATAAGGCTGTAACATAAAAATGTAGCATAAAAATAAATGCTATGAATACATTCCAGATGCACTGTAAATTTAAATTTGTTAATATGGCAAGCTAGCTTTTTAATTATTTTTGTAATTGGGGACAGTTGTAACAGCATGTTGCTACTGTTCCAACTTGGTCAATCCTGATTAATCTGTCTATAGGGAGATACAACAGCTTTAATGCTTGATAGCTATACCTATTTAAATCTAATAAAAGTTATTTAATTTATACAAATGAATAATGTTTCACAAAAACAGATCAACAGTATGATATATTTTCTGAGCATAAATTACTTTTTTTTACCTAAAAATGAGTTTTATACTGAAGGAATGGTTACATATGGCTGATTTCTCTCAGACTGAAAGAAAGTCTAACTGAGAATATGTAGTATGAATATCACCACTCTAGCTCATCCTTGAATGGAGGAATGAGTCTTGTTGCAAATTCCCCAAGGTTGCAACCATACCCATCCTCCCCTACAGCCTTCAAAGTCACTGCACATTTATATATTTATACAAAAACAACATTATTCAGCTCAAAATGTTTATTTAAATTCACCATAAAAAATTTCACATTCAAAAATGAAAGCCTTGACTTTACTTCATGCTGTCAAGCGTTAAACTTTTCAAATTTTACACAGATGTGTGCTAGAAGAACATTTTTAAGATAATAGAATTTCTATTAATTTATTTCAGAGGTCTGTGTTTAGCTGTCCAGGGTGTGCTTGTCGAACAGGTACTCCGCCATCCTGTTGTTTCCAGCATCCATCTTGGAGAGGTTGGTGATGTGGTCACCAAGCTTCTTGATGGCCTCAACCTGCTCATCCAGGTAGTGAGACTCCAGGAAATCACACAGCTGTTGGACAAGACACGAGAGGAGAATTTTGGACAATGTGTTCCCAGAACCACTTCAAAGAGACAAATATACAGGCAAATTTTGGGTCACTCACATGAGGGTCTCCCATCTCAGTGGCAAGCTTATGCAGGTCCAGCAGAGCCTGGTTGACGTTCTTCTCCAGCTGAAGAGCACACTGCATAGCAATCAGTCCATTTCCCCACACATCACGATCAGGCTTCTGAAGAGCAGATACAAGATCAGTGAGCAAGTTAAGACCATTCCTGAACTACAGAACAATGACTAGAGTTGCTGATGTTACACTGATATAAATTCAGAATGACAGAAAAGCACCTTGATGTCCTGAAGGACAATGCGTCCACCTCTCTTGTTCTGGAACTCCATGAATTTCTCTGCATGTTCGCGCTCCTCCTCACTGTTCTTCTTGAAGAACTTAGCAAATCCAGAAAGGGCCACATCGTCCCGTTTGAAGTAGTGAGCCTGTGCAAAATCAGACATAGGAATAAGAATTAATGTTAATATACATGCTAAACCAAGGGCTTTTCATCAAGAATAGTTCATTTTTAACTTGTGGCCGACAAAAAGTTAAAGTCAAAATTACCACTGAACAAGATCTGCAGCTATAACCATGAACTGGACAGTTCAATAAAACTAATGTGTATCACAGCTCATGGCATTTAGACATACATTTGTATACCATTATAACCAGTGTTGTGTGTAATGAGTTAATATGTTACATAATTACAAATAAATTAATTCTACTGAAAAAGGAAAAAATGGGATTACTGTGAATTTTTTTTAGTTATTGTCTAATTTATCCAGCTTAAAAACAGCTTGCTCATGTAGGTTTTGATGCTAGTTTTCAGCTGTTTCTTTGCCTGTTCTCTCTGGTTCCTGACCAGCAAATACTTTTGTCAATGTACATTTCTAAAGCAACTTTTATTTTACATTTGATAGTGAAGTGTAAAGAATGGAAAACAATAATCAACAGATAAATAACTCGATTCCGTAAATAAAACGATTCTGATTCAAACAGATGGAATGATTTCAGTTTGATAATAACACTTACCATGGAGGTGTAGGTGTATCCAGCATAAAGCTCTAGATTGATCATCTTGTTGATTGCAGCCTCGCAGTCGCGGACGTAGTTCTGGCGAATCTGACAAGTCTCCATCTCGACAAGTTTAATTATATAAATACTTTACTAAATAAATAAATAAATATAATAAATTCAAGCGAGATCGAAGTTCCGTTCAATCACTGTTGAAGCAAGAACCTCTCCAGATCTTCCTGAAGCTGTGCGTGAAATAAAGGAGTGCGTTCATCTTTTATGCGCTCACAACATGATGCGTCAGTGCAACTGAAACCAGCCAATCAAACAACGAGCTGAGTAACAGTGACGATGCAATTCAGATAACAAAAATCAGATTTGATGGATAGCGTTTTTTTTGTGTTTGAGTTTATATACTTTATAGCAGGCGAGATGAATCTAAAAGAAAACAATGAAATGCATTAAATCCAATTTCTTAACATTATTCTCAAATACTTTTGTGTGTGTGCGTATTGTTAATATAGATAACAGTAGACTTCAGATTAAAATACAGTCTTTAAATTAAAAGATATAGATATTTATCAAGACGTTATCATCAACATTCTCTGCTTTAGCAAGCTATTTCTGATCACTACGTTTTAATTTGACTACCTTTCTATAACAACTGGTATGGAAAACTGCAAATATCCTTTAACATCTAAAACAGTGGGATGTTTAGTAACACCTTAGGAGCCTGCTCGTAATATGGCAAATATCAGGTACAATCCTGCAGTATTGTACTAATCCAGCATTCATGTAATGTTATTTTGTACTTCATAAATGCATTTGGATACCTGATACCACATTGATTAGAAGATTACAGTGAAGACAGATGACAATAGCAACACAATTATGCACCGATCATTGCGTTTGAGAGATCATTCTGTTTCAGCAACAAGTGCAAACTCTCAAGAGGCATCATGGAGGTGCGTCTCTGTGACTCAGCATTTTCCTTCTCGTACACTCTCAGAAATAAATGTACGCAAGCTGTCACTAGGGTGGTACCTTTCCAAAAGGTACAAATTTGTACCTTAAAGGTCCATATCGATACCTCAAGGGTACATATTGGTACATAAAAAGTACAAAAGTGTTCCTCTTAAAATTTGTAGGTACTAATATATACTTTTGAGGTACCAATATGTACCCTTTAAGTACAAATGTGTACCTTTTGAAAAGGTACCACCCCAGTGACAGCTTGCGTACCTTTATATTTGAGAGTGTAGAAGATGTGAGTACTTGCTAGGATACAAGTAGTACAAAGATATTAAGCATGTTCCTATACATAATCACTGTAAATTTGATAGATTCACTGAACCTTGATGTATAGGACCTTGGACTGAAATGAATTTGAATTATATGGACTCTTTTTTTATGCAATATATGTATTTATGTTTAACTTTTTAATCTTATGTTGCTGTTCACTAAATTAATTTTTGTCTAAAAAGACATTCAACATGAATAATTGAATTTTGTCAATGAACACACAGAAGAACGAACAATGAAATGGGGTTAGAAGCTTTTTAAGACTACTAATAGGCAAAGTAATAAAATTGCTAATAATAAAACATTATACAGTAGCATGTGACGTGTTATAAAGATACTGTAAAAGGATAATTATATATCGTAAACAATTTAAAGATTAATAACAGCATAACTGATGCCATAAAATTCAACACCAGTTGACTGTTATAAAGTGAAATACTGGAAGTGTCAAGTAACTTGTAACAACAATATTGTTAATGGAATGTAAACAATGCTCATTATTATGTGTAACAGAGTGTATTTATACACTACATGATGGCAGATACTGTGACTTGATAATTATGTTTATATTTCAGGGCTGTTGAATGCTTGATTTTGATTCCAGGCAGGTCTTGACCAAATAGTAGTACCTTATCATATCCCAGGGATCGTCAATTATTGCTGAGTTCTCTCTTTCTTGTGTTGTGATAAAACAAATGGATGTATCTTAACTCAAAGACAAAAAGTATCTTTGCTTGACAAGTGATTGTTGTTAAGTCAGTGTTCATGAGTGCTACACAGTTGATAAACAAATACAGGATGTCCCTATACAGTATGTACACCAGTGGTTTCCAAAGTGAGGGTGGAGACCTCCTGGCGGCTCGCAGGAAAGTTATATGTATAACCACCTCAGAGGATAGTGAGGGTCAGGAATAACTGGCATTGTTGGGGGTCGTAGGCTGAAAAGTTTGGGAACCCCTGATGTACACCATTGCTGATTTGAGCAACATTTATTAATAAAGCATAAGCATAAATACTGTGAGGTTATGGCAGGGCTAATGTGTCAAAAGTGCGTGGAGATGGTGTTTCAGTAACAAACACACCCACTGAAGCCAAGCAGGGTTGGGCCTGATCAGTACCTGCCTGGAAAATATCACTATTGAAAATACTGATAGTTTGCTGTTAGAAGTGCTGATGTTGTGAGTGAAAGCATTGTACTGTAAATATGACTCTTTGACCATAACTACAGGGTCTCTTTTTCTCAGAATAAAAACAAGGAATGATTCTTTGCAGTCCTGATAATCTCCATATATCATTATATTGCACTTAAGTCTTCCCAAAAGGTAAACTGTAATGATAAAGAAAGCAAGCATGACTGTATGGGCGTTCACAATCACCCCTTCAGCTCCAAGTATGTCATTTCATAATTGGTATTTCACATAATGAAGGTTTTTGATTAAAGTCCCGCTGTTGAAAACACATTAAAGCAGTTAAACTCAGTTCACACAATAATGAAACTTCAGTGTGTTTTCCTTGTCATTGCAGTATATTTTGGAACTGCTTAAGTTGTTGAATTAATTTAGTATAGAATTGAATTGTCAACCACCTGATAACAAAACAAAAACATACTTTTGTTCTAGGGAGTAGAGAGTAGTAAACTGTTATTAAATTTCAAAGTGTGTCCAACCTTATTGTCTCTCAAATACTGTGTACTATCCTGATTATAGTACCCAGAATTCCCAATGCTGAATTTAGAGTATTCAATGCACATGGACGTGACAATAAGATCTTTAATGTTCACAATTGTAAATAAAAACACAAGTTAATCCAACTCAAAATGTTTATTCTTCAAATTTAACAGTATGTCAAACATTTTATTAATGACATTTTCTAAAAGTAACCAAATAATGTCTCCAACTTCATTTCAGAGGTCTGTGTTTAGCTGTCCAGGGTTTGCTTGTCGAATAGGTACTCCGCCATCCTGTTGTTTCCAGCATCCATCTTGGAGAGGTTAGTGATGTGGTCACCAAGCTTCTTGATGGCCTCAACCTGCTCATCCAGGTAGTGAGACTCCAGGAAATCACACAGCTGTTGGACAAGACATCAGAGGAGAATTTAGGATGGTACCTTTCCAGCATAGTAATTCAACTTATAAACTGCTTTACAAAGTTACATGTAAGTAAATTTAGGGGCAAACTTACATGAGGGTCTCCCATCTCAGTGGCGAGCTTATGCAGGTCCAGCAGAGCCTGGTTGACGTTCTTCTCCAGCTGAAGAGCACACTGCATAGCAATCAGTCCATTTCCCCACACATCACGATCAGGCTTCTGAAGAGCAGATACAAGATCAGTGAGCAAGTTAAGACCATTCCTGAACTACAGAACAATGACTAGAGTTGCTGATGTTACACTGATATAAATTCAGAATGACAGAAAAGCACCTTGATGTCCTGAAGGACAATGCGTCCACCTCTCTTGTTCTGGAACTCCATGAATTTCTCAGCATGTTCGCGCTCCTCCTCACTGTTCTTATTGAAGAACTTGGCAAATCCAGAAAGAGCCACATCGTCCCGTTTGAAGTAGTGAGCCTGTGCAAAACCAGAGATGGTATAAGAATTGATGTTACTATACATGTTAAACAACAAGGCTTTACTTCAAGGACAGTTCATTTTTTAACTATCAAAAGCTGTATGGTTAAGTCAAAATGACCACAGAAGACGGTTCTGCAGTGACCATCTACATGTTGTTTATTTTACAACCAGTGTGGGTGTAATGAGTTAACATATACTGTATCATAAACAGGCTTAAAAGGAACATATAAGATTACTGTTCATTTTGAGGTAAATGTTGATTTAATTACAGATATTTTTATGTAGGCTACTTCCTTTAGGCCACCACAAATAAATTCAACCATTTTGTATAATTATAAAAATGATTTAAGCTACTGTTTTTAAGTAACTCACCACTGGTAAGCCTAACCTACACACAGGCCCTATGTAGCCTATGCTATTCTTTCTATTCTACTTTTTTTTATTGAGCGTCAGATAGTGAAGTGTCAAGAATGGAAAACAATAATCAACAGATAAACAACTCGCCGAAAACAGTTCTGATCAAACAGACTGAATGATAAACACTTGCCATGGAGGTGTAGGTGTATCCAGCGTAAAGCTCCAGATTGATCATCTTGTTGATCGCAGCCTCGCAGTCGCGGTCGTAGTTCTGGCGAATCTGAGAAGTCTCCATCTCGACAAATTTAATTATATAAATACTTTACTAAATAAATAAATAAATAAATAGAGCACAAATAAATCCCAGCGAGATCAAAGTTCCGTTCAATCACTGTTGAAGCAAGAACCTCTTCAGATCTTCCCGAAGCTGTGAGTGAAATGAAGGAGCGCGTTCGTCTTTTATGCGCTCACAACATGATGCGTCAGTGGAACCGAAACCAGCCAATCAAACAATGAGCTGAGTAACTCAGTGACGATGCAATTCAGATAACAAAGATCAGGTTTTGTGCTGTTTTTAGCCTTTGCTTTTTTCCATAATTAATAGCAAGTTGGATTCAACACATTCACTTATAGCAATTAAAATATGATTTACAATTTTATTAAGATTTTAACAATGTGACTCTTTTTGTCTCTTTTGGTTATAGGCTTTATAATGTTATAATAGACTGAACCATATTTTTCCTACACCACCAATAGGCAAACATATTTTCCAGATGTTATTGTTTCATTTATGAATAAAACACTGCATTACAAAGATTTGCGTCCATTCTGAGTGAGCAACAAGTGCAGCATCCCAAGGGCCGACATATGGAGCTGCGTCTCTGTGACTCAGCATTTTGTCTCTCGAGGAAGATGCGAGTATGTTTGTAACCTGATCAACTTGCTAGGATACAAATTTGACACCAGTCTACTGTAATAAAGAGAGACAGGAACTTATAAAAAAGAATGCACACTATTATATGTAATAGACTAATACATACTGACAGATATTGTGATTGTTTAGTATTTTTGTAGTTGAGTTGTAAATAATTACAATTTTATATAAATAGCTATATTGTAAGTTTTAGCCAAGACTTACTGAATTATCTTTATATTCAACAAATGCATTTAACAGCCTAAATAAAAAATGTCTTTACTCATTTTGACTGGTGTGTGCTGCACAAAATAATAAACTCAATACAGGATGTTCCTTCATAGCTTGAAATCCCCTTATAGACTGTAATAAACCTTAGATGTATGGTATTGAACATGCACAAAGCACTATGTAAAAAAAAAAACACAAACAAAGTTGAACCTGGCTAGAGATTATGCCTATGCTGTAAAAAATCCTGGTTGCCTTAAATTTTTAAGCTGAATCAAATTATGAGTCCATTAAACATATTACGTTAAACTGACTTAAAACAGCTTAGAAAATTATCAGCTTAGTTTAATAAGTTACAATGGCCTAAAAACATATACTTTCAGAACTATTGGTCATGTGTTTTTTACAGTGTATATCAAACCACAAAAAAAACAAAAATTATTTATTTCCTATGTGCTCGTCTGAATGGCCTACAATGCACAATACAACAAAATTTTAAAACGTTTGCAATACAATGGGGAAAAAAGCCAATGGAATTAAAATAATGTCACAAATACAATGTCACAACACTATACAGTTGCCTCAACTACAAAAATCCAAAACACCAAGGATAACGCTTCTGAATCCACTAGGGGCAGTTGGCCTGCAGAAATGGGGCACACTGGACCCAAGTGTTGTAATATAGTGATGCAAGTCTGATCTAAAATCAGTGCTAGAAAAAATGCAGCTGGTTCAAATTGTTAGTTACTGAGAAGCAATCCTTTGCAATTTACACTGCAAAAAATGCTTTTCTTACTTAGATTTTTTTTTATCTGGATTTTAGTCCAAATATCTAAAAATTCTTAAATCAAGAAGTATTTTCTAGACAAGCAAAACATGTTGCCTTGTTTTAAGAAATAATATACCAAATTGAAGTGTTTTTTTTAAAACAAGCAAAATAATCTTATGTCAAAAGGAAAAACAAGATTATTTTGCTTACCCCATTGGCAGATTATTTAGCTTGTTTTAAGAGAAAAAACTGACTTAATATTGGCATATTATGTCTGAAAACAAGACATTGTGTTTTGCTTGCCAAGAAAATGTTTCTTGATATAAGAATTTTTAGATATTTGGACTAGAAACAAGACAAAAAATCTAAGTAAGAAAAGTGTAGTGTAGTGTATCCATATAAAAACCAGCTTATTTTTAATCAGTCAAGCGAGAATGACAATAAATGACAAAGCATTTTTGTTCAAAAGCATTCACCCTGAGTCTGTGTCAGCAAGTAGCTTACCTGTCACTGAGCAATGGCCTAAGGAGTGTTAGTACAAACAAAAAGTCATTTTGCCAGCACTGACCAGCTATAGGTGAAAGCAGTGGTTCACTGGTCTGTCCTGTCTCGACTTTTAAAAAAGCTGTTTATTACAATATTTAGTTTTTTTCCTAAAAAGAATAATTGTATTAGCTACTTTTTACTCAATGAACATAATGTGTTGTGTTACTTTTTCTCACCTGCACTAGCTGTGCTGTTTTTTTTTTTTTTAAATAATCAAATGTCATTTTTGTTTGACAAAAGTTTACAGTAAATGTACATTTTTACAAGCAACATTTTTACCCAGGCTGACGTTAAGACTTTTGCTGCTCAACAATCAGTGGCCATCATGATCTGTTTTTCATTTAAATATATAATAGACGTCAGCTAGTAAAGTGTTGTGCAGGTAAACCTCACTCCTCTGACTTCTAAAGGTGCTCTGCTGACAGACGCTAGAGGCCATGGTCTTTAGCCTCTTTGTTAGAGCAACCGACTTCCATGCAAAGTGCTGCCGGTTCGATTCCAGCTTGGAGCGGGTTGGGTAGTGTAGGACAGGAGGGGTAACATTAGGGGGGTAAGCGTAACAGACACCAGCTAGTGAAGTGCTGTGCAGGTAAACCTCACACATCTGACCTCTAAGATGCTCTAAACTACAGGAAGGCTAGTCAGGAACATTCACCCACTACAAACACTGCGACACTGTTGTTGCCTGTTCAAAATGAGATTCCATTTGATAACCAAAGACATCCCATGAAAGACGTCTTCATGGCAGTAAATGTTTCTGTACTCTCCCAATGTGTCCCTCCATGTCTGTAGTAAATTTACTCACATATAGTCACCCATGCAGTTTGTTCTGCTGTTCCTTGAACCTTGATAGAGGTTTGCTTTTGCTTCTGTCACTCATGATGCTGCTTTTGGTCTTTGATGTACAGAGGCATTTGTGATGCATTGGCAGTCTGTGTTCAGTGACAGTGGTTTGCTGAAGTACTAGCTTAGTTGGCTTTATTTAACACCACATCATAAGCATTTTTCATGCAGCTGAGGTTTCTGAGCAGTAGGTAGTGCTGTCACCTCACAGCAAGAAGGTCGCTGGTTCGAGCCTTGCATGGCTGGGTCAGTTGGCGTTTCTGTGTGGAGTTTGCATGTTCTCCCTGCATTCACGTGGGTTTCCTCCGGATGCTCGGGTTTTCTTCACAGTCCAAAGACATGCAGTACAGGTGAATTGGGTAGGCTAAACTGTCCGTAGTGCGTGTGTATGGATGTTTCCCAGGGATGGGTTGCAGCTGGAAGGGTATCCGCTGCGTGAAACATGTGCTGGATAAGTTGGCGTTTCATTCTGCTGTGGCGACCCCGGATTAATAAAGGGACTAAGCTGGAAAGAAAATGAATGAATGAAAATATAATTTTTTAAGTTTGTTTGACAATTCCCGCATGACCTTTTGCACGTACAAAGTGATAGTCCATGATTCAGCTTTGCTTTCTAAGACTGAGATGCTCATTCTAACCTATTACCAGTTTACCTGCTTACCAGACTGTTTCAAAATTAGTTTAATTAGAATATTCTTTAAAAACTATTTACTCATATTTTGCCTCTTGTCCCAAGCTTTTTTAAAATGTATTGCAGCCATCACAATCTGAAATTGCTTACATTTACAAAATCCATTTTTTTTGTCAGAGAAAATACTAAAAATATTTTCTTCATATGTTTGTCAGTTAAATAAGTTAAAGAGAATTAACAAATCATCGACTCTTGATTTCATTGCATTTTACAAAACTTCACAACTTTTTGGAATTGGCTTTGTAAAACTCTACTGTAACATGAGGTGCTCTCCCAACTTGGCTGAATGATAAAACAAAAACACAGGCCACGGTCCAGTCTCATAATTCTTAAATTAAAACAAGCCACTCTAGTACAAAATGTTTAGTCATTAAATTAGCGTTGGATAAATGATTGCACATACAAAGGAAATCAGTTCTCTAGTGATAAAAAATCTTCCAGTGCTTTAATTCATGCATACAGCTACTGTAGATTTCCATTTGGTGACTGCCAGTACTAGAGTAAGCAGTTTTATACACGGTCATAGCACATGCGAATTCTGTGCAAACGCCTGTGAGGTGATCTGAAACTGCCTCTCGTGTGACTTAGCAATTATTATTACACTTTAAAGCCACATTTGAAGACCTTGATCATGTTGTGTCCCTTTGTGTAGTAGTTTATATTATTCAGATATTTGTTCCTAAATATAGTTGTGGCACATTTTTAACTTACAGATCGAAAAGATGTGTTTGTATAAGCATTCAGACCAAAGAAGTCAATAACAGTAACATGTTAAAAGCTTCTTGCAGCTTTGTGTCTTTTTTTCTAACCATTCTATTTAAAATGCTTGTTTATTTCAGTTACAGTTTAGCAGTCCTGACAATTAAAACAGCAGTCATTTGTTTTAATGTTTTTCATGGTAATCTTATGAGTCAATAAAGATATGACTAATAACATATATACATACATGTGTTTGTGTTTGTGTGTGTGTGTGTGTTTGGATGTGATTTAAACACCACTGTTTTAAATAAAAAGGCAATTTAATCCAGCCCAAGAGGTTTATTCATCAAATTCACCAAAATCAATTAGTGTACATTTAGAAGGACTTGACTAAAACAGCATAAATATGATTTAAAACTTTTAAAAACATTTAGCTGTTTAAGTTTGTTATAACTTAGGTATAATGAACTAATGGTTTAAGAACTTATTATAGAAGGCCACTTTGGAGCATGCAGATGATCTGATGTCTACATTCAGCTGTCCAGGGTGTGCTTGTCAAACAGGTACTCTGCCATCCTGTTGTTTCCAGCATCCATCTTGGAGAGGTTAGTGATGTGGTCACCAAGCTTCTTGATGGCCTCAACCTGCTCATCCAGGTAGTGAGACTCCAGGAAATCACACAGCTGTTGGACAAGACATCAGAAGAATATTTAGGACAATGGCCTACATCCAAAATCTCAAAACTGATAGGCAGAACCATGTGTATGAAGACATAGACCAAAGCCCTATTTAAACAGCAGCTCCCAAAATTACTTATTACAATTTTTGCTTCTTCAGAGATGACCTGTGACTATTTGAAACTTACATGAGGGTCTCCCTTTTGAGAAGAGACTTTATGCAGATCCAGCAGAGCCTGGTTGACGCTCTTTTCTAGCTGAAGAGCACACTGCATAGCGGTCAGTCCATTGTCCCACACATCACGGTCAGGCTTCTGAAGAGAGAAACAAGATCAGTGAGCACATTACACAAGAGCCAGAAGTTCGTTTCACATCAAAAGCCTTTGTTTAAATCACTGTCAACACACCTTGATGTCCTGAAGGACAATGCGTCCACCTCTCTTATTCTGGAACTCCATGAATTTCTCAGCATGTTCGCGCTCCTCCTTACTGTTCTTATTGAAGAACTTAGCAAATCCAGGAAGGGCCACATCGTCCCGTTTGAAGTAGTGAGCCTGTAGGAATTTTTTTTTTTTTTAAGAATAGTATTAAACATTCAGTAAATAAATCTAAATATGCAGTATAGCACTCTCAAAATGTCTCTTAAAGTGGTGCCTTACAAAACATAGCTTAATACAAACATACATTTTTAAACTGTCAAGAGAAAGATGCAATTTAGAAAGGTGATTATCCATAATAAACACTTGCCATGGAGGTGTAGGTGTATTCAGCGTAAAGCTCCAGATTGATCATTTTGTTGATCAAAGCCTCACAGTCGCTGTCGTAGTTCTGGCGAATCTGACAAGTCTCCATCTCTGCGGGTTTATTGTTGTATTACCAATATCGCTGGAACAAAAATATAAATTTTGATGAAATCGAAGTTCCGTTCAATCACTGTTGAAGCAAGAACCTCTCCAGATCTTCCTGAAGCTGTGAGGGAAATGAAGGAGTGCGTTCATCTTTTATATATGCTCATGATGCTGTGTCAGTGGAACTGAAACCAGCAACCAATCAAAAAGTGCAGAGTAATGACGTGACACCACACTAAGTCTCTGTGTTGTCATTTAGTAAAATAAAGATAAATTTTTATAGCACTTAAAAAAAAATAAAGTCTAAAAAATAAAATCTACTTTCTTATGGTCTTATTGTGGTAATAAAAAGTACCCATTAATTTTCTATACTGCTTGCACAATGGGTTAGTTATTTAATATGCGCAGAGGGGAAAAACAACAATGCATAATTTCTTTATTTTAAGGTGAAAATATGTTTGAGGAATTTGTATGATATAAGTATTTAGTCTATTCATGATGATTTTCATTTTTCTTGTTAATATGCAGTCGTCAGCAGTGGCTAAATGATAAGATTTTGCAACCAAAGCTTTCATGGTATGGCAGATCTGATCTAGGCCACATCACAAGTCTGGTCACGTGATTAATATATTTTAAACAATTAAATAAAACACATCAACACAGATTTTTTCAAATTTTCAGCAATATGACCCTGTGCAGCAACAGCTTATGAGTTATGGCGTCTGGGACAACTCTCTCTCTCTCTGGGACAGTTTCCTCTAATAACTGCATTCAGATTTAAAGAAATGAGCAGGGTGACAAAACATCTTTACCACTGTAAAATGCTGTTTGTTTAATTTACCTTTAAAAAGTGAGTAAACCCATTGTGTTTAATGCAATTTGTTGTTTGAACTTAAAAAGTGAGTAAACCTGTTATCCTAAAATTAATCACTTTTTACAAATCAGTGTGAAGTCTGCCTGTTAGCTGTACATAAATAGACAAAGTCATGATACCGTGCTGTGCTGCTGTGACTCAGCAATTGCATAATGTGTTTGTAGATTTGACTTCCAGACCTGTTAACCTTAATTTTTAGAAAAGTAATAACAGAATTACATCTAATTTTATTTGTGTACATCATACGATTTTAAAGGTTATGCTTAAATATGTTATGGGTTATACGTAGAAACAAAGTACTTACCAAAGGGTTTAGAGAAAAATGTGAATTTCAACATAATAATCTTGAATAATTATTATCAAATTATTCAGTGAAATGAACGGTAGCATAAAAAATTACTCTGATGTTGGTTTTCATGTGTTTATGATCAAAGCACATTTAGGGATATACTAATTATATTCGTACACTTGCAAATCATTGGTGTAATACACTCTCAAAAAAAAAAGGTACACGGTGGTACAAATAATGTTGCTTAAGAAAAAGTTTTGTACCTTAGTAAAAGTTGTGCCTTATATGGTACAGAAAACACCTCTTATGATACTGTTCTGTAAAAAATATGTTTTTTTTTATTTTTTATGAGAGTACAGTCGACCTCAAAATTTGGCATATTGTTAATTAGCTCATTATATATGGACAATTTTTATTCATAAATGTAAATGGGTAGTAAAAAAAACAAATTTTACTCACTTTAAAATAGAAATAAGTCATTACCTATGCACGATAAAAGAAACAAAAAATACCAAAGCAAAAAGAACTGTTAATTATTTTAAAGCCTTAAATTTTGTCTTTAAATAATTGTAATTGTTTTTATTTTAATTTTATATTTTATTTGTTTTGATGTCAATATAATGTTGTTATTGCCCTTGTATGTTCTGTGTTCTAAAATTGCAATAAAAAATTATACTGTTCTGTATCTTTTATGGTTAATTGAAATGAAGGTTCACAATTGTTCTCATAAAAAGGTAAATAAGTGTTGGACAGCTCCTTCTTTATTACAATATCTATAAAAATAAATATTACTGGAAAGGCAAAGTGATTTTATGAATAATTTCCATATTAACACATGAATCATTTAAAAGCATATATTTAAAGAAACTCATAACTATATTAAGAACTATAATACAAAACAACTGGTAAAACAAAACTAGAGGTATTGTAAACTAAACATTTAAGGCATTTTTAATAAACATTTGGTGAGCATTTTCTGATAAATACATTTTCATTATTGAAATCCACTATCAATTTGCTTTCCACTACACATGTGAGCTAGCAAAAGTCCTGCATGCAAAGTGTTCATAAAGATGTTTTAGTATTGTAAAACAAATTAAACATTGTGCATATCTTGTTACAATTGCATAAGTCTATTTCTATTTTAAAATTAATTAAATTAAATTAACGTTTAAGTGATTACAAAGGTATTGTGTGAAAATTTGAGAAAAAAGTTTTATATTGTAAATGGGAGAATGTATTTCTGTAATATTGTCACTTGTCACTGTAGTGGTACCTTCATGGATCAGATTTGTACCTTTGATGAAGGTACAGTATTGTATCTGCAGGTTTTAAAAACCAAAGATACATTTTGGTTTCCCATGGTACAAATCATGTTCTTTAAGGTACAATTCTGTTCCATAAAAAGGTACTTCTTTAGTACAACATTGTACCATTTTTTTCTGAGAGTGTAGTTAGAATTTATTTTAAGTTATTTATTGTCAAAGATTATCAAGTTATTTATTGCAAACTTGTTTTTTTTAACTCATGGAATCTCCTTAAAACTGAGTCTAGGAGATTTATTTTTTTTACTTTTTTTTATTCCATTTAGATACAATTTATCTTCTATAGGGGAGTCTTGGTCAAAAACAAAAATGACAAGCTATAAAACTTGTAAAAAGTAGAGACAGTAGAGATGTCATATATAATTTAAAGGCAAAGTTTATTAAAATAAAAGTTTACTCATCATTTACTTATTATCAAATGGTTTAATTTTTTTTTTTATTCAGTTAAGCACAAAAGATAAATTTTGAAAAATGTTGGATCTGGTGGTCATTCATAACCACCAATCACAAGAACCAATGTTCTTTTGTGTTCAACTGTAGAAAGAAAGTCAAAGAAGTTTGGAACTAGTGAGGTTGTGCAAATAATAATAGATTTTTAGCTTTGGGTCAACTATCCCTTAAAATATGATGAGACAAAAAATGTTTTGCATTTTGACATTAAGAAGGAACGATTGTGTGCATACTATAAAATATTATTTGTAAAATGTTTACTTTACCAACTAGAATTATACTTGAAATTCCCATAATCTTTCCGTTTCTTTATGTGTTTTTCTTTATATCAGAATCTTTTGGTACAGTTTATAACAAAGACACATTTCCCAGTATAGCTGATGAAAACACTGTACTGTAAAAAGGTACTTCTAAGTCTCTTACAAGTATGAAACAAATCCAATAACAAGGGATCATTGATTTATCTGTATGTTGAAGCCCCATCCCAGCATATATAATGGATTGATTAATAAGCCATATAGAAACTACTGTAGGTTAGACACTGGACAGATGCAGGATGATTCAAAATGAAAAACGGTTGCTGAACTCTGAATATTTATTAAACCTAAGAGTAACTTTTGATCTAAATGTATATATTAGTTTCTCTTGCAGGTGTCAAGATGTAATAAAACTTATCAGTCAAAATGAATGAGATCGTATACATAGCTTTTTTGGCATTGGTGTGTCCTGCAAAATTGTTTATGCTGCAATTTTTCATTTAGATTAATAATTATTCTTTTGTGGGAAAAAATCAGTTTCTAAGTATTAAATGAGAAGATGAGGTTCAAACATTACTTCCATAAACTACCCTCGAATACATATTTAGTTTGTTGAAAAACAAAAACATACAAGTAAATCAAGTCAAAAACATTTATTCATCAGATTCACAAGGGGACCAACAAGTCAGTGCACATTCAATAAGCAAGACATCAGCTAGATGACTAATTAAACAAGGGTGATCTTAAACATGAAGTTTCTAAATGTTAACCTCTTAAAGATTTTACTGCGTGAGACCATGGTTTACTGATTTAAGCATAGAGTACAACTGGAGGCTTTGTGTGTTTAGCTTTCCAGGGTGTGCTTGTCGAACAGGTACTCCGCCATCCTGTTGTTTCCAGCATCCATCTTGGAGAGGTTGGTGATGTGGTCACCAAGCTTCTTGATGGCCTCAACCTGCTCATCCAGGTAGTGAGACTCCAGGAAATCACACAGCTGTTGGACAAGACACCAGAGAAGAATTTAGGGCAATGTGTTCCCAGAACCACTTCAAAGAGACACATATACAGGCAAATTTAGGGGTCACTCACATGAGGGTCTCCCATCTCAGTGGCGAGCTTATGCAGGTCCAGCAGAGCCTGGTTGACGTTCTTCTCTAGCTGAAGAGCACACTGCATAGCAATCAGTCCATTTCCCCACACATCACGATCAGGCTTCTGAAGAGCAGATACAAGATCAGTGAGCAAGTTAAGACCATTCCTGAACTACAGAACAATGACTAGAGTTGCTGATGTTACACTGATATAATTTCAGAATGACAGAAAAGCACCTTGATATCCTGAAGGACAATGCGTCCACCTCTCTTATTCTGGAACTCCATGAATTTCTCAGCATGTTCGCGCTCCTCCTCACTGTTCTTCTTGAAGAACTTAGCAAACCCAGGAAGGGCCACATCGTCCCGTTTGAAGTAGTGAGCCTGTGCAAAATCAGAGATAGAAATAAGAATTTATCTTACAATGTGTTAAACTACAAGGCTTTTCATTAAGAACAGTTCATTTATAACATGTGGCCAACAAAAAACATGCAGTGAATGTCAAAATGACCACAGAACAAGATCTGCAGCCATTATCATTTACAGGACAGTTCAATACAATTAATGTGCATCACATCTTATGGCATTTAAGCTTATAAGTTTTTTTTTTAAGTTTTATGTTTTTTATATTGTTATAACCAGTGTTGAGTGTAATGAAGGGTTAGTATGTAACATCTACTGAAAAGGGAAAATATGTAACTACTGATCATAGGTATAGTCATTTAATTACAGCTATTTTAATGTCATTGCCTTACAAATAAATGTAACATGTTTATTGTTAATTAATCAATTACTTTTCAAAATAACAATCCAACCCTGGTAGACAACCTAAATTTATATAGGCTGCTTTCTTTACTATTGATTATTTCTAGAGCATCTTTTTATTGTTTTAGCCTGTTTTCATACTGAACCATCAAGAAAGGAAAACAACAGCCTATTATTTAACAGATAAATATCTCGCCGAGAACGATTCTGATCAAACAGACTGAATGATAAACACTTGCCATGGAGGTGTAGGTGTATCCAGCGTAAAGCTCCAGATTGATCATCTTGTTGATCGCAGCCTCGCAGTCGCGGACGTAGTTCTGGCGAATCTGAGAAGTCTCCATCTCGACAGGTTTTATTATATAAATACTTGTACAAAATAAATAAATAAATAAACAAATAGAATTAATTCAAGCGAGATCGAAGTTCCGTTCAATCACTGTTGAAGCAAGAACCTCTCAGATCTTCCTGAAGCTGTGAGTGAACTGAAGGAGCGCGTTCATCTTTTATATACGCTCATGATGTTGCGTCAGTGAAACTGAAACCAGCCAATCAAACAACGAGCCGAGTAACTGAGTGACGATGCAATTACTTAGATAACTAAAACAAGATCAGCTTTCGTGGTTAATCGATTTTAGTCGTTTCTTTTTCACAATAAATATCGTAATGAATCCAACAGGTTATTTGGATTATTTAATATTTAATTATTATGATCGTTTTATGTGTAATCAGACTATATGCAGTCATGTTATATTTTAATGTTAATGTTTAATGCCTTCAATAAACAATATATTTACACTACAACACAAACGGGAAATATATTTTCCAAAGGTGATTATCAAAAAATATTATCAGTGAAACGCTGCATTACAAAGACCCAACTTAAACACTGAAAACTGAACTGACACTGTTTCATACATTCTACATTGTATAAGCGCTATACAAATAAAGATGAATTGAATTGAATTGAATGTTAATAATGGAGCGCCTGGTAACATCTACATTCTGAGTGAGCGACAAGTGCAACGTCCCAAGGGCCGATATGGAGCTGCGTCTCTGTGACTCAGCATTTTCTCTCTCGAGGAAGATGCGAGTAACATTTGTAACCTGATCAACTTGCTAGGATACAAATTTGAAACCATAAAAAAAAAAGAAAATAGTTCCTTTCTATCCTGTTATAGGCCTATGTGTATATATTTCTGCACACACTTCCACTTTCAATTGTGCAACATTATTATTTTTAACTAATCCTTATATGTAAATTCAGCTATTATTAATCTTTTTTTACATTTATTTAATGGTTGCTTTTGAGGTGGTGTGGACACAATACAATTAAAAGAACCACATTAGCCTAATACGTTAGCCTATCACCCTTAACCATTTTACAATTTTGGCTAACACTTTATAATAACAGTATACAAATGATGATGTATTAATATGTAAACTAAACATTACTTTATTATGAATTAATGATGAGTTAAAGCATTCGCTATTCATGAACTAACTTAAACTACAACATGAGTCACAAGAGTTTGTGTGTAAATAACAACTACCTTTATTACTTGTTAGTACATGTTGTTAATTACTGAAATTGATTAACATTTAAGTTTAAGCTAAATGTAACCAACTCGAATTCATAAGCTGGTAATGTATAATTATGTCATGACTTTACTTGGAGGGGCATATCATCATTAACTAATCCAACTACTTATGAAGTCCTGTGTTTAAACCGTTGATCTTGGTATTGACTAAACTCTTTTCTATTGTTTTTCAGTATAAATGCAGATGGATGTGCATAAGGAGCTAAGATAAGGCAGTAGGGTGAAATCAATAGGCTTGAATCAGTCTGATTGGATTATTGCTGATTATGAATGAGAGATCAGATGCGATCAATTATATCACATGCTCCTCTCAAAATAGTTTAAAAACATCCTCTACACATTCAATTCTTTACTTGCTTTATTTGCACTAAAAAATAAGTATCAATGTTATTATGAATTCATTAATATTGTCATTGTATGCACACAGTAGCTACAAAACAATGAAATGGGATGAGCAGCTCTTTCGTAGATGTCTAAAAACCAGTAATGAATGGATATTAATAAAAGAGTGTAAACAGCACCAACAGTAATATTGAGAGGTGAGGCAGTATCTTGTAACAGTATCAGCATGGTACGTGATTCCATTAATTATAAATAATGTACACAGTATAACTGCAAATTGAAATAGTTTAAGCAGTAGCTGTCGTAAACAATATAAATAATATGCTACGCAGTGTACTGTTAAAAAGTGAACCTGCAGGAACTTGTTAAATGAACAGCATAACTAATTCTCACTATTATGTGTAATAAATTAGATGTAAATAGCACATGTTGGCAGATAATGTGATTGGTAAGTTATATATTTCATTTTTATTTAAGTGGCAGATACACACATGCTCATATGTTTATAAATAGGGCTCCTGAACTGGTATTAATTTCCACTTAGAAAAAGATTCTGTAAGGGGTAGAGAAGGTGGTGACAAAATTGATAATTCAATTGTTTTAACTCACCAGACATGACATCTGATTGCATACTCAGTAAGATATAATTCCTTCATTCTTTTTCTTCGCTCTTTAACTTCCATAGATTCATAGACCTTTGCCATTTAATTTGTAAGAGTTAATTATGCTCTCTAATCAGATCTTCAATATTTTACTTAGACATTTTAACAAATTTGGCTTTTGATCATTTTGGTTCTCACACTGAAAAAAAAAACAATAAGCTGGTAACTCAAACAATTTGAGGAAACTGATTGTAACAAACCATTTAAGTTCAAAAACTAATCTTAATGAGTACTGTGAACTTAAAACATTTGAGTACACAAAACAATTTGAGCACAGTAAAGCCCAATAAATGAAGAGAACTTATACCAATTGAGTACTGTAAAACTCAATAAGGCAACTCACACCGTTGAGGAAACAGATTTCTACAAACCATTTAAGTTAAAAAGCTAATCTATTTGAGTACTGAGCTTACTCCATGTCAGTTATGAGATATTTAAGTTATTATGTGTTGATTGAGCATTAATAACAAACACCTGCTGTTAATAAGCAGAATCACCAAAGAGAAACACAAAACTACAGCTGATTTCAGTCACAGCCTTAAAAGAAATAAAACACGTTTAATCTTTCGACATTTCAAAAGAGCATCATTAAACAACTCCACAAACAGTATCAACAGCTTCAGCTATTACTTAGCTGCTTGAGTTTATCTTTGTGAGATGTGAAAATACTAATTTTCTTAGACATCACCACTGATGTGAACAGTGTTTTGACTTCATTCCTCATGTTAGTTTTTCTTTGGCTTCTATAGCTGTGTGTTATGGCAAGTCTAAAAAAGGTTAAATATATGCATTACATATTAAATATAAAATTATATTTTGAACATAAATTGATAGCATTATCCAAGGGTTCAATAATTGATGTTACTTATACTAGATTATAGTAGATTATATTTATCATGTATTGGTACTGCTTTTCATTTTACTGAAAATAATTCCTGTTGTTTTGTTTTTCAAAAGGAAACCAAACAGATAATTGAAACATATTGAACATCTTAACCACCACACACACACAGACATCAAGAATCAGAGTCTGAATCTCAATGACGGTAACATATTTCTTGCTGCAGTGCATGCTGGGAGCCATGGATAGGTTTTGAATGATTCTCCCAGCATGCACTGCAGCATGAAATGTGTCACCATCAATGAAACACTTGAAGCCGCTGTCACACAACTTTTCTCCCCATAGACTTATGTTCATACGCACAGGAATGCGTCACGCTGGAAACGAGAGCTCGTGCGACAAGTTTCTCAGTTTGCTGGGGTACAAAGTTCAAGCTTGGTAAACTCAGACCTGCAAAATGGCAACACGTGACTGCGTAAGACCAATCGAAGATCAAAACATGACCTATCTGGACCGAAATTCATTATATCAACCAATAGCTCGCTTTTTAAACATCTTATGCCGCAGACACATTAGTTTGTGTGTGTGAAATTCTGCCGAACAGCGCTGCGATAAGGGGCGGGATTAAAAAAGATGATTAGACATTAATGAAAGCAATTCTGCAATTTGGTTAATTACCCTGATAACATTCTTTCTCTTTTTCTCTTGCCATAACATGGAAATGAAGTCAAGAGCCCTAGTAAAGCAACTGCTGTTCTTGTCAATGGTGACGTCTAACAAGATTATGAATCTTGCTATAGGCTTTTGTAGACATCTGACAGAAACAA
The DNA here is from genome assembly GCA_903798205.1 of Danio tinwini. Lineage (NCBI taxonomy): Eukaryota > Metazoa > Chordata > Actinopteri > Cypriniformes > Danionidae > Danio > Danio tinwini. Next base: position 2,130,677 of record CAIGQZ010032144.1, read on the forward strand.
AGTCAAGCAGGTTAGTAATAGGTGTAGATGTTGATACTGTTTTTGGAGTTGTTTAATGATCCTCTGTTTAGATTTGAAGATATTTAACGTGTTTATTTCTTTTAAGGCTGTGCCTGAAGTTAGCTGTATTTTTGTGTTTCTCTTCAGTAATTAAGCTTGCTGAAAGCAGGAGTTCATTATTATTGCTCAATCAACACTTACTTAATTAACTCATTATTTTCAACACTGCGTTTAAAACCTTTTTCAAATGAGTAGAATGAACTTCCAGTAAATTTTAAGCTAATTACACTCATTTCATTTGATAAATTTGACTGTTGGGTTTTATAGTGCAGGTATTATTGCATTTAATTTAAATACCATTTGTACCATTTTAAGTTATTAATGTTAGTCTTTATTTGTATCAATACAATTTATATTTCAAAAACTCAATCAAGACTTTGGATGCCTGGATCTCAACCCACTTGAATCAAATTGTATAAATGTATTATTAGTTATACCGAATTCTCTTTTTTCTTGTGTTAAAGAGAAAGATACAGTGGCCCAGTAGTGCAAAACACAACGCATTAATTTCACAACGCAGAAACATTAACATCACAATGCAGAAACATTAAGATCACAACGCAAAAACATTTTAAAAAGCAAACATTAATTTCACAACGAAGAAACATTAATTTCACAACGCAAAAACATTTTAAAAAGCAAACATTAATTTCACAACGAAGAAACATTTAAAAAAAGCAAACATTAATTTCACAACGCAAAAACATTAAGATGAAAACGCAGAAACATCAATTTCACATCGCAGAAACATTAATTTCACATCGCAGAAACATTAATTTCACATTGCAGAAACATTAATTTCACAACACAGAAACGTTAATTTCATAACGCAGAAACGTTAATTTTACAACGCAGAAACATTAATTTCACAACGCAGAAACATTAATTTCACAACGCAGAAACATTAACTTCACAACGCAGAAACATTAACTTCACAACGCAGAAACATTAATTTCACAACGCAGAAACATTTACTTTACAACGCAGAAATATTAAGATGAAAACTTAGAAACATAAACTTCACAACGCAGAAACGTTAACTTCACAACGCAGCTGCATTAAGATGAAAACACAACTCCATTAAGACTCACAACACAACGGAAATGCTTCTGACCACTAGGTGGCACTTGGTCCACATAAACGGGCAATCGCGTGCACTTCTCAAGAGTATTCATTCTTGAGCCTAGCACCAGTGGGGGTAAGTTTCATAGCAATGCTGTTAGCGTTCTGGCGTTACAATATCAAATCAACTTGATTTACTGTTAATAACTTACATTGTTAATTTCTTGTGGCGTCACGAGCTAATCACTGTTTTGGTCTGTAACTTGCAATTTAACCAGAAGAAGAAGAAGTAATCGGTGTTCCACTGCCACCTAGTGGTCGGGAGCATTTCCGTTGTGTTGTGAGGCTTAATGCAGCTGCGTTGTGAAGTTAATGTTTCTGCGTTTTCATTTTAATGTTTCTGCGTTGTGAAATTAATGTTTCTGCATTGTCATCTTAATGTTTCTGCGTTTTGAAATTAATGTTTCTGCATTGTGGTCAATGTTTCTGCGTTTTCGTCTTAATGTTTCTGCATTTTCATCTTAATGTTTCTGCGTTGTGAAATTAACGCTTGCTTTTTTAAATGTTTTTGCGTTGTGTGATCTTAATGCGTTGTGTTTTGCACACAACGCATGGGCCATCATAGAAAGAGATTGAATTCAAAATACATAAGTAAATGGAACAAAGTAGCTTTGCTTTAATTTTTTCTTCAGTCATTTACATTGGTGAGTGTTGCACAAATCAGTTACCACAATACAGGGTGTTCCTTTATAGATTAATTAATGTACAATACAGCTGAGCCAAGCAACATGTATAATACAGTTGGACTGGTGATTATGAATCTGCATGGAAGTGACTTGTTCACAACCTGATTACTATAATTTTTAAGTTTAAGACGGATGTGTCAAAAGTGTGTGGAGCAGGTGTTTCAGTAACAAACATGCCCACTGAAGCAAAGCAGGGTTGGGCCTGATCAGTACCTGCCTGGAAACTATCCCTATGGAAACTGATGATAGTTTGCTGTTGGAAGTGCTGATGTTGTCAGTGAAAACACTGTATCGTAAAAATGACTCTCTGAGTATAAGGGTCTCAGAAAAAACAAAGGACATTGATGTGAATGTAAATATGTAAATGTGAAAATAGATGTTTCTCTGCAGTCCTAATAATCCCCATATGTGACCATATTGCACTTGAGTCTTCTCAAAAAGTGAACTGTAATGAAAGAGAAAGTAAGGATGATTGTAAGTGCATTCACAATCACCCCTGCAGATAATATACTGTGGCAATCCCAGGGGTCCGGATACCCTAGCCATGTCCCTGCTTCACATAATGAAGGCCATTGTAGCTTCAGACACTGTTTACAGATGTCCAATTGCTGAAAACATGGTTTAGGGGACTTATTATGCCCTCTTGTTTAACAAGATATAAAATCTCTGATGTCCCTAGGTTGTGTATATAAAGTTTCAGCTCAAAATACCCCACAAATAATCTGCCCTATGTATACTTTGATCCAAATTGTGCCATTTTGGTGACTGTTGCTTAAAATATAAATGAGGTTGTGCTTTTTTACAAAAGGGGGTGGAGCTCCAAACCCCTTTGCGTCAGCATAGTGGCAGATTCAAAACAATCAGTTGTTTTTTACATTTTGAGTGATATGTAGTTAAAATGACTATTTTTGGAGTGAATTAAAAGAGAGATTCCCAATCCTGAATTTAGAGTATTCACTGCACATCCTGGATGTGACAATAGGACCATTATTGTTCATTCATTCATTTTCTTTTCGGCTTAGTCCCTTTATTAATCTGGGGTCACCACAGCATGAATGAACCGCCAACTTATCCAGCACATGTTTTGTGCAACGGATGCCCTTCCAGCTACAACCCATCTCTGGCAACCATCATTGTTCACAATTGTAAATAAAAACACAAGTTTATCCAGCTAAAAATGTTTATTCTTCAAATTCACCAGTAAGTGCATCAAACATTTTATTAATGACATTTAATAGAAGTAGCCAAATAAGGTCTCTATTTTCTTATCAGAGGTCTGTGTTTAGCTGTCCAGGGTGTGCTTGTCGAACAGGTACTC
>CAIGQZ010032144.1:2138862-2165002 GCA_903798205.1 Danio tinwini
TTCTCAGCATGTTCGCGCTCCTCCTCACTGTTCTTCTTGAAGAACTTGGCAAATCCAGGAAGGGCCACATCGTCCCGTTTGAAATAGTGAGCCTGTGCAAAAGGATTATGAATTGATGTTAATATATGTGCTATACAAGGCTTTTCATCAAGGACAGTTCATTTTTGACATGTGGCCGACAAAAAAACATCCAGTTAAAGTCAAAAGGACCACAGAAAAAGATCTCCAGCTATAACCGTTTGCAAGGTGGTTCAATAAAACGAACGTGCATCACAGCTCATGGCATTTGGACTTGTATGTTTTTATATTGTTAGAACCAGTGTTATTGAAGGGTTAATATGCATCATATCAATTAAATGACTTATCCCTTGAAAAAGAAAATATGTTCATTTCTAGGTATAGACTAATTTAATTACAGCTTTTTATGTAGGCTACTTGTTTAAGCCACTACAAATAAATTCAACCGTTTTGTATAAATAATAAATAAAAATTATTTGTAGCCTACATTTTCCATTAAAAATATTGAATATTAAACGTCTGAAATTGAAGTGTCAAGAATGGAAAACAATAATCAACACAAACAACTCGCCTAAAACAGTTCTGATCAAACAGACTGAATGATAAACACTTGCCATGGAGGTGTAGGTGTATCCAGCGTAAAGCTCCAGATTGATCATCTTGTTGATCGCAGCCTCGCAGTCGCGGTCGTAGTTCTGGCGAATCTGACAAGTCTCCATCTCTACAGGTTTAATTATCCAAATGCTTCTACGAAATAAATAAGAAGTGACTAAAATGCAGGAGCGCGTTCGTCTTTTATGCGCTCACAACATGATGCGTCAGTGAAACTGAAACCAGCCAATCAAACAACGAGCTACTCAGAGTAACTCAGTGACGATGCAATAGAAGACAAAACAAGATCAAGTTCAACACGTCGTCGTTTTTGTTTTTTATGTTTATACGTTTTATTTAATTTTTATAATTAATATCATGGTCAAACAGGTCACAACTGTACACAACTGTAAAAGTTTATCACCTAATGATCCAATTTAATTTTCTGTTTTGTTAATTATGCGTCTTTTGTCTGTCTCCTTTGTATTATATACAATAATCATCTGTAATCATTATCAGTATACACAAAAAAAGTGAAAACTTATTACACTTATAAGTTTTTAAACTTTATTTTAAACTCTGTAAACATTTTCTAAAAAAAACTGTTATTTTAGTGTAGACAATATATGGTCAATGTGTAATTAAAATACAATTTCTTCTTCAGAAATGTGCTCAAGTAAAAGTACAATTAGTCAGTTTCAATTATAATTGAGTAAAGCTCAAATCCCCAAACATAATACTTAAGATCAACAGTCAAGAATAATTATTTAAGCTTCCACCCCGATCATAATAGTGTTTCATTTTGATGTTAGAATAAACCACATATTTCCTACAACAAAAAATAGGTACATTTAGTATTTTCCAGAGGTTATTGTATAATTTTCTACAAACAAAACATTGCATTACAAAGATCCTAGTGAAGGATTGGGTGCCTGGTAAAGCTAAAGCCTACATTTTGTGTGAGCAACAAGTGCAACATCCGTGGAGCTGTGTCTCTGTGACTCAGCATTTTCTCTCTCGTGGAAGATGCGAGTAGCCTATGTTTGTAACTTGTTCAGTTGGATGCAAGTTTGAAACTTTTAGTTTTTATCACTGTATATGAAATATATTATTACAAATAACACTCTTTCATCTTTGACCATTTACCACACACTTGCACCAGTTTTGCACATTTGCACCAGACACTTTCTTACAATAATTCCTATCTAGAAAAACATTGCATTTCTGTGTTCTTCATACAGGTAAGTGGGCTTGAAAAACTGCCTGTAGAAACACTGCTCTCTCTATATGCATCAGACACTTTTCTTAAACTCCATCTTACTGACTCAGTAAGGAAAAGCTAATTTTATTTGTAAATGTACCACAAATCTGATAAGTTGGCGTTTTTTTTCCCACTGTGGCAACCCCTAATTAATAAAGGGACTAAGCTGAAAAGAAAATGAATGAATGAATGAATGTACCACAAATCATGTTGCACTACTTGTTTTCTTTAACCTTAAATATCTCCTTTGCACAATTTCTTGCACAATATTGTCTTATATAAAAGTAGTATAGGTCATGTATATATTTAAGAATTTTATAGTTTAGTAGTATATTTCGATTATTTTAGGTTATATATAGGTGATAATAGCTGTCACATCCAGTGTTGTGTTCATAATTGTGACTGTTTATTCATGTAACATTTTCTTATACTGTATGTCCACACTTGTAGTGAAATGACAATAATGACAATAGACTTGACTTGATTTCATAATTTATTGTGGAATATTCTCGGGTTATCTCTGGTTTGGATTTTTTGTTAAAGGTAAGTGTTTTGAAGACTTGAAGTGTCTGATTATAACTTTTAGTTGAGACTTTTGGTTTAAATCATTAGTTTATAAGAAGCAGCCCTTTGCAACCTAGCCTATATGATTAATCAGCCAGACAGAATGGCAAATTTTTTTTTTTGTTTAAAAACATTCACCCTGTATCAGCAACAAGTACCTGTCATTGAGCAATAGCCTGAAGAGTGATCGTACAAACAAAAATTCATTTTGCCAACACTAACTGGCTACAGGTGGAAGCAGTGGGTCTCTAGTCTGTCCTAGCAAGTCTCATGACATTTATAAGCTTGAAATGGAAATATTTATGTAGTATATTTATGTTACTTTAAAAAAAAGAAGTAATGCATTTGGATATTGTGTTATACTCCCTTAAAGCAACTAACTAATTGTTTAAAGTAAGGTTTCATTTTTTTCCCTCAGTTAAACTGATCACTCTGTTTTTTTAATAAATAAAAAGTCTTTTTTTTTCTCCCAAATGTAACCTCATTCAGTCCAAAAGTTAGATGAACAAGCCTCAGGCTGAAGTAAATGTAAATTTAAATCAGTAGAGACAGAACTTTCAAATGTGCTATTCTGATTTAGGTTACACAAAGACAAGGACACAAGAAAAGGAAATACACAACTATTCTGCAATAATGAAAAGAAACATTAATTTTATTTTAGGTCAGTTTTAGTAATTAGTGTTTAATTAATATTCTGAGTTTGCATGTCACTGTTCATTATAAGGAATATACTAAATGGAGACACAGAGAAAGCACAAAATACTCTTACAAACGTGGATTAACTAGAAACATTTTGGTTTTAAATATATAAAAATTAATAGAAAATAATTTTCCTGAGCCAGATCTGACTATCTTCCATAATGTTTTAGGAGAGGAGTCATTCAAATAATTGTGTATTTTGTGATTACTGAGCAGCCCGTTTGTAGTATGCAGGTCTTAATTTTTTTATTGTTTCCAGCTGAACATCCAAACAAAATCGTACATACAATATTATATATCTCAAGGTTGAGTGACAGAAAAGGCAAACATAATATGCATCTCTCAAGAATAAAAAAAAAGTTTTATAAATAAATTGCAATAAATTAAATAAAAAAAATGTATAAAGAAGCTTTGAAAATTAAATTAGCTTATAAAAATGCAGAAAAGAGATAAGCTTAAGGGCTTTTTTGTCATTCACTAATTCTACAGATTTGCAAAAAAGTTTTACCTCATTCAACCACTGATTAAAGTTAGGAGTAGATTTGAACCATCTGGATTTGTGAATAAAGAAAGCAGGTCCTTATTGCATTAATGTTGTTGCTTTCTGTTAAAAAGACAAAAGAGGGCACCATAAAATGTATTCTGGCATCTAATGTAGGTATACTTGCCTGTTTGAATAATTGATGACAGCTGGCCATTGAGATATTGCACACCTGATATGTTGACCTTGGGTGTTCATTATTTTTGAACTATTCAATAGACTGGAGTCACAGACATTTTTTTGTCTGTAATGCCATCAAGACCTACCTGGATAATTATAGCAGTGCGGCTCCCTGAAAGTAAGTGTACACCTGAATATTCATTAGCCAATAAAAATAAAGCCTTTAACAGCACTGCTACTTCTGAAATGCATCTGTAGGCCAGGCTCAGTAAAATACTAAATAAGTTAATTCATTCATTTTCTTTTCAGCTTAGTCCCTTTATTAATCTGGGGTTGCCACAGCGGAATGAACCGCCAACTTATCCAGCATATGTTTTACGCAGTGGATGCCCTTCCAGCCACAACCCATCATTGAGAAACATCCACACTCATTCACAACAGTCAATTTTAGCATACCCAATTCACATACCACATGTCTTTGCACTGCAGGGGGCAACCAGAAACTGGAGCACCTGGAGAAAACCCACGTGAACACGGGGAGAATATGCAAACTCCACACAGAAATGCCAACTGACCCAGCCGAGGCTCGAACCAGCGACCTTCTTGCTGTGAGGCGAACGTGCTACCCACTGCACCATTGCATCGCCCTACTAAATAAGTTTTGTTTACCAAAACATAAACAAAAGGGTTAGTACCTAGTTATTATCTATTTATTTTCACTATTACCATAAGCACATGGTATACACGTTCAATTGGATTGTAAAATGAGGTGCTCTCCCAACAACTGTTGCAGGCTAAATGATAACATAACGAAAGGTCATGGTCCAGTCTCATAATAAAAAAGAAAGAAAAAAGAAAAGAAAAAGTGAGTCCAGTACAAAATGTTTAGTCCTAAAGTTAATTAGCTATAAATAAATAATTTCACATTCAAAAAGTTACAAATATGTCAGTACTGTAATCCATGCACAAAGCTACTGTAGATGGTTTCCACTTGGTGACTACCAGTACTAAAGTAGGCAGTTGTTTATTCAAAGTTAAACACACGCACATTTATTCTGTCAGCAACAACTGTAAATTTCTGTGAGATAACATGGAGCTGCATCTCTTGTGACTTTACGCTTTGATGCAACATGGTTATAGTAAACCGTATCTCTTTGTGTCACTATAATTTTACATTACAGATTTAAAATGTGTTTTAAGGATGATTTTATAAGCCTTCAAAAACTAGAAATAAAACTTCTTTCAACAATTCATTTTTTGAGTGTAACCTTTAATCTTTAGGTGTTAAATAAAAAAGGCCATTCATTCCAGTTCAAAAGGTTTATTCATCAAATTCACCAACAGAATTAGTGTACATTAAGAGATAAATACATAAACAGAACTAGTAAAACTGCACCATTTTATAATATTAACTTGATTTAAACCGTTTAGCTGTTGAAATGGTTTTGGATAAGAGCTGTGCCGTACATATAGGGCCTCTTTGGAGCATGCAGATGATCATAGGCCTGTGTTTAGCTGTCCAGGGTGTGCTTGTCGAACAGGTACTCCGCCATCCTGTTGTTTCCAGCATCCATCTTGGAGAGGTTGGTGATGTGGTCACCAAGCTTCTTGATGGCCTCAACCTGCTCATCCAGGTAGTGAGACTCCAGGAGATCACACAGCTGGACAAGACATCAGAAGAGAATTTAGGACAATTGCATTCAACACAAAACCCTCAAATTGATATGCAGAACCATGTGAAAGCGCTTTTTAAACACCAGCTCCTCGAACAACTTATTACAATTTTTGCTTTTTACATTTTTTTTTAGAGATGGCCTATGACGATGTGAAGAGAAACTTCATTAACTTACATGAGGGTCTCCCTTCTGAGAAGAGACTTTATGCAGGTCCAGCAGAGCCTGGTTAACGTTCTTCTCCAGCTGAAGAGCACACTGCATAGCAGTCAGTCCATTGTCCCACACATCACGGTCAGGCTTCTGAAGAGCAGAGACAAGATCAGTGAGCACATTACACAAGAAATAGAAAATTGTTATATACAAAAAGCCTTTGTTTAAATTACTGTCAACACACCTTGATGTCCTGAAGGACAATGCGTCCACCTCTCTTGTTCTGGAACTCCATGAATTTCTCAGCATGTTCGCGCTCCTCCTCACTGTTCTTCTTGAAGAACTTGGCAAATCCAGGAAGGGCCACATCGTCCCGTTTGAAGTAGTGAGCCTGTAGGAAAGAAAATGTATTTAAGAAAAATATTAAAAGGTCTATTTAATAAATAAATCAAGATATGCCACACTTTCAAATGTGACTTTTAACACTGATGCCCTGCAAAGGTAAGCCGAGCTCTGGCTTTATTCATGATTTTAGATATAACCTTAATCTTAAGATGTCTGCAAACCATAACTGTTTATGGTGTTACTTAATTTATGTTTCTTTTCCCCATCTGAATTCTAAAGAGATAAATGTGTGTATGACAATCCACAGATACTTTTAATAACCCAAACATTAATTTTAAGTAGTTAACGACTCAAACAGAAAAGATTATCCATAATAAACACTTGCCATGGAGGTGTAGGTGTATTCAGCGTAAAGCTCCAGATTGATCATTTTGTTGATCAAAGCCTCACAGTCGCTGTCGTAGTTCTGGCGAATCTGACAAGTCTCCATCTCTGCGGGTTTAATGTTGTATTACCAATATCGCTGGAACAAAAATATAAATTTTGATGAAATCGAAGTTCCGTTCAATCACTGTTGAAGCAAGAACCTCTCCAGATCTTCCTGAAGCTGTGAGTGAAATGAAGGAGTGCGTTTATCTTTTATATACGCTCATGATGCTGCGTCAGTGAAACTGAAACCAGTAACCAATCAAAAGTGCAGAGTAATGACGTGACACCACACTCTGTTGTCATTTTGTAAGATAAAGACTAAAAAAACGTTATTAAATGGACATTTATATTGTGTTGTGATCTAACTGAAGTAATCAACAAAATACGGTTGGAACTGGAATAAAGTTTGCGTCTATGGAAAATCGAAAAAAAAAACTTTACATCATTTAAAGATGTCCCAGCTAACAGGTCTACTTGATTTCTTGTTTGTTTCTTTCTAGATAATTAGTGTAATATAAGTACTAGTTTATTCATGATGATATTGATTTTTATGCAGTCGTCAGCAGTGACAAATAACAAGATTTTGCAACCTAAGCTTTCATGGTATGGCAGATTTAATCAAGGCCATATCACAAGTCTGGTCGCATGATTCACATATTTTAAACAATAAAATAAAATACACGTCAGCAAAGTTTTAGAACAGTTAAACATGTTTTTTTTTCCAATGTTCACATATTATACAGACAATTAATCATATTTTCATGTAATTTATCTAACAAGTATCAGATTTTCAACAATGCGTATGACCCTGAAGAGCAACAGCCTGTGTGTTATATAATATAATGGGACAATATTCTGCAATAATTTGCAAAAGTGATATCATCATCACCATGCATTCAGATTTAAAGAAATCAGCAGGTTGAAAATGACAAAGCATGTTTACCAGTGTGAAGTCTCAGTCTGTTAACAGTACATAACGAGACAAAGACACCGGGCTGTGTTGCTGCGTGACTCAGCAATTATCATATGGAAAATGTGAGCACATTTGCTACTGTCTGAATTCCATAGTGTGAAACCTTCACTTCTACACCTGATTTAATGCATTTGTGTGCACATACAATTAAAGCTTTATATGTGTTAATATAAAAAAACAAAAGGCTGTAAAACTATATTCTTTAGTGAAATTTAAATAGTAATTCTGATGTTGCTATTTATTTCATAAAATAAAAGAAGTGCTGGTCAAGATGTACAACAGAAAACAAAAATTATATAAAATGTTGCATCAAATTTGACACACTTTTTAAACAAAGCAAGAGATGGTAAAGATTTCATATGTAATCTACATTGTCACTTATTACATACAGAGGAAAATTTGTGTTTTAGAAATGATAGTTGCTTACAGTAAGTAAACAATATTTGTTGTGTGGCTATTTACACATCAAAACTTTTAAAATAAAAAGTTTTTTTATGTATGTGTTTGTATATATATACAATATATAATGTCAAATATTTCATATTTCTATATTTCAAATAGATGAGTGATGCACCAAACTTACACCAAATGTAAATCAGCAGGATAGACTTCAATAATTTTTTTTAACATGTTCAAAGGTTCATTATAGTTTATCACGATGGTCCAATACTGAAAAAAAGGTACTTTCTACTAATCATTTTTGAGCATTTTGCTGTTAATGTATTCCTCTATTTGCGCAAAAAATGCAGTCAGCAGGTGGCACTCGTCCTTTTTCATTAGTTCAGACCCCATATGGTCCAAACACTGTGGACAATAATACCATCACCAACCCCCCAAAATTAGAAAAGGTTCAGTTGTTAAATCCAATATTTGACTTTTTTGCAACGCTCGTCGTCTCCATTATGCAGCACTCTGTTGTAAGTATGAAAAAAGGTAAAAAAAATTGTATTTTGGCTGGTCAGCTTTAGCTATGGAACAGTGTTTGATGTTCACTCAGATTAAGGTAGGTGAATCCTAACTTAAAGGGATAATTTATGCAACAACAACAATAACAAAAATACTCAGTTTACATACTCAAGTGGTTCCAAACTTTAATGAATTTCTTTATTATGTTAAGCACATCACAATCATTTCTAATAACTAATTTCTTTTGTCTTAGTCATGATGGCAGAATATAGTATTTTAATAGTTATTTTGCAAGATACTTTGAAAATTTATATATAATTTCTCAAGGGGCTAAAAATATTAACCTTAGCAGTTTTTTTTTCTTCAAAAAAACTGAAAGAAATAAGACTTTCCCCAGAAGAAAAATACAATAAAATACTGTGAAAAATACCTTGCTTTGTTAAACATTGCTTTTACAAATATTTGTCAAAGAAAAGTTTCACAGGCTAATAATTGTCTTTAAGACATAACTGTATGTTTTAGTTTATCAATGTATTTATATGTGAATATATAATGAGGGCATTGAATCTAGCACATATGAGTAACAAATAACAACAAACAGTAAATCAATTTGCATAATTTAAGTAATTTTTTATTGTTTTTTTTTTATTTAAATTGTTTTGGTAATTTTTTATAAGGTTTTAAGATATCTCTCATTTCTATTTTAGTGATATCAGAAATATTTTTCACATCAGCGGATGATGTGGATGAGCCTTCAGTGGATCTATGTACATATATGTATACTATATATGTACAAAGTATGTTGCATACTGTAAACTTGCATACTTTTGGTCACATCCATAACACATGTATTTACCTTATTTAAAATTAAAAAAAAATTAAAACTGATATTTTTGATCCAATAACTCTGTGGTTGTTTTGATAAAATATAAACATGTTTCAATAGAATGTTAACATAGACTTTCTCTGTAAATGTATGTTTTGAGGTTTTACTGCAAATGTTACATCCATAATTTGGAATAAAAATCTAATTAAATTGGAAAATGGAATTGTTCAGATGCTAACCAGACTAATGTGTTTAGGGATCAGAATAAGTATAAAGAGGCAGCTCACCTACTGAACGACGCTCTGGCCATCAGAAAGAAAACTCTGGGTAAAGAGCATCCTGCCGTGGCCGCTAAGCTAAACAACCTTGAACCAGCGACATTGCTATGAGGCAAACGTGCTACCCACTGCGCCACCACGTCGCCCTCAAAATAAACAAAGTTGTTTAGATATAGTACACCTTTTTTTTAGGACAACAGCGCTGATTACAATATATTTACACTATATATATTGATAAATGTTGGAAATGTATGGAAGTCAATGGCTACCGGTTTCCAACTTTTTTCTAAATAACTTTTTTTTTTTCAACCTAAGTATCTCAAACTGGTTTGAAACAAGTAGAGGTTGAGTAAATAATGACAGATTTTTAGTTTTGAGTAAACAATCCACAATAAGACAAGAAATGTTTTGCATTTAAAAAAAATGAATCTGTGCGCATTATAAAATATTATTTGCAGAACGCTTACTTTCTAACGTTGACTGTATATATATATATATATATATATATATATATATATATATATATATATACTGTATATATATTGGTACTTTATAACACCTAAATCATCAGGGATGAATGTTGAAGCCCCATCCCAGATTTACATATTGCCTTTAATAATAAACTGTAGATGGAATATTTGATATAAATTGATGAAAATATTGGAAAGATGCAGCATGATTCAGTTTTAACTGGTGAGTCTACAGGATTGAGAGATTAAAAAAAGTTACTGAACTCTGAATACTTATCGAACATGAGTAATATTTGATCAGAAATTATCTTGTCAAAACTGTAATGAAACTTATCAGTCAAAATGTTAATCAGAATCCTTTATCAGTTTGGTAACTGAGTCCTATAAGGATTTTCATTCTGCAATCTTCCAGATTAACAATTACTCTTTTTTAGGGAAGACCAAACAGATTAACCATTAAATGAGAAAAGCAGGTTCAAACATCACCTCCATAAACTACCCTCTAACACACCTTCAGTTTGTTGAAAAACAGAAAAATGACAAGTAAATTCAGCCAGAAATGTTTATTCATCAGATTCACAAGGTGACCAACAAGTCAGTGCACATTCAACAAGCAAGGCATCAGCTAGATGACTAATTAAACAAGGCAGGATCTTAAACATGAAGCCTCTAAAATGTTAACCTCTTAAAGATTTTACTGCGTGAGACCATGGTTTCATGATTTAAGCATAGAGTACAACTGGAGGCTTTGGAGGATGCAGATGATTAGAGTTTAGCTGTCCAGGGTGTGCTTGTCGAACAGGTACTCCGCCATCCTGTTGTTTCCAGCATCCATCTTGGAGAGGTTAGTGATGTGGTCACCAAGCTTCTTGATGGCCTCAACCTGCTCATCCAGGTAGTGAGTCTCCAGGAAATCACACAGCTGTAGGACAAGACATCAGAGAAGATGTTAAGACAACTAATTAAAGTATTAAGGAGCAATGTACATTATGGACATCATTAACTCACATGAGGGTCTCCCTTTTGAGAAGCGACTTTATGCAGGTCCAGCAGAGCCTGGTTGACGTTCTTCTCCAGCTGAAGAGCACACTGCATAGCAGTCAGCCCGTTGTCCCACTCATCGCGCTCAGGTTTCTGGAAAAACAAACACGTCAGTGAGCACATGACGCCCCTCCCCCTCTACTTTGAGCTGTTACATATATGATTGTATCTATACAAAGGTTTTCCTTATTAAAACGCAAACAGGACAGAAATGCGCTCACCTTCACGTCCTGAAGGACAATGCGTCCACCTCTCTTGTTCTGGAACTCCATGAATTTCTCAGCATGTTCGCGCTCCTCCTCACTGTTCTTCTTGAAGAACTTAGCAAATCCAGGAAGGGCCACATCGTCCCGTTTGAAGTAGAAAGCCTGTTGGTGAAAATATAGATTGCGAAAATTAATAAACACGCAGAGCGACGTGATGGTTCGCATCTGAGGGCGTCGTGGAATATGACGTTAGAGGAAGAGTAATAACTTATTTATATATAAAAAGTATGTACATCCTCAATATTAAGAAGAAAAACATAATAATGTGATTCTTAATTTTTGAAACTTACCATGGAGGTGTAGGTGTATCCAGCGTAAAGCTCCAGATTGATCATCTTGTTGATCAAAGCCTCGCAGTCGCGGTCGTAGTTTTGGCGAACCTGGGAATCCATTTCAGCCGATTTTTTGTTGTCTTACTATCAAAATGGCGGTAAAAAAAATAATAAATATGAAATGTCAGATCTTCGAAGTGAAATCCCAGCGAGATAGAAGTTCCGTTCAATCACTGTTGAAGCAAGAACCTCTCCAGAACTTCCTGAAGCTGTGAGTGAAATGAAGGAGGGTGTTCATCTTTTATATACGCTCACAACATGATGCGTCAGTGCAACTGAAACCAACCAATCAAACAACGAGCTGAACGAGGAAGTGGTAAGAGTCAGCTGACAGTCCTTAGACATTCTAGACAATAGAGATAAGATTTCAACGTGTTTCCTTTTTTCCATTATTAATAGCAAACTGAACCAAGCCAAAAATGATTTGTCATTATAGGTTCAGTGTAACAAGTATAAAATAGAAGTAAACCCGATGTTATTTTGTTGATAACCAAACCGTATTTTACAAGATATTATGCGGTGTTACTAATCAAATATTGATCAGTAAACCTGCTTCTAAGATTCCCATTAACGCGATCCAAATAGAGAATGATTAAACCTACACTTGTTTTCACAACAAACATTCAAGGTTTAACCTTAAACTATTTACAGAAAGAATGAACTGACCCATTTACTGACACACTTGGCTTATTACTTCTGTCAAAGTATCAATGTTTGTTAAAAGAGTTAAACGAGGTAAATGTGTAGGCTTATTTTTTAAAGTACGGTATTAAACTAAAATGTCTAAGTTGAAAGTACTGTGTATAACATTATAGTAACAAAAGTCATGGTGATTTGACAGACATCTACTGCAACAGCATATGGAATACAGCATGTTTTCCACTTCATATTTCATAACAACATGCGGGTGCAAAGGTAATCCATCAGGTGACAGTGACTGAGCATTTTACTGGCATCAATTGCACACAAAGCTTGTTTGTGTCAGCAATAAAAAACGTAAACTCACAGGACGTTCATTTGCGCTGTCACTGTGACTCAGCAGTATTTCGCTGTTCACCTCTGCATTGACCTATGATGAGTAAGCGACTCCTAAACTTGAATAAACTCGACATGGAGTGGAATCTCTATTTTGGCTTTGTAGTAAACAGTTTCAGCCCGTGTGGCGTGGCATTTAATTTACAGAAATTCCAAAATAGTGGCCTAGCCCTTAGCCTATAATTTGTAACATTTTTTAAACCAGTAACCACAATAAACATACATATTGGCTTCTATTTTTCATTTACATTTTTACGAATATTGAACTTTTGAAATGCATATCAAGGTGAAACAGAGTCACTTCAATGTTATTACATGTAATAATAGTTTCATACAGTTATGGCATCACTAACATTTTTACACTGTAAAATCTTTTATATCGAAACACATTAGACTTGTTTTAACAGTTCTTTATTTGTCATAATAAAACCCTCCATCGTGGGGAACAACAAAATATATTTTCCTTATTTTACATGACTGTGAACATGAAACATTTTAAAGTCTTTCCTACTATTTCTAGTCATTCTACATAGTCTAAATAGCATGAGGTTTTCAGAAATAGCAAGAAGTTTTCAGAATCAACTATAGGTACTCATATTTCTTCTTTAAACTGAAAAGTGCTTTCATGCAGTTGGGATCCATATACTTTTCCAGACCACAGCCTGTCTCCAGAGCTCTTCTTGAAAAGACGGGTTTAAGCCTGTCCAGATTTTGCCTGCTTCCTTCCCCTCCTCTCCCTCACAGTGTAGCCACAGACATTTAAGAGGACTGACGCAGCAGTACTGAAGAAACTGACAGCCCTTAAAAGACAAGGTTATGATTATAATCAAATCAGTGCTGACACAACAATTTCCTTGTTTAGAGAAGGCAAAATAAACAGTAGTCATCTTTGCAGAATCATGTCCTTCCCAAAGACACACAAAGTTCCCACAGGTCTTTTTTAAAAGGTCTGTACTACACCTTGAAAATCTGAGTTTTTATATTTTTTTGTCCAAGTCATAAGACTTTTTTTGACACATTTATTTATTTAATTTGTTTTGTATCTGTTTCAATACCATATTTCAGGGGTTCCCAAACTTTTCAGCTCGCGCCCCTAAGATGACAATGCTAGCGTCTCACGACCCCCCAATAGCCTCTGAGGTGGTTATAAATATACAAAACGCACACACACCAATAGGCCCAAATCTATTTTTGGTTTAATTTTAGAGAACGCCACTCGGAGACCTCCGTGTTTAGTTGTGGCCTGTATTTATTTTTAATGTACGCGAGTACCATATTGGCAGTGCTTAATTTGAATTGCGAGGTCTCAGAACAGATCTGGGTAACGGATCAGGCATGTTACCTGAGGATGGAGAGGTGGCGTGCACGAAAGGTGGAAGACGGTGTATGGCGGAGGGGTGTCGTGGTCGCAGACGAAAGTGAAGAGCGGTGGAGGTGTCGCAGATGAAAGTGAAGAGGGTTGGGAAGTCGTGGAAAAAAGTGAAAGTAAACAGCGGATGGGCGAGGAGGGGAATCGGTAAAATGAGGTGCCGGATCAGATTTCAGAGGTGCTGGATCAGGATCTGGCGTGTTCCGGCACAAATTAAGCCCTGCGTATAGGTATCAAAAAGTTTAACCTGCTGCCATAAAATCAATCTGCTGCATCTGACACTATTGCTGTATCTTTAATATAACGTAAACACCCCAGGGGTCACAATCTAAAATTTAATGCTTTTATTTGCATGTTGTTGTTTTTTTATGTAACTATTGACTACTATTTTTGTCTTCTGTAGGATATGAATAAAATATGTTATTTAGAAGTCGACTCATAGTGGTTGGAATGAATCGTCTTGATAACTAGTCTTTAGCCGTTTTGGCATGATGTGGATATGAAACATAATTGTTGCGCGCGCAGACACTGCAAAATTTAAACCTGCAGCCCCGCCCACTACCACAGCAGCAAAGACAAACAGATCCTGAAGTCATAAGTCATGAAGACGCTGTGCTTACCTGGATATTATTGGAAGTGTGAGGGAAAGAAGTGCTTCAGCAATCTACATATTTACAATGAACTTTCAGTACATAGCTCATGGATTAGTTTCTTCCTCCATTTTGTTACACCAAATTATGTGACTATAGTATTCTGTGACCCTAGGCGCTGTTCTCACTGTTTGGCTTGAACTTGTTCCCAAGACAGGCAAACAGCGTACATACTGTCACGTGATTGACAGAGCACATTGAGCACTCAAGGGCACTAAGCTGTTTGAATTTAAAGAACATTAAATCTTTCTGTGTGAAATACAAGGGATTTTATAGATACTAGTATTGAACAGTTCATTCCAGCACATTCACTTAAGAGTATGCTGTGGGAGCGAGTTCAAGCCAAACAGTGTGAACAGCGCCTACTAGGGTCACAGAATTCGATGGTCACAGAATTTGGTGTAACACATGTAAAATCAGGACAGTTTATTAAGTACAAGTCAAACAAAGGCACGATGGACTTCGGGCTGGTGCACAGCACTGGAAAGGCAATGGGAGTCCGCAAAGATAGCTTGTCAGAGGACAGAGGAGGAGACTGGTAAGCCCTACAACCCCCCGGCTGAGGATGTGATCGTTGGGCAAATCAGAGTACAAGTAAGCCCTGAGAACATATAACACTTCACGCAAGAGGTGCCACAGCAATGGTTGCAAATATAAATGATTTACAGCTGAGAAGGGAGAAAAGCTCCAAAATGAAAGATAATTAATGAAATCAAACCTGGCCCATGACATTTCATAAGTGTAAGTAAATAGCTGCCTCCTTGTTTTCTCTAGCTTGTAAAGTATGTATTTAATTGTGTTGTTACTTGGAACTGCTTGTACTGTATCAGGTTAACTCTTTATGTTCCCATATCGCGTCTAATGCCACATTGAAAATGTGACACGTGCTGCTTTGTTTATGGATTTAAATGCATTTGTGGAGTTTAACTGCACTGCTTTCAGGGGTGAGGTGTCTGAATAACACTGTTGAGAACCGGGTACTGTTTACTGTGGTGTTTGTAAGGTTTACTATGAAGCGTGTTTCGGGCGTCTGCTGCGATCAGATCCTATACCAATGTTGGCGACCTGGGGTCTTGATAAACCACGCTGGGCATTTTATTGTCTCGCGCTGAACGCTGTCGACCAAATGCAACAGGCTTTCATCGGTCCAATCAGCACAGAGGCGCTAAGGAGGGGTTTGGGAACAAATGAATCGCTGAACAATTCATATGGGAGTCGCTGGGATAATTAGGTAAAAATAAATGCATATTAGAAGACCATGAAAGTGTTTTTTTGACCTTGCATGCATATCAGCCTGTTGTTGGAAACCCATAAAACCGAAATATGACATTTTTAAATGTATAATAGGGGCTCTTTAAGCTATAAAACCATCAGCTGGTAATCCAAAGTCAAATCCAGTCATTAGACTGTATTTGTTAACCTAATAAATACAGTTAGGATTTGTTAGGTTAATACACATTTTAGGAGCTTTGGCTTCAAAATGACCACTTTAGTGTCATATAGTGTCACTTAAGTGTAAAATATGTAAAACTATTATCAAGTTATAAAATATGGGAGAGAGGGCACTTTGCAGTCAAGCAAACAGCAAGTACTTCAGGTTTTTAAAATTATCCACTGTTTTTGTTATAGTGGCTATTAAAGTATTGTAGGTAAAACCATTTTACTTTTATGCAAAGCACAACAACAGCCTGTTTTTACAGGCTTTTTAAACAGTAAAAGTCTGGGAATTTTATATTTGGTTTAGAGTGTGAACCCTTTGTTTTTTTCTTTGGTTGCATATTGATACATGCTTTTCTTCATTTTGTTTCCCTCACCTCTTTACTTCCCCAATACCAAATGCCTTGAATCACGCTGTGGTTAGCAAGTGCCTGGGTCAGCTGATCCCTCCCTCCTGTTATTATACTGACCAGACCGCCAGGCAAATCAGAGGCCTGCAGGACCTTCAAACAAACAAAAAGCAGAAGTTGAATACATAACCAACATAAAAAATAGAAATGTACACTGAGCATTAATGGTGGCCATCTGATAATTTCCATGAGTGTGAGGTGCTTTAAACAAATGCAAAAATATGTCTATATGAAAAACAGCAAACCTGTATAAATTCGAGTGCTGGAAGAGGGTATTTTTCACTTGGCACCATGATAACAGCATTGCCCATAGCAACAGCTGCCCCGAGCACAGACACCAGAGAGAGCAGTGGTTTGGAGTTGG
Organism: Danio tinwini; assembly: GCA_903798205.1. Taxonomy (NCBI): domain Eukaryota; kingdom Metazoa; phylum Chordata; class Actinopteri; order Cypriniformes; family Danionidae; genus Danio; species Danio tinwini. The sequence goes on from CAIGQZ010032144.1 coordinate 2,155,614, forward strand.
GAAGAATCACTCCCAGCACTCCTAAAGCCTCTGGAGTGGACAGGGCAGAGCCAGACTGGGGTGGAAACTTTAATGAGACAGACACATAATTAAAACTTAAAAAATAATCTAAAGGTTATTCATATATTTAATCCAGCACTATTCATTCTTACAGGAGTTCCACCCTGCTCCTTATCACAGCGTGCAGCCCAGTCAGAAAGCTTGGAGATGCTAAGCTCCACCTCTTTTTCTGCCTCTTCCAGTGGGATTCCGGTTTGAGTTTGGATTGACACAGCTAAATCTCGCTTCCTCTTCTCTACACTGTCAGCTAGTAAATACAGAGACTGAGAGCGTGCAGCCGGGCTCTTCTTCATCCACCTGTAAACACATGTTCGGTCACTATTTTCCATCAAACATGTGTTTTTATCCCTAAGCTAACTTTCAAATGCTCTTACCCTGGCTGGACCTTAATGGCGGCCTCAACTGCGTTCTGGACATCCTTTCTGCCTCCATCCGGGCAGTGGGCCAGAACAGCGCCTCCAGGGGCCAACACTGACCTGCTAGAACCAGAGTCGGCTTTTCGCAACTGACCACCCACTAACTGGGAGTAAAAGCGAGGGACACTGTGAGAGAAACAAAGAGAGAAAAACTCATCACAGAAGAAATCAGGAGTAGCAGTTTCTATCATTCATCTGCTGTAAGCAATAGCTGACAAATATTAATAATAAAATAGGTATGGATTAATGATACAGTAGGAAGACAAATTATCATATGCATTTGTTTATATGGCAAAACATGTCTTTTCCACCAAGAAGGTCCATACAGATTTTAAAGGCAGATACTGATAAGATCAGGGCCTGGTTAATATGTGGACTGTAGGGGTTTTACAATGTGGTTGATTGGTCAGTATGTATGCCTCAGTATTTGGGCTTTGGTCAAGAAAGAGACAAAATAGTTGGTGAACTTTGCTCTGCACTTTTCCTGCTCTGCTCCTCTCCTGCTCTGGAGGCTATCTTCTCTGGCTCTACTGTTATCAGGCTATCTTTGGGGCCTACTTACTGCTCTTTGTATCCCTTTCTCTCTGGTAACTTTATTTTGCATTTAAGCTGGTTACAATAAATATCATATGTTTTTTATCATTTCATGTTTTATCATTTTATACAGTTATTTGTAACCAATTCAGTTTATCATTTCATTTCATATTCATTTCATAATCATTTCATTTTCATGTAATCTGTGAATTACTTTTGATTTAACATCAACACTTAATTGCTCTATACTGCAATACAATACAAACACAACAGCAATGCTCTCCCACATTTTTAGCTATTAATGGTGCCCTTATTTTTGGTATAAGATTGCAGAAGGATGGTTTGACTAGAAATGTTCAGTTTTCACCGTCATACTGACAACTTTTAGTCATTCGGCAGAACTACAGTTCGAATTACTGTAGTTAGAATCCCATTCTTACAATACAGTAACACTTTTCAGTAAAATATTTTGAGGCTGCAGATCTTTATACCAGTAAGAAATATTGTACTATTAAATTACAAAGAAAAATCAGTGAATACAAATTTAGATTCTGGCTACATTTGTTATTTGATTTACTTGTCCTGCAATGTTACTACCATTTTTTCTGACTCTATTTTTGGCTTCCTGTAGGTGAAAAGAGCTTTTAATGGCAAACAATTAATCCTATTTCAGTGTGATCCTCAAGGGTAATAAAGGAAGTATGAGCAAGTATAATAAACCAGTACAGGAAACTGCTCGGAGAATATTTCCAGCAACTGCATGATTTTGATTTATTTTCAGGGTTTCACACTTCCTGCCGTTGGTACAGTTACAATACTGTAATATATGATTAATTGCGCAGGATTATTCTGTGTTAAGACTACCATATATATTTTTATATATTATATATATAATATATTTTGGTGTATTTAAACAAAACAGATTTATTCAACAGATGTATTTATTAAAATTATATTTTAGTCACCAAACATATTTAGAAATTGAAAGATAATACAATTAAATTCAAGAAAAATATTGCAAAAACAACTACATTTTTCAATTGTTTAGCTTTTCTTGATTTTTCCTCTTCTTTTAAATTTGTATTTCATATTTTTCTATAACAAATTTGGCTGTACTAGTTTTTGGACCATTATTGTAAGTTATTTTGTTAAATTAGCTCCATATTTGGCTTCAGTACTGACTAATCTAATGTATATGCACAAATATAATATTGTATAGCTTCCTATTAATAATATAAATTTAAAAGAGAGATTTATGAAGGGTGTACTTATATATACAGACCACAACCTGGACCTTTTTTTGTTTTCGAGTGCTAAAATCCCTTGTGCACAGTACAGATTGCAGAACTGCATGTGTGAACTCATCAATGATCTAAAATCCTATATCCATTTGTCACAATACACCCACCTGGAAGGGTCAAATACTTCAGGTATCATAAATTTGCTTGGTGCGAAGCCAAATTCAGCATAGTTGACTGAGCTAGGACTGGAGCGTGGGAGTGAGGGCGAAAGCGAAGGCCGAAGGAACTGATACAGACCCTACAGAGGAACAGAAACTGCTGTTAGAGTCAGGATTACACACCAACCAAGACCATACAACCAATCAGAAATATAGTAGAAAAAAAAAAAAGAACAAAAACTAAGGCCACAAAAGCCCACTCTTAGCACGCGATATGTCTCTTGGGACACACTGGCATTTTTGGTGCACACATATCAGGGATCAGTTCATTTGGAAAATGCCAATGATGTTTTTTGAATGCGAGTCCACTTTTAAAAGGTGTTCTGGGACATACAGTGCATCTAGAAAGTATTCATAGCGCTTCACTTGTTCCACATTTTTTTATGTTACAGCCTTATTCCAAAATGGATTCAATTAATTTATTTCCTCAAAATTCTACACACAGTACCCCATAATGACAATGAGGAAAAATATTTTTTTGAAATTGTTGCAAATTTAAAAAAAAAATAAGCTCTATCAGGTTGGATGGGAAGCGAGGGTGTACAGCCATTTTCAGATCTCTCCAGAGATGTTCAATAGGATTTGGGTCTGGGTTCTGGCTGGGCCACTCAAGGACCAGTGAAGCCACTCCATTGATATTTTGGCGGTGTGCTTTGGGTCATGGTCCTGCTGGAAGATGAACGGTCGCCCCAGTCTGAGGTCAAAAGCACTCTGAAGCAGATTTTCTTTCAGGATGTCTCTGTACATTGCTGCATTCATCTTTCCCTCTATCCTGTCTGCCAGTTCCTGCTGCTGAAAAACATCCCCACAGCATGATGCTTCACTGTAGGGATGGTATTAGCCTGGTGATGAGCGGTGCCTGGTTTTCTCCAAATTTAACGCCTGGCATTCACTCCAAAAAGTTCAATTTTAGTCTCATTAGACAGAGAATTTAGTTTCTTATGGTCTGAGAGTCCTTCAGATGCCTTTTGGCAAATTCCAGGCTAGGAGTCTGTCTGGCCACTCTACCATACAGGCCTGATTGGTGGATTGCTGCACAGATGGTTGTCCTTCTGTAAGGTTCTCCTCTCTCCACAGATAACGCTGGAGCTCAGACAGAGTGACCATTGGGTTATTGATCACCTCCCTGACTACGGCCCTTCTCCCCCGATCACTCAGCTTAGATGGCCGGCCAGCTCTAGGAAGAGTCCTGGTGTTTCAAACATCTTCCATGTACAGATGATGAAGGCCACTGTGCTCATTGGAACTTTCAGAGCAGCAGAAATTTTTTTATAACCTTCCCCAGCCTTGTGCCTCGAGACAATCCTGTCTCTGAGGTCAACAGACAATTCCTTTGTCTTCATGCTTTGTTTGTGCTTTGACATGCACTATCAACTCTGGGACTTTATATAGACAGGTGTATGCCTTTTCAAATCATGTCCATTCAACTGAATTTACACACAGGTCAACTCCAATTAAGCTGCTGAAAAATGTCAAGAATGATCAGTGGAAACAGAATGTACCTGACCTCAATTTAGAGCTTCATGGCAAAGGCTGTGAATACTTGATGTATATGTGGTTTTTCAGGTTTTTTTTTTTTAATAAATTTGCAACAATTTCAACAAATCCTTTTTCTCATTGTCATTATGGGGTATTGTGTGTATAATTTTGAGGAAATAAATCAATTGAATCCATTTTGGAATAAGGCTGTAACATAAAAAATGTGGAAAAAGTAAAGCGCTATGAATAATTTCCTGATGCACTGTACTTGGCTGAAGTATACTACTTATAATGTGAAGATAATCATATTAAATAATAAAAGTGTCAATGTCAACGTACATTATTTTGAACCTTGCATTACACTGTTTTCTGTGGTCGCACTTCGGAAACAGACAAAAAAAAATTCCAAATGTAGAGCAAAATAAGACAAGCATCCATTCATTTAGCCACCATCAGCACAATTGTTGCAAAGCAGCAACACTCTGATAAAAAAAAAAGTGTGCCATGGTTAATAAAACCAGCAAAAAACACTGTGTGAAATAATTCAACAGTGTCACATGGATGGAGGATTAAACTATCTTAGAGTTGACAAAAGAACAAAGTGAGAAAACGACCTCTCTGCCTCCATTGGTGCAGTTCCCGCTGTCTCTCCGCCCACACAGAGGCAGTGCAGGGTCCATTACAGAATGACAGTTCACCCACACCGAGCCTACACATAGACTAGACAGAAAAGAGAGGAGAAAATAAAGGAAGGGAAAGCACAGATCAAGACAACTGACAGACTTCCAAAAAAGTGACCAGACCTCTTTGCGGACTCCAAAGCCAGAGTCAAATCTTCAGTCCAGATTGAGGCAGCCTGACCATGAGGACTGTGATTTCCTACACACAACCCCAAACAGTCATAATATAAGAAATTTGTAAAAATGAAAACATATTCTTCATCTAAATTAATTAATTTCAGTCTCACCGAGTGTTACCCCCTCAGCAGAGCTCCTGAAGGTTATGAGGGGCAGCACAGGGCCTGGAGGAGGTGAAATCACAGACTCGCAGGAGGGAGCCAGTCCACAGAGAACAGTAGGAGGATAGAGACCCCCAGTGGAAGCAGGTGGACATGACTGGATCAGCTGCAAAAGAGAAACAACAACAAAATGCTGCTGCAATACCTATGCTGAAATGTTTGGTGTTGAGCACTCAATGTAAACGTCGACGTACCGTCGCCCCCTGCTGCTGAGCATCCTGAACTGCAGCATCTATACTGCTCCTGTCAGTCTCTTCAAAAAGAGAAACACCTTTCAACCCAGCCATTCTGATCTTCAGCCTGGCCACAACACTGTCCAGCACTGATTCCTGCACACAGAGCACCCACTGGAACTGGAGAAGAGAAAGAAAGAAACAGTCAAAGAGATGAATATTACATCTCTTCTGAATAATAATCTTTTTATGACTCTACTGCAGTGGTTTTTAATCTCTGAGCACCCCACGTGGACTGCATGGGTACTGCAGGAGAGCTGTCAACTTTTTTACTATTACAGTCATTACAGTAAACATGTCAATACAGTAAAACATGTTTAACTATGATGGTAAAAAAGAGTGGGAAACCAGGACCCATGAGAAACTTTACAATTTGATATATCCAGTTTTTCTGGATATGTACTGGGTTTTTTAGGTGTGTGTTGGGTAGACTACCTGACAAAAGTCTTGTCGCATATCCAGGTTTTAGAAGCAATAAATAATAACTTTACTTCTAGCTGATCATTTGGTATGAGAAGTGGCTTATTTGAAAGACAAAGGCCTCTAGATTACGCTTATTTTACCAAAATAAAATATGATCATGCCTTGATTTTTATTTATTTAATTAGGACAGTAAGGTCTGACTTTGCTAAGACATAAGTTTTGTCACGTATCAGAAATAATGTACAGTATATACTATAAAGCCATGGTGTAGTGGAAAAATAATTAATATGGTGTATGACTCCCATGAGCTTGCACGACTGCATCCATACATCTCTGCAATGATCAAATAACTTATCAATGAAGTCATCTGGAATGGCAAAGAAAGCGTTCTTGCAAGACTCCCAGAGTTCATCAAGATTCTTTGGATTCATCTTCAATGCCTCATCATTCATCTTACTGCAGACATGCTCAATATTGTTGATAACTGGTGACTGGGCTGGCCAATCCTGGAGCACCTTGATCTTCTTTGCATTCAGGAACTTTGATGTGGAGGCTGAAGTATAAAAAGGAGCGCTATTCTGCTGAAGAATTTGCCCTCTCCTGTGATTTGTAATGTAATGGGGGAGCACAAATGTCTTGATACCTCAGGCTATTGATGTTGCCATCCACTCTGCAGATCTCTCGTACGTCCTCATACTAAATGTAACCCCAAACCATGATTTTTCCTTTACCAAACTTGAAAGATTTCTGTGAGAATCTTGGGTCCATGCAGATTCCAATAGGTCTTCTGCAGTATTTGTGATGATTGGGATGCAGTTCAACACATGAATTATTAGAAAAATCAACCTTCTGCCACTTTCGCAAATGATCCAACTTGAAGTCAGGTTATTATTTTTTGCTCTTAAAACTGAGATCGATGACAAGACTCTTGTCAGGTAGTGTATGTGTTTGAGTGATATATTGTAATTTAGCACATATTTTTTTTTAGAGAAATGAACAAACAAGAATTTGGTCAAATTAACAAATGTTTTAATTCGTTGTGACTAAAAAGGTTATTTTACGAAATCTTGCTTTTTAAACTCTTTTGAAATTTAAATTAATACTGTGTTGTCTAAAATAAACATATCAAGTCAAAAAGGATTATTTTTGTTATTCTGACCAATCTTCATTTTATGCTTTAAATGACTTAAAATGCTTTTAACTATTTTATTTTAAATGTGGAAGAAATGGCATTAGTAGTTTGTAGAACAAAACCATATTGACACAGATGATTTCTGAACTAAAGATTGGAGTAAGTGCAAAAAAAGTATTTTTTCCAACAATTAAATAATGTATATTACAACTTTTTGTACAAATATTTTTGAAGCTTGAAAAGTTTTAATTATTTCAAAATGTTGTCTAATATAGTACATATAGTATAATATTTCCTTACATCTCTTTTCTTCTTGAAGGCTAGCTCTATCACTCCATCCACAGCACTGTCGAGGTCTGCTGAGTCAAAGATGATGAAAGGACACACAGAGCTGGATGACAGAGAGAAAGTCATTGGGACGCCCCAGCCAGCCGCTGCTTTTGCCACAGTTTCTCCAGTCTGTCTGCATCCACTATAGGTCAGGTAGTTCACTTGTGGGTTTTGAGCCACTTTGGCACCCAGTGATGCTTCACTGCCCGTCAACACATTCAGCACTCCGGCAGGCATTCCAGCCTCCATAAAGAGCTGAGCCAACAGGAGGCCAGGAAGAGAGGTAGTCTTGCCAGGCACCACAATAACAGCATTGCCTAGTAAATAAATAAATATAGCAGGTTAATAAATCCCATTTGGCCCACAGCTGGTTTGCTAATTATAAAAAAAGTGGTTCATTTAATCAGTTAAAAGCAGGGTTATTATGGGTAACTAAAAGCAAGTTTCTTGACATAAATAACAACAATGTAAATAGAATATTTAAAAGTAGGACTGGGCGATAAAATCGATATCTGTATTTACTGACCGAACACCATTGTCAATATTGATAATAAAAAAAGGTTTTAAATGAAGTTTCGGTATGAAGCGCTATAGTTTTATTTAAAAGTGGCTGCTGAGCGTGCACCTTGGAAGCAATGCCATTGCTAAGCTTATAGTGTAAGTTTTTCATTTCCAATGGAGGCACGCAAAGTGACACGCACATGGTTAGCAAGCAGTGCGCACATGATTTTCCAAGTACACCTAGTTGAAAAACATCTGAACTTTTCCGGATGTCCTGAGCGCACCGCGACTCATGTATACAGAACTAACCAATCTGCTTCACACTTTCTATGGAATATACACATTTCATTAACGGCAGAATAAACACCAGAGACAAACACAGCGCATCCAAACACTGCAGTGCTTTTTACTTTTCTCCATAAACTTGTCATTCTCTGAGAAAACAGTCGCCTAGTTATGAGAAACCCCATAGAAAATGATGAAGGAAGCACGCGCTCGCACTTGTTACTTCAAGTCAGAATAGCAAGACATGTGAAAATGAGTGCCGTATAAAGTGGCTTTTTGGTTTCTTTTCTTGTGCATCCCAGCCACTAGCACCCCACCTGAGTTTTTAGCATGGGGGTAATATAGTCATCTAACTTCAAAATTTGTAATGTTGCAGTTGTTTTTGAATAATGATGGCTGGTTCCTTTACTTGAAAGCTCAGATTTGATTATCATAATTAGTTTTGTTTACAGAGTTTGAGGTTTACTGTATAATTATTATTTACACCTTACAGATGTTGATCTACCTTTACCATTGCACACACCATTTTGTAACATTTTATTTATCAAGTTTGAGAGTCTTTTTAACCCTTATGTTTATTTTATAAAGAGATCAGATATTTTATTTAAACATTTTTGTCTTTGACTATTAAAACTATTAGCCTTAGTAATGATGGCAAATTAAATAAAGTGGTTAAAAAAAATCCTAATATTCCTAAATGTATTGTTAAAAACATTCAATAATTATTGATATTGAATGATATGAAACAGAATATTGTGATAATTTTTTTTGTCAATATCGCCCAGCTCTACTAAAAAGCACACATTTTATTTGCCAAGAAAAAAATCATTTTCATGCACTTTAATTTGAAGGACTAATTGAACTAAACTGAAATTAATTATAAATACAATTATTTGACAAAAAAAATGTATAAAGATTTATTTTGGTGTCTTTGCATTTATTATGACAGGACAGTATTTTAGGCAGGAAGTGAATTTGTAGAGAAAGATGGGAACGGGGACGTCTGCAAGCCGGAACTCAAACTCGAGATTCTAGAAGCCTAAAGCAGGTCGCACACCAGAAGTGCCGCTCTGCTTTTCGCCGCGCAGCACGTTTCAGAATTTGCGCCACGCATTTCAGAATTCTAAACATAGGTTTCTATCAGGGTACACACACCGGGCCGCAAGTTAGCGGCTGTCGGTGGTGCCCAGTTACGACTCAGGACACTGTTCATATTTCTGCCGCACAACAGATCGCCATCTGATTAGTTTCGTTTTAAATAGCATGCGAATGTACGCGTCTGGTGTGCGATACTTTTAACTGTCATGTGCGCGCCATGTTGCGGTGCTGAGCAGCCCATCCGTTGTGTGACGCCCTTAATGTTGCAGCACTGCACAAGAGGCTATTGGCACCAAGTGACAAAATGTTTTAAAAAATAAATAAATAAATAAAAGTTGAGTACTAGGCATGGGACGATAACCGTTTTCACAGTATATCGCGGTTTGGAAAAGAATATATATCTGCTATACTGTTCCTATAT
>CAIGQZ010032144.1:2180002-2203718 GCA_903798205.1 Danio tinwini
TATATATATATATATATATATATATATTTATATATTTTGTCTTTTATTTAAACAAATCTCATGACATTATTTCAGTCTCATACAGGTAAATGCAAATTGATTTTTTAGAAGTTTACTTTATGTTCATACAGTAATTTTACATAACCCACATACATTTTCTGTAGTGTTATGTAAAGCAGCTCATAAAAACAGCACAGGGCCAGGGAGGATAAAACAGAAGAAAATAACAACTCCTAGAACCAGTCTTTGCCATGAATATTTACATTACTCAAATCCTAAATAGTGAATATGTTCACATGACATACGCATTTTATTTTTGGAATATTGTTTTTCCAACAATGTCACTGTCACACCCTCAGCTCGCTCTCAATCACCATCCACCACACTCCACACCCGTGAACCCTCACCAGACTACTAATCACCCGCACCTGCACCTGCAATCACCAGCACGCTATATATATACTCACCTCACTCATTGGCTGGAGTCAAAGTTGGATGGTTCTCCTCGGCGACTCTCTCGATTTCTCCTGTGCTCTTCTGTTCTCCTACTCCTGTGGATGCAAATACACCTGTTTCAGGGAAGTGACTATTCTTATGTTGGTGTTTGCAAAGAAGTGAACTTACGAGCTGAACTGTCTGTGTGTGAGATCGCTCACCCTCTACAACATTATTCACATGCTTCACCTATCTACTGTTGTTGCATTGCACTAATAAATACCATTGAAGTTTGTCTTCCTTGTGTGACCGCGACAGTCACCAGAAGGCAAGTTTCACTTTTTATCCTCATGTTGTATCTGTGAGAAACACTCTATTCAAATACTTGATACATAAATATATTTAAAAATAAATATAACTAATTAAATTTGACAAAAAAAATGACTAATTAAAATGCATAACCTGCACATTGAATTATTTACCTGGATAATATTCGTTGTGAATGTTTTGGTCCTCTTACTTTTTGTGCTCTTGAAATTGGAACTGTTATATTTATTGAAGTTAAAGACACTTTCATGTTCTCAGAGTATTCAACGGGAAAACACAGAAGGAACTGGAGATGTGTCTTACTGAACATTACATTACGAAGGCTGTCCTACCTGTCTGTCAACACATGGATTTGCATTCCTCTGCACACCCTGTGCGCACAGAAAGCATACATCATCTGCACATTCCTACTATGCAGACTGGCTTATCACTACTATGTTATTATGCACTTAGTACTGTAATGTTTTCACACTGGTGAATAAGACGAGTTAATGTGACTTTCTGGTATTTTCTATTCAGCCTCATGTCTGCTTGTGATTTATGTCTTTTGGAGGAATTTGGCTGTGGACAGGATCTAGAGCTTTCAAAGCAAGCTTGCAATTACAAACCTTTTAGAAATTATCTACTCTACCTTTAAGGGCACAACAAAACATTTGTAATTTGCCTTATTTAGAAAAAAAACCACACTTGACATTTGACTATAAACCCACTGGTTTAAAGAAGCCAACAGACAGCATTTACAGCAATCATCTATGCAAGATTTATGTTTTTGTGTCTAATTAACAAAGTATGTAGAGTTTTGACACATAATTATTAAGTTTAATGTAACAATGTATAAAAAATAATTAAATTAATTGCTTATTTGTGATGGTGATTAAGGGTGGCGTTGAGTGAAGTCCAACATGCCTAGAAAGTTTTAAAAGTTCTTCCTAGTGTTTGAGTACATTATGTGATAAAAACAAACATGCTCTGTCAGCCTTACGTCTTATCTTTTAGCATTGTATGTATGTGTGGTGAATATCGAGAACTTCCAGATAAAGGGTTTCATTGATGGCATCAACTGGGGAGAAATTGTTATTCTGACCTGGGTTATTGGAAAAGCAAAATAAAAATGTATGCAATGTTTTTTTTTTTTTTACCAGTTTGGGTCATCGATATTACAGTGATATCTGATAATGACATTTGTGTCTTGGACACAGAATTAATTCCATTTTAATTTCACTCCTCCTGGAGTGAATCTGCAAAGTGGAAGGATGGGTTATTTAATAAACATGACAACACTTGCATTTACAGTATAAGACAAATTGGTCCTACTTTACATTAGGTGGCCTAACTAATATGCACTTACGCTGAAATTAATTATTTGTTACAATGTACTTAATGTGTAAAAACATGTTTTTACATTGTACTTATGATTGATCAAATACCTGATTGTAATTTCATTTGAAATTAGTCATTCATTCATTTTCTGTTTGGCTTAGTCCCTTTAATAATCTGTAATTATAGAAGAATAGACACTACCTTGGTAGTGGCTAATGGGGATCCTGATAAATAAATAAATAAAGAATTAATCTGGAGTCACCACAGCGAAACAACCGCCAACTTATCCAGCATATTTTTACGCAGCGGATGCCCTTCCAGCCGCAACCCATCTCTGAGAAACATTCACACACACTCATTCACACTCATACACTACGGACAATTTAGCCTACCCAATTCACCTGTACCGCATGTCTTTGGACTGTGGGGGAAGAGTGGCTTCTGATGTAGTTAAATGATTAAGTGAACTTGATCAGCTTGATATCCGACTCATCTCACTGTAAAAAAATAGATTGCTGCCTAAAATGTTTTTACTTTTCTTAACTTTTCAAATCAATTTTCATCAATTAAGCTGACTAAAAATATTTAGTTAAATAGATAACTTATATATATATATTAAAAGTATAACTTAGTTTTTGTTTGAAACCTGATTTTATTATTAAAATAAATTATTATTTAAATTATTAACCTATATTTTAATTTATTAAAATAAGTTAAAGCAACATACAAATATTGTTGTCAATACAAATATTGTTTTGTTATTGCCTTTTTTTACAGTGCTGGCTGAACTCTTCATCAGTGCTGCTCTACTGGGTGGACAAATAATATAACAAGCATTTAAATAAATGTAAATATATCATCAGTCTGGTGGTCAATAATATCATATTAATATATCAAAGTTAAAGTTTTGTATTGTACTACATACAACAACTTGTACAGTACTCCGCATATATAAGTAAACCACTCACAACTCTTAATACTTAATTGTATTATCTTTCAATTTCTAAATATGTTTGATGGCTAAAATATTATTTTAATACACATCTGTTTAATAAATCTGTTTTGTTGAAATGTACCTAAATACATTGCCTATATTCACTGAGAAATAGAGAAAAATATTCATTTTTAAAACGGTCTGTACTCAGTTATGCTGAGCACTGTTTATAATTTCTGAGAATCACTTACCAGGTTAAAATGTAATTTTATTATGCTCAATAATGTCACAGAATCTCTCTCCCCAAATATGAAGCTTCATAAATAATTAAATGTTTTTCTGATATGTGATCTTAAAATTAAAATATACTTTGACAAATGACATCCACAGAATAATCTATAAAAGGTTGTTTATAAGTTGATTCAAATGTTCTTCACAAACACAAAACAAGAAGTTTTTTTTTTGAGAAATGGCCCCTTTACACTGCACTTTCACTGAGAAGTCATGAAGTCAAGAAAAAAACGGTAAACAATATAACTGTATGGTTTGAGCCAACATGGAATAATAGCAATGAATATTTGAAGAATCACACAGGACACGTGTTGAAAATTTTGGCATGAGCTTTTAACATTTTTATTGACTTTTTGAGAACTTTTTCTTTTTAAATTGGATTTCATTGTTCTAATTGTTCTTTTTTCCCCTATCTGTAATGGAGATTTGATCAGGTAGGTTAGCATTCACGTTCAAACTTTCATACTTTTAGTAATATAACGATTTTTAAGTCTCCGTTTTCACAAACTCTGTTAAATTAATACAGTTTATTAATCTTTTTCTTTATACATTTCAAAAATATAAAAGGTAAATAATAAACATTCCATTGAAATATATTTTATACAGTTCTTGATATTTTTTTTCCCTTTTTTTGTATGACAATAAAATTGTATCCAGCATCAATCTTAGTAGCATAGAACTCATCCATTTCTTTTAGGAACCTTCTCTTTCTCACTGGCATCTCTTTCTCTATCTCTCTCTCTCTCTCTCTCTCCATCAATGATTCACATCTTTGGGGTGAATATAGAGTATGGTTAAGCTTTCGCTCAGCAGTCGACACAGCAGCTCCATTAGCTGTGATAGTGCAATGAATCCCCCTGTAAACAAGCTACGATAAGTATAAAAGGACGAAACACAAAAAAACATGTAGTGCATATTGGGCAAAACTATACTAGAATAAAAGTAAATACACGTGCAGGGGAAACTGAATTCCTGCAGGGTCTGCTGCATCTGTTCAGCTCTGAGTCTGTGGAAGCTCTGATGAATGTTCACTACAGATATCATACAGACAAAAACAATATATAAATATGTCAATTTCTCAAAATGGCTACCACATAGCCATAGCTATCACTTGATATGGCTACATTTTGAAGAAAAAAGTGAGGGACACTAGAAACGTGTTCTTCTTTCCTTTATGAGGGTGTCTTTACAAAGAGTTAAGGCTGCCACCTTACAATTCAAAACATAAACAGCGACGCTGTATAAAAGTCTGCTTAAAGTATACAGCTGTAACTGCAGCGTAAATGCACTCATGCCACCTCCGAACTGCATTAAATACTGTGCAAAGACACTCAAACGCCTCCTCAGAAGCACCTCTGTGCCACCTTTATGGTGTAAAAGTTTCTCCAAGAGAGAGGTCGCAGAGTAGAGAGTCCAGCTGAAAGAGATGGTTCCCTCATTCTGGCCATTCACAGATTATTCACAAGTTATGTCCTCATTGTTTTCCATGCATGCATTATAATTCAACTTCAAACAATATGATAGAAAACACAAGAACAAGGGATGCAAAAAAGCTTCTTCCTCCAAAATTCCAGAAGGAGAGGGGGACGGATGAAGGCGGGGAGGGGGATGCAAACAGGAAGTGTGGAGAAAGCGTGAAGACTGATTCTGGCTTTGTTCTGCTCCTCTCTGATATGTATTTGGGTTTCAAGTAAAGGTATGTTGAGCTGTCAGCCATCTGAAGGGGGCTGGGGTCTCATTCACGCTAAGATGACACCCTCCTGGAAAGCATTCGCAAGAGAGAGCTTCTTCGATGGATGTGGCCGTTTACATACATACACATTCAGGGAACAGTTTCAGGCACACTGGATTTCGTATGGGAAATGAGACAAAAGGTGGCCCTCCATCATTATTGCTCCGTTCAAACGCCCAGAGAGGTACATAACCAGTCAACAAACGCTTATGAGATGCAATCTGAAACCTAAAATAAACACTTATGTCCTACAGTACATGAATATATGCCTATGACTCCAAAAAAGTGCATGAGTGTCCTCCTGCACCCGGGAAGCAGCGAGCAGGAAAGGCGTAAAACAGGTCGGATGCTAGTTACTCAGAAGGAGAAGTTAATTCGGAAAAAAAAGCAACATGGCTACTGCAGCTGCACACGTCTGCCGCACCGTCAAGCTACTTGCTAACGTTTGAAATGACACTAGAAAACGCTGGCTCTTGTGGTGATGGAGCTGCATCTGTGTTGTTTTTTTCCCTCCCCGGACACACAGCACCGGTAAACAGACACCAGCCAGCTGGCCTGAGCACATGACGTCTGTGTGTGTGTGTGTGTGTGTGTGTGTGTGTGTGTGTGAGCTGCTAAGGTCTTGCTTAGGTGTTGCATAGGTAGTTACTAAACTAAGCTTACGTTGGAACGATGAGCGCTGATAGAACAAACAACATCAAGTGACATAAATAAATGTAAACACAGTCTAAAACTTAACCAGACTTTTTAAACAAAACATATCTCGTTGAAGACAAACGATAAAAGAGCTAATCGTCACGTGTGTAATCTATTAGAGTTAAAGGTGGAATCATGGCCTCCTCTCACACAGGATAATGCTAATGCTAATACCAGAAATCTGCTGCTAGGTTAATACGGAAGTCCATTTTGGTATGCATGGCTGGTTTTTCTAGTATGGCATGGGGTGCTCAGCATATGCAATCGTTTATAATAAAATCTAGTTTTCTATAAATATAAATCTTAGATGGCTGAAAACGAAAATCTGACACCCATTAAAGTATTCAAAAATAAATTATAGGACGTAAATGCTAATATCTTTAAATCAACACAACTTAAGGACTACAAAAACCGTGTGCAGGTTTTTGAACCAGCATGTTCCCATGAGCACCTTTGAGCTCAGACGCTGTCGCTACTTTCGGAGATTATGGCTTCCTGATTGGACAATAGTGCTTTGTGATGTAAGTGCTCAGGGTCTCAAGACGCAGCAGTTCACACCACGCTGATATTCATCAGATTGAACTCACTTTTGATGGATAAAGCTTTGATTAACCCACAGAATGTGGATGAAATAATAAAAGAGCAAATGCTGCAAATCAAAGTAACTTTTCACCAGAGCTGAACTTAAAAAGAAAACGTCACCCAAGGCCTTAAAATGCCCTTCCACCTTGCTCTTCAGACCCATAACCTTCAAAAGAAAAGAGCCCTGTAGGTGTTTGAGGTCTCCCAAGGAGCTGTCGTGCTGCTGCCGGAGGCTAATATGACTGAGGGTAATCGTGAAGGGCAGATCAGAGAGCCAGGAGAGTCCAAGTAAAGGGGGAAGAAAAAGGAGGAAAGATGTGTCACTTGAAGCCATGGAGGGAGTGAAGGAGTTCATCTCATCATTCAGCTAAACTCAGTGGGGTTTGTTTATCTTTTATCCAACAAAACTGTGAATCTTGCAATCCTATATATTTTTACATTATTCTTCTTTTTTATTCAAAAACAAAATATAGAGCCTCTCTTTTTTTAAATATATTCTTTTTTCTTCTAAATTTAGTAGCATTTAGCATAAACTTTTGTTGTTTCCTTTTGATTTTGGAGTTTAGTGATTCAAGCCCTCTAATTTGGAGATCAGGGCTTGCAGAAGTCATGCAGTTTAGTCATGCTGGTAAACAAAGTGAGAAAAATGCATTTTTAGTTTTCTCTTTTTTTTTTGTCGGCTTTTGTTCAAAGTTCACCCAGTCCTCTTAAAAACCCCTTTGTCCTTCAACTGGTGTCATGCACTCATGGGGTGTTTTCTATTCCCCACATCAAGGTTAAAGAACTGCGTTTTTCATCCGTGACCCCATCCACTAATCCAGAGTCACCCATATTGCACTGTGCAGCCGTCCTGTCTAGTTTCCTCTTGTTCCTCTCAGCATGATCTCTACCATTTTTCTCTGTTTTTTTATTTAATTTTTTCATTCATGCCATGCAGTTCATCTACAGTGGAACAGAAATGCTGAGATGCAGAGAGCTGAACTAAGAGAGAGAGAAAAGAGAGAGGCTGACACTCTTTTCTTCATAGTCACCTTTCCGTGAGCCCTGAGAAGGACACTCTGAACAAGATTTCTGATTGGATGGATGGGGAAACAGTTCGTAGGATACAGCAATATGGCAGGCTGATGACGCCACTGTCTATTTTTTATTTAAAGCACGTGCAAGATCTCCAAAAGTTAAAGGAGTGGAAAAAGTTTGGCTGATAAACTGTTTGATCGAAGCGCTTGATGAACTCTTCTGTGAATGTGTGGTTGAATTGCATAGCGTTGAAGGGCATGATGAGTGTTTTTCCACACATTTTTTTTTCATCTGAGACTGGACTGAAGGTTTTTTTTTTTCTTTTTGTCCACTTTTAGGTGCATTTATCTTGGTGGAATGCCCCACAAAAAAAGTCTTGTTGTTTTAAAATTGCATCCATTTCCACCAGGAAAAGGGTCGTGCCGGGACATACTACAGTTTGTATGCTAAATCCCACCCTTTTTTTTTCAAGCCCGGTGATCTCTTTAGGAAGAAAGTGTGTTTTAATTCCTCCCAGGACATTGTGTATCTTCAGTTTATTGCACCTAGGTTGGGGTTTAAAATAAGTAATGGAGAGATGAGCGATACAATATTTTCTTCAAGTCAGTTCAGCGCAGCAATCTGTTCATCTCTCGTTTTCTCTCTTTCGTCGTCTCAAATCCTGCGGTGACCCCGGGGTTTGCCTCTGGACAGGTTTTGCGGTTGGGGAGCTTGAAAAAAGGGGCAGTTCAGAAGCTCAGCACTGCGGGGAAGACAAAAGAAAGAGAAGGGAATAGAAAACAGGAGGACAGAAAAATCAGTATAACATTACACGTCGCACGGACTCAATACAAACGCATTAAAAGCTACACACTGCTAGAGGCTATCGCAGATGACGGTCGATTCAGACTGCGCAACTGCGAGAGCCAAAGCTAAAAAAGCCAAACACAACTTTTTTTATTATTGTTCTTTGTTTAGGAGTGATGTCCATGGCACATTATTTTCATAAAGTCTCCTAAATGTAAAAAAGAAACGAAAGAAACCCTCATAGCAAAGCCCATCATAACATGCGCTCAAAAACAAAACACACAAATGCAAGACTCTTGAAATCACACTCACGAAAACAAACACACACATAAAAGCAGAAGAAAAGTTCAAGTCGTTGAGGGCCACAAAATCCTGTTTTGGTGAATCAAATCCAAAGAGTGAATTAATAATGGTGGATTTTGTCAGCCCTCTAGGATAGACCAGAACAAAGCAAAAGCTTGTCGTACATCAGTGAATCCCTTCACACAAAGGGTGCGTCCCAAACCGTCTCCCTATTCCCCATGAGGTGCCCTTTTTTGAGATTACCAAATGGTGAAAGCTGGCATAGGGAATAGAGAGCGAGTGCACCATTTGAGCACAGCGCCAAACATCAGAAAAAAGTGGCACACAAAGGAAAAACAAAACACTAAGCACACAGTCAGGCACATCACATGAAAACACGCAGTGACGCACAGAACACCTTACGCACATTCTTACACTGAGAAGCGTTCAGCTCCCTTCCTCCTCTCTTTGCCTTTTTTCTTTCTTCCCCAAACTGTCCTTCATTTCACGACGCCTTTCTTCATTTGTTGACCATCCTCCCAATACTCTGTTCCCCAAACACACAATCTGTCCATCTGACCCTCATGCTTTCATTTCCTGATATTTGGTTGCGTCCTGATTTCCACACAGTTTTTTTTGTTTTCGTAATCCACTTACAGCAGACCGTGTTTGAAAAGTTCATTTGGTTCTTAACAAATCACGGATTATTTTTTTCCTCGGTTTTCTCATACTGTCATCCGGGCTTTTTTTTTTGGTTGTTATTTGGAAGCAGTAAGAGTTTGTACTTGGGGAATGAATGAAAGTGACGAATGAAATGGCGAAATAAAGGATGAGCTGTGGAAAAGGAAGACTTGCGATGAACATTGGGATGATTGATTCATATTTACACAGATGCATGCATACATGGGGTCATTAATAACTCAAATGTCTCTCTCTTTGTTTCGAATGACATCATTTTGGAAGCACTGGTAGAGACGAACAAAAAGAGATTTACCTGAGTTGTGACAGGGAAGCGTAAGTCTGACAGAGAGGATTGGGGGGTAATGTCGCTAAGTCATTTACACTGGACCTGCTCTCCCCGTTTCAAATGCCACATTGGAATCAAACTATAATTTCTGTGCTGTGAACTCCACATGCAGTCTGTGTACAGGAGATTTATTTACATTTCCCTTCAAGGTCTCATGCAGCCTCTGCTTACCAGGGCATTTGCTAACTAAGCTAACTAGTGGCAGGCCTGTCTCTTCCACATCCTAATTTCAGGATTGAGATAAAGGGATACAAGTAGTGCAGTTCCATCCACCCTGACTACACCTTTACAGATAAACTACAGACTGCAAAACCACAAAATGCACTAGGATGCTAAGTGCTAGCTATCTTGAATGTGTGGAAACGTGCATTGATGTGTTAGCATTAGCATCTTTCTCTCTGCTTTGACCACACATGAGAGAATAGGAAATCCTTCAGGTCTGTTCAAACAAATACCTTAAGTAATGTTTTATATATAACAGGTACGCATTAAGGGCTAATTCTTAGCCTCTAAAGGGACCAAAGAGTGCTAAAGATCTACAGCACTGAATGCTACATCTGCCCCCCCCCCCCCCCCATTTACCAGCAGAGGGCGCTAAAAGTGAGAATAACACAACAGCGAGGGGGAACAGAACTAATCGTTTCTTCATTAATAACGCAAAACTATGTGATTAAACAAGACTGATAATGACATGAGATGGGAACACAAGCTAGAATGGACTTGTAGAGGCGCTGATACTGGTTCGGGGGCTCGGGTGTTCATTCGGGAATGTGTTTGTGAAGGAAGAAGTGGATTTTTTGTTCTAGTCTTAGTTCACAGTTACTGCTTCTTTTTGCATATATCTGATAAGCACTGGGCTTTCAGAATAGTTCTCTGTGAAAAGATGAAAAAGAATAAATCATAAAATGACCATCTGCAATGCTTTTGATGTCTAACAGAGAAAGGAAAATTAAAATAAAAAATAAAAATAAAAAAACAGGTACATAGTTAAAGCACCTTCAAAAACCCCCACATTCAGTACAACAGTTGTAATGGTCTCTGCCACCCATTAGCATCTTAGCATGCAGAACTAAGCCCCGCCCTTCCCTAATCAGCAGTCAATTTGAAAATGACAGATTGGTAACAAAACAGCAATGAAAAAAAAAATAGTTTGTACATTTGTTTCATGCAAATCATTAATATGCATGTGCATATGAATACACACATCCATATGTACACACTCGTATTAACAAACATGTACATAAACCTCTTTGTTAAAATACATTTTCTTATCAAAACACACATATATATATATATATATATATATATATATATTATGGACTTATAATTTCCTTATTGCTAGCAGTAGAAATCCATGCATGTAGAAATTACAAAGTCAACCTTCAAAAACTGTACATATCATTAAAACCTGAACTATACACCCTCATAAAGAGCATAAAAACAGAAAGGCAAAGAAAAGAGAGATGAAGAGGAGGAGGAGGAGGAGGAGGACATGGTGAGAGACGAGGTGAGAAATAAAACTGTTTTTTTTTCGGACTGGAGCTGAATCATATAGGAATTATTTTGTCTCTCTCTTTCTCTCCCTCCCAATATACCAGGTCATTTGTCTGAATTTAGGGTAATACAAAATACATACTTGCACTTGTTTGTCTTAAATATACCCTGATGCATTTTAAACACGTCAGATAATTTGACACTGTGAAAAGGAAAAAATACAGTAAATGCATATTTTCAATCTGAGCTATGAGCAAAGCTGCTTCTTTTAGATTATTCTGTAATACTTCTGGCTCACCTATGCTCAGATTTAACAAAAGTTATGCGGTGTAATTACTGCATTTTGCTTATGCATGGCTAAACAACCTCAAGGTTCGTTAAAACAAACAAAAAAAACAAATAACTGATCTGAGAATCTCCCTAAAACACTTTACTGAACACTGGAGTTAGAGAGCACACGTGTGGTGTAACAGACTGTACATCCAGCAGATGGCTCTCACTCACTGTCCTGAGGCCTTACATGAAAATGAAGCATGTACAGTACATAAAGCAGTGCACATGCAGACGACTGATGACTGCTGTTTTACTTATTAAAGCACAATGCCACAAATTACTTTGCTGCCGCCATGCAGATGCTCAATGTAATCAACCACCTTTCGTCTAGCAGTGAACTTCTTTAACCAATAAAGAAGAGAGGAGGGAAAGAGGACAGAAACAGGGTAATGCGGCAGTAGCGAAAACACATGAGATAATAATACAAAAGAGAACCACATTGATTAATTTAAAGGAAATAATGATTACAGATGAAATAAACGAATGAACATATATGGGTGTGTAAAATTAAGTACATTAAATTTAAATCATCGTTAAAAATAAACAATGCTACTTTGCTTTCAGATCAAGTTTTACACGGCAGGTTTTCTGTTGTTTGACATGGACAGAAAGACAACAAAGAAAGCTTTGTGAGCTGCCATTGCAGAGATATCTTTCCCAGAGGTGTGTATTGCATCTGTGCACTCAAAGATGCAACAGATTGACACACAGTGAATCACACATATGGCTCATATGTTAGAAAGAGTTCATTTTGTCATCTTTTACTTTTCTTTTTCTTCTCTTACTGACCGCTGTCAATCCAGCATCCATTCAATGTTTCCTCCTTTATATTGGAACGAAGGTCAGCATCCGAGAGACAGAGCAGATTCAACAAAAAAATAACAAATAAATAAATAAATCATAAAAGAAAAGAAACAGAGGAAGAAAAGAGAAGGGGACCAAAGAGAAAACAAACTGAACTGATTTTCTACTGCATTCAAATGAGAGGAATAACAGTAATCAGAAAATGATTATGATTGAGAAAGGGTGATGGCGATGATAATAAGGATGAAAAGGTCCAGCGAATTCTTTCCCCTATAGGGAAACTTTGAGGCCACTGTCTGATTCACCACAGCCCCAGGATATGCGGATATGCAGTGAGGAGTGCAGTTCAGCTTGATATGTCTTCATATTTATGAGGAAGTACCATAGTAAGGATATATTTTAACGACAGTTCCTTCATGCACTAGTATACAAATTTGTAAAGGGTCCCGAAGAAGTGCAGAAGGTTATAGGCCCTTAATAAGATGGCTCCTTCTTCTTTCTTAATTTTTTATTTTTTTTTGCCATACATCCAGATCACTGCTCTCTCATTTCCTCGTACTTGGTGTTGAATATGCAGAGTCAAAATACAAAAACCAAAACGTTAATTGCAGATCTCCATGCAAAAGCACGATATCCTGTCCTCCCAAAATGTCAACTCAAAGCCGCCCGCGCAACTCCAATCCCCAATCCGAATCGCAAAGTCCAAACGCTAAGTACAAAAATAGCTTCTCTTTTTATTGTTGTTCTTGTAATGATCAGTTCTCAGTCTCTCTGTTAGTGTTAGTTATTAGTTTGAAGGGTTCATCTCCAGCTCCTCCGGGTCAGAGGTCATCGTAATAGTGGATATTGCACAAGAATGGTTTAAGCATTTCTTTTTGTCCTAAATAAAGAGCATAACGGTGTGAGTTATATCCTAAAGTGACAATGCAAGTTACTGTAGGAAATACTCTGTGTGTGATTAAATAATGGCTAGGTGTTGGTCTTATTCATAATACTTCATATAATGGCCTGGATCATCAAAACCTCCTTCATCACAATCAAATCAACAAATTAATTCTCTAAAATCAGCTTAGCGTTTATTTTCACTTCCTCGCAGAAGTTAAAGGGGGATTGGGAGTTTAGATATAGTCTACTTGCCTAACTGACGTCTTTTCTTGCATGCACTTGAGCTACTTGCATGTTGTCTGTGACCTATGACCTTTATCATTCCAAGCTGTGATATGAAGTGGATTTTTCAAGGCCTATAATGGTGTATCAAAGCTGACCTCAGCGACTAGTACCTGCTGGATCACAGTCACGTGTTTTTTTTTTGTTGTTGATTTTTTTACACAACCAGCAATCAGGCAGGAACATATGGGGAAGCCAACTACTATCATTCAACTACAGGGGTAGATTTCCTATAGGGTGCTCGCCGCTGCCGCCTATGAAACAGTGAGGGGTTTTATCCTAATAGAATTCAGTGCTTCTTTTTTTTATCTTCGATAATAAGGCATAATTTGCTGACATGACAGCATATAATTGTTTTAGTTGCCTGTCTGAAATATTGCCTGAAGTATATATGCGGTGATTTTAGTACTTAAAGCTCTAAATCCCTAAATAAATTCATCCCATTCCCTTTGAGGCATGATATTCTAAAAAGAGTGCTGTGTGCCCCCATCCTGTCCAGTCAATGTAGGAGTATTTAGCGGCGTTCATGTGATTATTAATACTATTGCGGTATAATGTGCGTGATGATTATTTTGTTGCTGTTCTCTAAGATGTGCTACAGAATGGAGGGTATAGGGGATCGGCAGCGGCGCAGGGGCCCGGGGGACTCGTAGGGTTCGTAGGGTGGGTTGTTGATGGGGGTGATGGGGGTCAAGCGAAGGGGGGCTCCTGTCATTCCCGAGATGTTATTGAGGCTGCGGGACTTCTCGTAGCCAGCAGCTACAAATCCCAGTTGCGGCGGATGGGTAATGGAAAGAATACATACATCAGAGGAAGATGAATGAATGGAGGTAATGTGGAAGCACAAACATATTTGGATTCATGACGAAATTCAAAAATGAGAGTTAAAAAAAATAAGGCAAGGGGGAAACAAATGATAAGCAAAGAATGACCAAATGAAAGGGATGTAAATGACACAGAAGCAGACAGACAGAAAGACAGACAGGGACAGACAGAGACAGAGACAAGGACAAAACAGGAAAATGAGAGTTATGAAATGTCATCAAGTTTTCTTGTCAAATTCTTTTTGTTGTTGTTGTTGTTATGGCACAGCAGTATTACAAAAAAAATCTCCCTTTAGTCGCAGCCACATACAGTTTTCAGGGAGAGATTTAAGAGCAGATGTGTAAAAGAGCAGGTGGATGAAGCACCTGATGGCTGACTCAGACCAATAGTGAGGTAAAGAGTTTAGCATCCAGGTGTTTGACCCAGTCTCAGACGAAACACTCTGCATTCTGATACTAGCACTGGAGTCCAGCAGAGGAGTAGCAGAGGAGCTCCGTCTAGTCAAAGCAGCCTCACTCAGCACTGTGGGCCAGGTGAAGCTCCTGTGTTTCAGACTAAATGTCTTTCCATTCTTAGCTGCTAATTCATCTTGCTTCTACACACAAGTGTATTTCTGTAGGTTAATAGGGACTTAAAACAGCTTCACGTGGCCCAAAAGTGCCTGAAAGCTTTCCTTCCACATCCATTTATGGCTTTGCTAAAACTTTAGATTCTTTAAAGTCTGGCCAAACTCTCAGAAAACGTTTGGCGTTTCTTGATTATTCACTTAATATGTCCAGTGTTGTTTTCATTTTGGTAACAAATTCAGGTGTCAGTGATTTATATAGGTTATACTGATTTAGATTGAGTCAGGATTCAGATGATTTCAAGGGGAGTTTGCTAAAAATGATTTTTAATGTGTCTGCATTATTTTTGACCTCAATTTAAAGATGGGTTGTATCCATTTTTTACATCAAAATCTGCATAAATTTCAGGCATTTGTGCAACACAAAATTAAACATTTTGAAAAAAAATATACCCCACTGACTTTAATGGTGAATCTGTATAGAGCATGTCATTGAAAAGTTGATTAATTTCACTAGTTCAATTCAAAAAGAGAAATATAGATATATTACAATTATTATATTATGAGTTGATGATTGTGAAATTGTAAAATTCATTATCTCAAAAAAGTAGAATATTACTTATGCATAGGCCGACACGAATCTGCGTGCAAAGAAATCTGCAGATTTTTAGCCCATCATTGAGTCTATTTATTTACTTGTGTAAATGTGTGTACATTGATATTTATTGAGTTTTTAAATTCACCTCAGTAATATTATTGACTAATATGAAAATGTTTGTATGATTTATTTACAATACAGTTGTCTTTTAGTAGATATATTATTTAAGAGACGTGCTTTGTTTACTAAATAAGTGGATCTAATTGGTGACAATTTTCTTGTGACGATACTCCCAAAATCATTCCACATAAATGTCTGGCCCTACTTATGGACAATAAAAAAGATTTTTAACACAGAAATGTTGGACTACTTGGTCTGGGCTATGTTAAGCCCAGGTTGCTTTGAAAAACAGCCTTTAACTCTTCTGCGGTGTTGTGTCTGGTGTCTCACATTTTGATCTTCACAACACCCCATAGATTCTTTAGGAGTTTTAGGTCGGGCGAGTTTGCTGGCCAATCAAGTACAGGGATATCATTGTCCTTAAACCAGGTATTAGCAGGTATTAGTGGGCAGATGCCAAGTTTAAAATGAAATGCAAAGTTGACTTTGATCTGAAAAGGGGACTTTGGCCTATAACAGTACAGTCCTTTTTGTCCTCAGCCTAGATGAGACGCCTCTGACATTGTCTCATGCTTCCTTCTGCTGACCAGCTTTTTGGAGATGCTGATTAGAGTTTCCAGCAGAACTTGGCACATACACACACTGCCAAAAGTACTAATACTGGTTTAAGGACCATGGTATCCCTGATTGTACCAGACCTAAACTCATAGAAAATGTGTTGGGTTATTGTAAAGACAGGGTTTCTGCAGGTTTTAAGCAAGTTAAATTTAAAACTTTTTAAGACATTTTTAAGACCATTATGAATTAAATTTTAGACTCATACAGGGCTAAATGCTAAGGAATTTTTTTTAATGGCCCAGATGGAAAATATTTTTATTTGCCTTATTAAACTTTTAAAAAATTATTTAATAAACATAATAACACAATAATAATAATTTAATAATTAAAATTGTTTAATTAATTCTGAACAAAATATTTTAAATATTGTGTCAAAAAAGCAAGCTCTAGTTGTATGCATACTTTTTTCAACATAACCTTTCTTAAAAAAAAATTGAAACATTTTTTTAATATTAAAAACTATAATAAACTAAATGTATGCACAACAGTCTGTCCAGGTCAGCTTCCTTAGCAGTACATACATGGAGAACTTTTAAACAAATGTTATTGTAAGTTAAACAATAAAACCGATAAACAATAAAAAATGAAATGTATTGTTGGTGATTGTATGTGTTGGCCAGATTGGGTAGCTATACATGAATAAAGAAAAATTTTGACCTGTTTAAAAAAAGATGTAAGACCTACAACACAATATTTCAGTAGATTTTAAACTTTTTAAGGCCTAAGATTTTGTTTTTTAAGATTTTAGACATTTTAAAACTTTGTAAGACCACCCGGATACCCTGAAAGAGGAAGATATGAGACGCTAGACCCAACACTGCAGAAGAGCTGAAGGCCCTTTTTTTTGTGCAAAAACATAGTCCAGACCAAATATTGAGAGCTTTACACATCCATACTGTTCAGTAGTTCAACATTTCTGTCTTAAAAATCCTTTCTATTGTCCATGAGTAATATTCAAACTTTCAGAGTTACTGAATTTTAGGGTTTCATTAGCTGTAAGTCATTATCATCAAAACTAAAAGAAATAAACATTTAAAATACACCAATCTGACTGAAATAGATTTAATAGATAATATACGAGTTTCATTTTTTGAATTGAATTAGTGAAATGAATCAACTTTTCGATGACATTTTACTTTATTGAGATGCACCTTTATAAATTGAGTTTCACAGATACAGTCTATTATGTCTGAAAATATGTTAGGGTGAGAAAAGGCCCATTCACACTAATGATGATAACTTATAAAAATATAGTAGTCTTTATTGAATATATATCAGCAAAAGTGGAACCACTTTCAGTGCCTTTTACAGCTAATGAATGATTCAACTATTTAAAGTGTCAGAAGTCAAAATACTGGAGTGCACAATACGAATAAACAGAATAATATTGTTTGCTAATGTGGAAGCTTAGACAAGAGTTTAATTATTATTATAAGTTATCATTCTAGGTGTGAACTGGCCTTAAATGCTGTTTAAATGAAAGGTTTCAAATACCCCTACTCGCATCATAATACCATGAATATTTCTTATAATAACAGATAAATAGTGACTTATAGTGGTTTATAGACTAGCGATGAACTGGACTCGAGTATACTTTTTTAGTTTTTTTTGGTGGGGAAAAACACAAATTAATATGGAAGGAAGAGCTGGCAAATTACATAGTAGAACAACCCTCTCCTGACACTGGAGAACTTCCCACACGGACACAAACACAGTGAGTTAGAAGTCTTAACAGAACAAAACAAGAGACAAAAGCTCACAAGGAAGGAAAAACACGGGGTGTTAAGAAGGTCCTACTGTCGTATAGTCGGCAATCCTATCTCCAGGAGGTCTGTGAGGAAGTGTATGTGCGTGCGCGTGTGTGTGTTTCTGACTCAGAGGGCTGCTGGGACACTCTGGGTGCTGCACAGCCACTTGTCATTCAAAATCTACTCCAAAACATTGCCTATAGGAGCTGCAAAAGAAGGCAATGGTAGACAGATCTGGGTCATCATGTTCCTCACACCAGACCACTGGTGCAAGCACAAATGGACTGTTTGAGGGAATATACACATTTAACTAAATTATTTGTGAGTAAAAGGAGTGTTCATTTGCAGAGAGAAAATGAAGAACGTGTTTGTGAATGTCATGCTTTGTACTTGTAACTGTGATGCAAACACCGTTTAAATAGAAAAATGTTTCTTTCTTATTGCTGGACTTTAGGTGTTTACTAGCTTTGGCTTTAATTAGGATCAATATGGCTAGGCAGTAGGTGTCCAACAGTGATAAGTACACCTTTGGCACTTGCAATCTTTCTCCCTCTCTTTCTCTGAACACTGACAATGTAAAAGTGACAATTAAAAAAAGGACTTAACATAAATAGCTGTTTTATGACAATGATTGCAGTACAGTGTGTAAATGATTGTGTTGGACACAACTATACATCTAGATTTAAAACAAAACACAAACACATACAAAAAAACTAAGCAAAAATAAATAAATAAACAAAATAAATAAATAAATAAATGAAAGATACATACGGGGAGCAGAAAACATCTACATCACTTACAATATAAAAAATGAGCTTTTATGGTCATGGAAGAGCAAAAGTCAAATAAAACCTATGTTTTGTACATTTCTGTATTACTAACAGTCCAATAATTCCTATGAAAGCCAGTTTCTGCCATTGGATAAAAACGAAAAAAGTTACTTGTGTTTCTTTCTTGCTTTCTAAATTTTTATTTCAGAAAAGAATCAGATTTTTCTTTGCAGAAATATGGAGAAATAAGTACGAATTTTGGGATATAAACTCTGAATTGCAAGATCATAATATTTAATTAAATCTAGAGCAGTGTTTCCCAACCCTGTTCCTGGGGGCACACCAACATGACATATTTTGCATGCCTCCCCAGCCTGATGTCACAAGGAAATGTAACTATTTTACATTTTGTCAGTTTAGTGGCTAATTCATACAAGTTCAGTCATACGAAAATGTATGATTTTAAAAAGGAGGCGTGGCACACAACACCCCTAAACCCAACATCATTGGGAGATGAGCAAGTGTGATACACCATTGTGTATCCACAATAGTATTGTTTGTTTTGTTATTAATGTATTTATTTATTTATATGCTGTTAAAAGTCATTTATTATCACTGTCAAAGACTATAGAATACACAAGACATGTCACTCGTACCTTTTTGAATGGGTAAAAGTGTAACTGTCAATATCGTGAATAAAGCCCTGCCTACTAGTACAGGAGCCAATCATCGATCACTATATGGTGAAAAAAGCCCACCTTCTAGTACAGGAGCCAATCATCGATCGCTATATGGTGAAAAAAAGCCCACCTACTAGTACAGCAGCCAATCATCGATCGATATAGACTGACAATACTCTGGGGGAAGGGCTTGGACCAGACATAAGTTTCTGCAGATTTTGTGTGATTTGGACGTTTAGAAATGAATCTAAGGAAACAGTTGTTGTTTAATTTTATTGACGATTCCTAATATGAAATTCAATCGCAAGCTTGACAAGCAGTTTTGAGGAATTTGATGTTTCCTGATTCAGACAGAATGCCCAAGCATACTGCCTGAGAGGCGTTTCAAAGATAGCCGCTGTGTGAAATGACTTGCATTAAAGGGTCATGAAACATCAAAACACATTTTTTGAGCTGTTAGACAGTCATATGTGTGTCCCACACATGACTATAAACACTATTCGGACACATATATTGCACTAAAAAGTGAAAATTGGTTGTTTTTGTGTTATTTTAAGCAAATTCGTTCTTCCAGTTTGAAACTAATTTTTGAAGCTGCATCACGGCGATTAAATACTTGTGTGTAGTCCAGCATGGAGATTGGATGCCTGTACCTGCGAGTGCATCGTAATGTCTCTGAGTGTGCGGCATCAATTCATGAGAAAGACTTGGTTTAAACCAATCAGTTTATGCATGATAGCTTCAAAGACTGTTTTACCTGTTACAGTGTTCAGATGACAGAGAGACGCCACGCTGTGTTGCCAAAACAAGTGAAAGAACAAGAATTTGGAGACATGGGTCGTCAGTGTTGCATTTATTCATGTGCTGCGTTTATTAATGTACTGCATGCTGCAACAAAGGTTTTCATTTTTATTTTCATTTTCCCGCTATGAGAGTGCAGCTGGACTCATGTGTGGATTACAGTGCATGCGACACGTGATAGAAATGCGTTTGTAAGGAAAAAATTTTTTAGCCGAGAGCTTTTCGCATCTGGAAATGATGAAATCCGGATATGCCACTCGTCTCCTTTTTAAAAAGACACGGCTCCAGTTTGTGTTGATTGTCCTGTCGCTACAGATTTGGAAAGTGTGTGTGAGATCAGTGCCCTTTGTTTGTTCAATCAGATAGCAAAGTTACTTTGTATCGTCAGCAGTGCTCTCTCTATGTAATTTAAAGACATGCCATAGTCAAAATGATTTAGTTACTAAGTGTACAGTATGTTAATATCACTGCAATATTATAGTACAATATTATAGACTGAAAGATCCGCTGTAAATGCTGCTCTCCAAATGTAAACATGTAAACACCGCAATCAAACTATTACCGTTGTGTGGGATTTTCGCCGCATTTTGTGACAGGATAGTCTATACCAAAGGCTTTCTGACGCTACCTACAGAGTTACCGAGAAATGCAGAGAATTTTTTCTCCCATTCGCCGTGCGGTATCAAACATTCTATTAAAACTGCACTTTCCAGAAGTTCCTCGTTTTCAATATGTTGTTTGTCACGGGAGACATGCAGAAAATGTTACTGAATAAAAAGTGAAAGTGCCAAACTGCAGTTAAAGTCGACAAATTAATGATTTGGCAAATAATTCGATTACTGATGTCTATGTAAACACAGTCACTGTCTTTCTCCCCTGCATCTGTGTGTTTGTTTTGCCTCGTTTCTGTAAAAATCAGCGCATGCCCAAATGGAAACTCCCATATTTGCAAATCCTTCCTTTTTTCCCTACCCCGACACTCCCACCTAAACAGAGCTGGACACACCCACTTTCCTGACTTTTTCCAAACTAGAGGTGTAAAACACCCTGCTGAGATAGGGGGGTTTTGTGGCCCTTTAAAAGGACTTTGCTACTAAGCTTTGCTTGGGGAAAGACACTGAAGTTTGAATGTGATTTTCTTTCTCCTTATAATTCAAATATGTTTCAAAAAAAGTGAATATGTTTATTATAATTAATGTAAAGAAATCATGTGAGTACACATTTCCTATGTGTTTTAAACTGAATAGCTTATTTACAGTTGTTTATTGAGTAGTGATTCAGAAAATGACAGTTAGACTGAGTTGCGTTTATCTCCCCAATAATTAATATGTATTTGTCTCAGTATGTCATAATTGAACAGAAAATGACTTATTATTTGTATATATTGTTTATATATTTGTTAGAGTGATGTGTCAAGTGTAACTGTTACATTTTAAAGGATACAAATAACTGACACATGATTGTTCTGTGAGTTTAGAAGTTGTTTGGTAATTGGTTATATGTAGAGGTACTTACAGAAAAAGGACAATGAAAAAGATGGTTGACAAAGAATTTAAAGTGTATTTTTGTGTCATACTGATAAACATACAGAAGGTATAATGATTATATGTGTTAATGATAAGACAGTAGAGTGTATAAGTAATGAAGACTTCATTGTTGTAAAAAGAGAAAAACAATACAAACAAAAGGAACAAAACTGTATGTTTGATTAAATAAAACATGATTTGTGAGGATATTTTTGCTATAATATGAATGTTAATAAATAGATGCTTCTAAGCTGCTTCTAAGCTGTTCTGCGGCCGGGACCCGTAACACAAATCATACTAAATTGTATGAATGAGATTATACGAATTCATATGAAATAGCCACTAAATTAAAAAGTTACGAATTGCTGTGAGATCTTGTTGGTCTCCCTTATCTGAACCATTAATTTCAGGTTTAAGAGTCTCTTCTAATATTCTGTAATGTTCTAATGTTGATTCAGGTGTGTTTTGATTCAGGTGTGAGCTTGAAAATGTGTACTGTTGGTGAGCCTTCAGGAACAGGGTTGGGAAACACTGATCTAGAGTTTATACACTCTCACATATTCTGTCTTTCTCATAATTTAACATTTTAAAAAGTTTTCCCTGTAAAGTGAAGTTTTCCCTGTGAAACTCAGAATTCGGTCTGTTTTTTTCACACAATTCAGAATTTACAACCTGCATACGCAATCCCAATTCTGATGAAAAAAAATCTAAGTAGTGTCTCTTAATATTCATCTTGTGGCAGAAACAAGCTTCCATAGATTGCAGCTTAATCATTGAAGATTGATTTTCTTATGGCCATCACACGCACGCTAACACAACTCACAGTCACCAGCCTCACGCATGCAACACTGAAGGGCACTGGTGAGAGGTTATGTATGAAGAATTACAACAGCATTGTGGACTGCTGTAATTCAAGTCTTTAGCGCGACAGACTCTGCGCTCCTGCATTTCTTTTTAACACAGACATGTAGCTTAGTAATAAATACAGTGTGCCACTGTAGACGTAATACGCACGACTTTGTCAAAAGCATGAAACGCAGAGTCTTAACAATACACCTTTAACATCTTAGCATAGTTTACGGTAGCTAACATTCAAAAAGCCCTTGACCTGACTTGAATGAAAGTGTCTCTCTGCTGAGTTTACGTACCTCACGTCAAACTTTAGTGACACTACGAGGACTGTACGAGTGGCCTGGGGGTGGGATGGAAGGTGAGTGTTAGTATGTGACACAAATATTAACCGCAGGATGATTTAGATAATGCAGAGCAATAAAATTATGTCTACTATACTGCATTGAACACTTCAATCAGTGTATGGTCTGTTAATGAAACCTGTATGTTAATGTTCGGGTGAAATCAAAATTTACTGTTGATTTTGCTAGCTCACTTAAAGCAAATTCAAGTTCATGCAGAATTCATCTCTTTAGCACACCGCAGTGGTCAAGAGATTTTACTAGTTAGTTATATTTATAGAAATTAAGTTAACATTTATTATGCATCTAAGCTTCAAAGGTTCA
Organism: Danio tinwini; assembly: GCA_903798205.1. Classification (NCBI taxonomy): domain Eukaryota; kingdom Metazoa; phylum Chordata; class Actinopteri; order Cypriniformes; family Danionidae; genus Danio; species Danio tinwini. Next base: position 2,202,998 of record CAIGQZ010032144.1, read on the forward strand.
TACACAGTATATTTATGTGATTTTTATCTGGGTTAATATTTGCAATATCCACCAGCGGATATGTGTTGTTCCTTTAAACACAAACACTGGTAGTCACATACATACAAGTTACGTCACATGTGCATGTATGATATAGACATAGAATAAGACGTAGACACAGCACAGCACAACACGACACAACAATACACAGCACAACACGAAAAGGACAGTACACAAACATTACACCACAAACATTCACCAAACATGATCACAAAACAAGACAGCAAGAATATGTGATGTATGTAATGACTACAGTGAGAAGAGAGGGGATAGTTTACCATCAGAAATTAACGCCAGCACATGTGGTACAAGCATTGACAGGACTCTAAACTTAGGATTAATGAACATATAAACAAGTAAATCCATAAAGCACATACATAGGTTTACATGGGTTGTTTCAGAAATAATCAATATTTCAAGTGCTGTTTATGCAGCTAGAATCTTTTATCATAACAGATATAATTATAATTGATATCTTAGAAACACTGTAGAGAAAACAAAAACAAAAAAAAACAAAAAAAAAAAAAACACTGAAATAATATTCACAGGACATTCATGTCATGTATGGATTTCATACATGCAGTACACTGTCAGTAAAGGTCACACATTCTGTTTGAACAGTCTGCTTGACAAATAAAAAAAGCACTGCATCCGTTTCTTATGATAATCTGTCACTGAGCAT
>CAIGQZ010032144.1:2213716-2248859 GCA_903798205.1 Danio tinwini
AGACAGACAGACAGACAGACAGACAGACAGACAGACAGACAGACAGATAGACAGACAGACAGACAGAAAGACAGACAGACAGATAGATAGATAGATAGATAGATAGATAGATAGATAGATAGATAGATAGATAGATAGATAGAAAGAATATGAAGAGCTTGTTAGCTCTTAATATATATGTTAATAATTAAAATGGTGCTCAGATTATTTTCACTGAAAAGTCCAGATTTGATCAAAGATTAAACACTATTATCATAGATAGAAATTGAATCATTACTGTGTGTGTTCTAGGGGTTTTGCTAATGATGAGCGCCTTCAGAATGATTGATGTGGTGAATTATGCAGGATGAGAAGGCGAGAGGCTGTACTGGGAGTATGGATTCAGGAGGGTCTGTTTTGAAGGTGTATACCTCTGAAGTGTATGTATATTTGTGTATAGATGTTTATCGACATAATATGTATATGCATATTGCTGCAGTTGTTTTTTATAAAATGTGTGTGTGTGTGTGTGTGTGTGTGTGTGAACTAATATGCAATAATAAACATTTAAACATATAACTTACCTTTCATATGATTGTTCTACGTAACGTTTAGTGAAAATATGAGTATGTGTTTGTTAGTGGGTGCCGCATACCTTTCCTGACATTGCTGTCTGTGGTGCGGAACTCTCCAGTACTGAGGAGGAAGCAGGCCCTATCATGGGGGTAACGCTCACGCCCCGTGCCTGTGCCCAGCCCACCCGTAGCTGGACTCCTATCATCTGGCCCCAGCACTTGATCTATGGTGGGACAGTCCTCATTAGCTAGAGCTGCATTTGCAGCATCCCCGTTCTGCTTTGAGTCTGACAGACAGAGAGAGAGAAAGAAAGAAATTATTAGCCGTACCGTATGTATGTGATACCAGAGAGAGTTATAGTACCATGAAACAACAGGGGCAGAGAACAAAAAGAAGTCAGGGATGAAAAGGATGAATAAAAAGCAGCAAAAATAGAGATGCGCCACAAAAAGAGCACCAGCATCACAGGGGAACATCACACACACACACACACGCAGCATGAATGAGTGTGTCTGAAAGAGTGAGATGTGCACACACTCAAACAAAGAAGCTGCAGGGGCACTTGTTCTTTTAGCTTCCAACACAGCAGTCAAATCTAATTTGACGTGAGTTACCGCTCAACAATTTACAGAAATGAGCCAGGGGGCAAAGCCTGCTAAAGATGTGGAGAGAGATGGAAAGAGAAGGAGGAGGAGGATGGGGAGGCGAGGGAGAAGAAGATAGCATAAAGACTGCTTATGCAATTGGACCTCATGGAGAAAATGACAAATATTTATTTAACTATGAAGACGGCAGTCCATGTGACTAAAATCTGGACAGGTGATGAACAGCTTATTGCAGGAATGGTGACAAAGAGCGATGAATGATTGACTTAGAGATCTATAGCAAAGGTCAAGACATTAGGTTCACTACGCTCGATATAACTCACCTCCCTGACAGCCATTACATTACACTCATTAAAGGGATCATAAAAAATATTTCGAAAACAATAAAATAAAAACCATTCGTTCACTCTTATGTCTTCGAAAATCCATATGAACTTCTATTATCTGTGGAACACAAAAGGAGAAATTTAGCACAATGTTCATGCTGCTCTTTTCCATACATGGCAGTAAATGTCAAGTATACTTAAAGTGAAGTACATACTGGATACATTTCTGCCTGGTCCTCTACTTTACACTGTGTTCTAAGCAGATTCAATGTGATGCCACAGGGTTTCTATTTTAGAAACAGTTTCTATTTCTGTGTCAGCGTTGCTGGAAGAACAGCATACAAACTATGACAATAATCTCAGCCTGGGGGCATGAAATGTTTACAGTCTACATTAATGTAGTAATGGCTTATTTAACGGAGGAAGCTGATATTATTAAATATGACACTAATTTTGAAAAACAACTCATCTTGAGAGTCTTGAAGCATTCACTGTTATAATAATACTGTAATTATTGTAAATTATGAAAGATAAAATATTGCTGTAAAGGCTTTGTTATTTTCAAATAAATCAATATGTTACAAACAAAAGTTATTTTTATTCTGAATCATATAAGTGTGTATGAGATAAGCAGTTACAGTTTAGACACAGTGTTTTTGTTGTTTTTCCTTTTTTTTTGTCAATGAACATATTGTAGCACCAAACAAAGCTGAAACAGAGAGAATCGTAGAGCAACACTGCTGTGCTTCCTTTTTCTGATCCATTTTAAAATACAGTCACTTTATTTTTTAAAAAATGAGCCATTTTTAATGAATAGTTTGAATGATTGATCCAAAAGAGCATCAAGACAGGAACTGACAGTCCCATCTATTGGCGGTTTTAATCTCATATTTATCCACTAAAGGCCTAAATCAGCCAGTCTATAACACACTCAGCAAAATATGTTTTGATTATAACAACACCAACAAATGTTTAATGAAAGTTTAAGTATTGTTTTGCATGACATTTGAACCCATAATGAAAGGCACAGTGAATAATTGCATTTTATTAGACTGCACTTATTTTATAGGACTGATTTTAATATTGCTATAGTGCAATTTTTGGAGCTTGACAGCCCGTGATCATCATTTACTTTAAAAAGGAGCAGCTCAAACATTCTTCAGAACATCTCCTTTACCTTTTCAGTAACAAAATTAAGTCATATGGGTTTAGAAAGTCAAGAGAGTGAATAAAAGATAGATCAATTAATTTTGGAGGAAACTTTAATAAAACTCCAGCATAAAACTGAACTACAGAATCAGAGCATCTCTCACACATTCCAAAAAAAAACCCAAACACACTCACACATGGGGACGGAGGACAAACAAACGAATGCGTTGTAAATTTGAAACATTTAGTTTTACACTAGTTAATAAAACTCCATTAACAGTAAGTATCCATGATGAAAGTGTTGCCAGTATTGTAGGTGTCAAGGGCATGTGGGATTTGAAACTGCAGTACGGCATGTGTGTTAAAGTGTTTGTAAGTGGATGTTTATACGAGGAGGAACCAAAAATGACATCTCTCATTCTCTCAAATTACTCATAGTTCATTTAAATAGTCACATAATGAGAAAACACAAGTTATTATATTTATAACGATGCAATGTCAAATCTGTTATGTATCTGACATCTGTGTCGTTGCTGAAATCAGATGAAAATAGGCAGAGAGGTGAATGTAAGCGGAGTAGCATTAGATCAAATACAGCATATGCTAATCTGAGGGGCTGTGACTAATCTGCCTCATGTTAATCTTAGCATGGGGTGTGTATATCTGCAGAGTAAGGACAGACGGAGCTCTCTTGGCTCCGAAGTTTAGCTCACTGACTCAACCTTACTAACACACACAGGGTTTTTTAACAGTACTTTTTTTACAATGTAATATCATATACAACTGATGCTAGTTGTTCATTTCTGGTTTACCAATAAACATCACAATTAGGTGGATCAGAAAGAATTATATTTACTATTAATTGCTATAACATAGTGCAAAATATTTACAATGCATGGTGCACAAGTAGGAAGGAAATAATAATAATAATTAAAAAATTACCACAACACTCCAAAGTTAACAGTATATGTTGGAATCATCAGTGTTGGGGAAAGTTACTTAGGAAAGTAATGCATTACAATATTGAGTTACTCCCCCAAAAGGTAACTATTACTTAGTTACTTGTTATTGCAAGTATATGTTACATTACTTTTGAGTTACTTACGATACAGAACTTGTTTTTTTCCCCTTTTTATTTTTTTTTTAATAGAGGACCTCTGCAATTAACAACATTACAGTACCTTTGAAAAAACACATAAACAAAATATTTTAGGATAATGTTATCTGAGAACTTCCTGACTCCATAGCTCTACATGCCGTAAATACAGATTATTAAAAGTTTAAAGCAATGTGTTTGCTACTTTTATACTATTTGTAAAGTAAAATCACTGCACATTGAGATTATAATCCCCTTTTCCTTTTCTTCGATGCGTTTAAAATAATGAACACATTTTTTCATTGACTGTGTGATTCATTGTGACTACTTTAATTTTAATGCAGCAATTTATTTTTTAAAAGCGAATTAAATAAGCTAAAAAGTATCTCGCGTTACATTATCAAAAAAATAACTCAAATATTATTGTTTATTTATTAAAAGTAATGCGTTACTAGAAAAGTAATATTATTACGTAACTCGCGTTACTTGTAATGTGTTTCGCCTAACACTGGGTATCATATTAAAAATGTTAAGACTTCAGTGTCACATGATACTTTGGAAATAATTCTAATGTGCTGATTTAATGAAACAACCCTTATATTACACTCTAAAATTGATTAATTACTTAGAAAAAAAGTTATTTTTTATTTTCTTGCCTTAAATGTGACAAGCTGACTTTACTTTTAAAAATTGAGTAATCCCATTATAACTTGGAACTCTTATGTTAACATAAAGACATATTTCCCCCAAAATAAAAACTCTGTAATCATTTACACCTTTTTTACTTGTTTGTAACTTTTATGAGTAACTTTCTGCCATTAAACACAAGAGAAGATATTTTGAAGAAAGCTGGAATTTTTTCTACAATAGAAGACAAGTTACAGGATTTCAGCTTTTTTCAAAATAATTCTTTTGAGTTTGACAGAAGAAAGAAACTCATTAAGGTTTAGAAACACTTGAGGGAGAGTAAATAGTGAGTAAATTTTGGTAACCTATCCCTTTAACTTTTTAAAAATATGCACATAGTTCATTTCGCTCGACTAATCAAAGGTTTGCTGCTTAATTTTGTCTGTATTCCTCAACGAGTACAAATACTCTAGAAAATTAAGGTTTATATAAAAAAATCTACATTTGTATTGTTTAAATAGACATTTTTCTAACAAATCTTTATGGTCATTTTCATAAACTGATGTGCCATTACTACTAGGCATGGGACGATAACCGTTTTTAAGGTATACCGCGGTTTGAAAATTTTGAAACATTCCTAATGTATGTGTAAGATTTTTTAAAAGTTTTGTTTTAAGTTTATTAGGACAACACTATCTCCAGCAGAAAAGATATCCAAGATGCCATTTTAAATTATAATGAAATCTTTGTTTTGGAAACTGACGAAGACAGCAGAAGTCAATAATGAATTTAAATTATTTACCCTGACATGTTTACTGCTCCAAAATATTACAAATTATATTATATTTATTATATTATAATAAATATTATATTTCTTAAAATGAAATATTTTGTGTTTAAAGGGGGAAAAAGTTTTAGTTTTTTTACCCAGACATTTAAACAGAATATATTTTAGAGCAGCAATCACAATACCGTAAAACCGAGAAACCGTGATATTTTTATCCAAGGTTATCATACCGTCAGAATCTTATATCGGTACATGCCTAATTACTACATAAGGAATTTTGCTTTACTTCAAACTTTTTTTAAATGGCAGTGTTTAGATATTTACATCTAAGCAGTGCAGTGACTGCAAAAATAAACTGTGCACACAAAAAGTACTGTAAGCTTCATGTCAATCATCTACCAAAAGCTGTTTTGCTAAATTCAGTTTCCCATCCCCTTCTCTTTTAAATGGCTGGGATGTTTTCTAGAGTAAACTGACTGGGATGCATGAAGCATAATCCTGCTATATAAATTTAATACGATTCCTGTCTTCTGTCAAACCTGGACATGACAGCCTGTTTTTGCATATTAACTCTCAAATATATGTGTGCGTGTGTGCGTGTGTGTGTGTGTGTGTGTGTGCGTGTGTGTGTGTGTGTGTGCAGGCAGTTGTGCAGGATTATCATTAAGACCCAGTTTAGGCCATGACAGTTGATTATAAAGACCTACAAATGTTGACCACAGGCCCTTGAGCAAAACTTTCATGATGGTTGAGACAGAGCTCGTTGACATCACACACATAAAAAAATACACTCATTTAAATCTCAGCATATTTTTGTCAGTAATATAAAAATCAATTGTATTACTGTTGGGAATGTAACCTATTTAGCCCAAAATATACTCCATTTTTACTATTAAATATTGGCCTTCACACTTTTGATAGTTACAGGAAAGTGCCACCAGGCCTACTCTAGTCCCCAAGAACTAATTTCCCTTTGATTGCATCTCTAGGAATTTTGAAGCGATGTAAACTAACTGACAACAGCATCAAGCATCGCATTCAACAAAACTAACAAGTGAAGGTTGGAGGTTGTTGTGATTAAAGTGGTGTTTTTTATTGTGTCATGAGCTTTGTGATAACAAAGATAGAACGCAGACTAATACATTATGCAATTGGAACAGCAAACAGAAGGACTAAATCATCAATGACAACTTGCATTGATGATACATTTCATCAGAGATGAGAAAAGAAAGAACACAATACCGCCAACAAAGCTGACAGATAAATGCTCTAACATTAGCTTTCTGAATGTGCATGTCTTGTAACCCTGTAAAATACTGTGCTGGGGTTTTGTGTAGCACGCATTCACCAAATCAGCAAGCACTTCATCACTGGTAGCTCCCATTGTGCTGAATTAGACTCTGCTCTAAGGTAGGAGCTAATTTAGTTTTCCCAAAGGGCGTTCCTAGATTCAATTTACTCCCAGTTCCTGTGGTGCGAACACTCCAAAAAGCAGGTACTTCCACCAGTAGGTGCGAAAACACTTTAAGTGTAGTTGAATACACATACTTCTTTAAAATACTAGGTATATAAGACACATGCAAACTATAAAGATTCATCCTTGTCCAGTGTCTGCTTCTTCTCTACAAAGGTGAAAAAATGTTCCCAGCAAACAATTTGGGGTTTAATAGACTTCTAATAGACATCTAAACGTAGACAGCTTGGCTAAAACAAGGCTAAACTTGGTCTGTCAGTAAAAATCTAATAGACATCTAAGAATAGCCCAAAACTAGTCTAGTGGTCAAGTAGACATGTTAGACAAACTTTATATGTGTAGTCATTCATTACTGTTTATTCGAGGACTAGTCTAGTTTGGGCCTATTCTTAGATGTATATTTCACTGACAGCCCATTTTTAGCCTTGTTTTAGCCAAGAAGACTATGTTTAAACATCTATTAGACATCTATTAAAAACAAAAAATGCTTGCTGGCTTTTGTTTTAAACAGAGTTGGCAAACAGCATTAATCTTCTCACACATGAACTTGTCAGTGTATCTGTTGTTTTTGCTATCTTAAGTAGTGCAATGTAGTTCTTGAAGCAACTACTCTTTTCCATCTATCCATCTATCAAGTACCATCTATCGCTATATATTTAAAAATATTTTAAAGACTGTCACTTTAGAACAGTGCACATGTTTTGACAATTGATCATGGTTTATACTATTTTTGTGTGTGTGTGTTGTGACTTGTATTTTTAATTTTTTTTGTAACTCTGTCCTATGCTGTCTGTGTTGACCAGGACTCCCAGGTAGAAGAAATATTGTATCTCAATGGGATATTCCTGGTTAAATAATAAAATAATTAAACACTTTTTTTCCCAAATGAAACAAATACCAGATTCAATATTGAATCCTTGCATACGATCTGGCTACCAAAATACATTACACACCTGCTTTGCCGATAGTGAAATTTGTGTCACATTTACAGTAACTTTACCAAAGTGTGTGAATAAAAACAAAGTATACTTTGGGCTTTGATGCATAGGTACCTCACACACATAAACACATGGGTACACACACTCACACACACCTGCTCTGTTAATCTCTATGATTTCCTCCTGTGCAAGAGGACAGTCTCCTGCCATGCTTCCAGAGACCACCATACTGCCCAGCACATTACCCATGATCCTGTGTGGCGAGGCAGTGGCCATGGCCAGGGCATCTGGCTTACAGTAGTTGGGCGATCCAGGCTGCGGCGCCCGTGGGATGTGCTTGTTCTTCTTCTTGGGCAGCTTCTGCTTGGCCATAGCCAGAGAGTAGTACATGCCGAAGTTGTTTACAATGACGGGCACAGGCATGGCGATAGTCAGCACGCCTGCCAGGGCACACAGGGCGCCCACCAACATGCCCGACCATGTCTCGGGATACATATCACCATAGCCCAGAGTCGTCATGGTGACCACCGCCCACCAGAAGCCGATGGGGATGTTTTTGAAGGCGGTGTGGGCACTGGCTGTGGGGTCGTCCGGGTCGGCGCCGATGCGCTCTGCGTAGTAGATCATGGTGGCGAAAATGAGCACCCCGAGAGCAAGGAAGATAATGAGGAGCAAGAACTCATTGGTACTGGCACGGAGTGTGTGGCCCAGCACCCTCAGCCCCACGAAGTGACGCGTGAGCTTGAAGATTCGCAGAATTCTGACAAATCGCACCACACGCAAAAAGCCCAGCACATCTTTGGCTGCTTTAGAGGAGAGGCCGCTCAGCGCCATCTCTAGGTAAAAGGGCAGGATGGCTACAAAGTCGATGATGTTCAGCGAGCTCTTGAAGAACTCAGCCTTGTCCGGGCAGAAGATGACACGGGTGAACACCTCAATGGTGAACCAGACCACGCATACGCCCTCCACATAGGTCAGCCAGTTGTCAGTCACTACCTCAAACACAACCTCTTCCCGCGTGACGTTCCCCACCGTCACGTTCTCTGTCTTATTGTAGATGGTGTTGAAGGCCTCGTGTGTCTCCAAGCAAAATGTTGAGATGGAGATGAGGATGAACAGGAGCGAGCCGAACGCCACATACTGAAAACAGAGAGAGGAAGACACAGAGAGAGAGAGAGAGAGAGAGAGAGAGAGAGAGAGAGAGAGAGAGAAAGAGAGAAAGAGAGAAAGAGAGAGAGACAGGGAGACACAAAAAGAGATGAAAAGATGAGCACATTAATATTATACATTGAAATCAGTGAAGTCTCTATTTGATTTAAGAACTGTTACAGTGCTTAAAGCTGAAGAGTGGCAGAATTGCAAAAAAATGACAGTTTGACCTAAAATATCCACATCATGTACCTTTTCTTCTTTCATCAACAATTGGTAAAAAAATATTACTAAGAAATTATTGTTAAATAAAGTTGTGTCCCAGTAGATATATGATACACTACTATCTCATCCAGCACAGTAGTCCAATGGCTGCCCGCCTCCGCTATGTAAATCAGACAGTTGAGTGCATGAAGTGTCCAACATTCCACACTTTTGGCTCAAGTGAATCATCTAGCTATTTGTACTGTTTCCTGATGGGATTTTCAGTGAGACCCCATTTCTCATTAAGGGAGTGCAATATTTATGGTCCATGATAATACAGTTTTTATTATTGTTGTAACAGCGCACAAGCTGTCATTATTGTGTGTGTCACTCACTTTGCACAAAACAATTCTAAACAAAGTTAAACACTTTAAATGCATGATAATTGACTATAAAATTTACTTTTCTTTTTTTTTTTCAATTATGTTTTCGGGGTGTTCACCTTTATTGGATAGGCCAGTAAAGAGTATTGACAGGAAAGTTTAGGGAGCAGAGAGAGGGTAAGGAACGGCATAGGACCTTGAGGCGAAAATCGATCTAGGGTCGCCATAAGCACAGAAGTGCATCTGTCGACGCACTTTCCACTACACCACTGGCACCAACATCAAATTAACTTTTGTATATTTATAATGATATCACACAAGCAAAGGTTCCATTTGCTGAATGCATTAAACATGTTTGCAATTTAAGTGGAACCAGTTACATTTTAAACACAATATTAAATAATTTAAACAAGATTCTAATTTTGACATTTCTTTCTCTTTTAGTTTTTTAATTCAGTCATACTTTTATGAAATTGTATGAGATTTGGGAAGCAGACAGTCACTTGTTTTGCTTCTAAACAAATCAGCTGGTGGTTTGAATTCATAAATATTTATATTTACTAGGGCTGCACAATATCGGAAAAATCTGAAATTGCAATATTTTATTTTTCTGCGATAAATATTGCAATATGAATACCGTTTCACAAGATAGTTTGAATTTGATAGTTTTCTTCTGTGTCTAACAGTATTCAGGTACAGAAATTAAATAATCACAATAGAAGAAATGCTTTACTTACTTTGTGTTGTCTTGTTTCCAGTGCAAATATCAAAAAAGAGCATGTAAAATATTGTTTTGTTTTCACCGTCAGAGTAAATAAGTCACAATTAAGAGATTTCCCTTAAAACAAGCTAAATTATCTGCCAGTAGGGTAGATGAAATCATCTGGTTTTCACTTTGAATTGTAGATATTTGGACTAGAAACAAGACAAAAATTTTTAGTACAATTTATTTTTTTTGCAGAAATTATATAAATTCTATACAAATACAGTGATTAAATACAATTCAGTAGCTCCTGGTCAACTGTAATTCAGACTCAACATTGCATATCCTTGCGATGTGACTATTGCGGATGCGCACATTGTGATATCGATGCTAAAATATATTGTGCAGCACTAATATTTATTCATATATATTTACCCTTGACAGGCTTAAACCAGCTGTGGCATCACCACTAAAACACATTCAGCAAAATGAATAATCATTACTGAATACAGGTTTACCACAGACTCCTATTAATTACACTATAAACTGTATACTACAAACTGGCATAGGACTAATTATACAAACAGTGACACACCTTGATTTAGTAACTAAAGCAATAACCACAAGAAGCTGATGTATGTACAACTAATGCCATTACTGTAATGAAAGTACAAGAGTATGCAAATGCATTTACAAGAATTTACCCAGGCACACAAATGATTGGACTAAAATGTGACACTTGATTTTAACAGTACGTAAAAGAGGATCTCTGCTTTGCCTCAACACAGATTAAAGACCTGTTAGCATGCTAGGCCTCTTTTTTAATGCGCAAATACCAAAAGCGGTACACAAGCATACGAATAGACCCTTGAAAACAGAATAAGCTGTCAAACATCTCTGCAAACAGCTGCTGTGATGCAGTTCGGACCACTGCAGAGGTCTTTCGCCATTAAAGAAACCCCCATTTACTACAGATAGAGGGCGCCAAACGCTTCAACAAAACAGCACAAGTGTTGTGAGAATATTGGGAATGGTGTGAATGCAGCAGTTTCATTGACACGCTGCACTAAGGAAACTAAGGGGAAGAAAGAAATGAGCAGAACTGATGAAGGAGGAAGAAAAGCAGAGCAGAGATAGCTATGTTTATAAAGAACAGCAATGGACGCCCAGAGGAAACAAAAGTGTATATTTAGAGCATAAGGAAATGGAAAAGGAGAAGGGAGGAATTATAGCGGTGTGCGTGGTCACCATTCTCAAAACAGAGATGTCATGTTGGCTCTCCCGCAGATAAATGTGCATTGATTGGCCACTGCACGTCTCTTGTTAAAGCCCACAGCCTCTTCTAGCATCACCTGCAATCAATATAATCTGTTTATCTCAGTCCACCTCAGTGCCAGCATCCATACTGTCATTTTTTTTTATACGTAGCCTGTCATTACAGCCATTTATTTGGTGTGTGTGTGTGTGTGTGTGTGTGTGAAGTCAAGTGCTGCTGTTGCTGCAGTGCTCACATTATTCACACACACCCCCCGCTCCTCATTTCTCTGTGGCTCCGCACTCGCCCCTCCTCCCTGTACTGAGGTAAACCATTGCTTTTGCAGAGGAACATCTCTCCACCTCCTTTCCTGGCTCCTCTGCACTGGCCATGTTTTCAGTTTCTCTGTCTCTGTGGCTTTCCTGCAAAGTTGCCCAGATGTCGTCCCACACATTTCTTGACTGCATGGCAGACATTCGCACTGCACAAATTATTTTCGTAATCTGTATTTTTAGCTCGTCTGAACTAAACGCATTTAACTGTTTTTAGAGTATTGATTGTGAATATGATATATTTTACCAAGGCTGTCATGGTTAAAACTAATCATTCATTCATTCATTTTCTATTCGGCTAAGTCTCTTTATTAATTAGGGGTCGCCACAGCGGAATGAACCGCCAACTTATCCAGCATGTTTTACGCAGCAAATGCTCTTCCAGCCGCAACCCATCACTGGGAAACACCCATGCACTCTCATTCACACACATACACTACGGACAATTTACCTTACACAATTTACCTATAGCGCATGTCTTTGGACTTGTGGGGAAAACCGGAGCACCAGGAGGAACCCACGTGATCACAGGGAGAACAGGCAAACTCCACACAGAAATGCCAACTGACCCAGCCGAGGCTCGAACCAGCGACCTTCTTGCTGTGAGGTGACAGCGCTACCCACTGCGCCACGGTGCTGCCCTAAAACGAATTTGTTTAATATAAAATAAATGCCAATCAAAGTTGTATATATGATGTAATAAACAAGTTGAGAATTATTTCAATAAGTACTAAAATGACTGAAAGTAATAAACATAATAAATAATAACTACTGTAAACAAAACTAATTGACCAATATACATTCTGAAAGTATTAGGTTTATAATATATAATAGCTACAAACTACTGTATATAAAAACTTATAATAAATCAGAAATAACTAAAACAATAAGTTAAAATAACAATAAATAAAAATCTAATTTAAATAAAAAACAATTCCAAGAATAAAATTTACATTCTTACAATCTTACGTTGCTTTTTGTTTCTTTTTCATATAAAAATACAACTCAATTGTGTTCTATTTACTTTCCAATGTGTTAATAAAAAATGGTATATATATATATACAGTGTGTGTGTGTGTGTGTGCGTGCGTGCGTGCGTGCGTGCGTGCGTGCGTGCGTGCGTGTGTGTTTGTATTTGTATTTGTTTGACTGCTTCTTAACCTTATTTTTTCCAAAAGTCTTGATAAAAAGGAGGTAGAAACAGGTATTGAAATTGAAAAAAAAAAATGAAATTCAAAAAAAAAAGGGACAAAATGAAAATAAATAATTGACAAAATGAAAAAAGTGTAAGCAAAGACTTGGTTCTATTCATCAGACCTCAATTTTGAGATGTGAACATAATATAAGTTTTAATCTTACATCAAATCCCATATCACTTCTCACAAACTTTCAAACAAGACAAATGTTTTTGCTGAACAGTCTTATGATGTTCAAGCCACAACAAGTTCATGAAACACAAAACTAGGGCTGGGCCAATAAACAATAATATTATATCGAATCACAATAAAATTTATGTTGATAACAATAATAGCTCTAGAGGAGAGGTAGGGAACCTATGGCTCGGGAACCACATGTGGCTCTTTGACTAAAGATATGTGGCTCTCCAGCTGTCTCTCTTCAATAATATTTTAAAGTTTAAAAAATTATAACTGTCACTAGAAATCAGTTTCCTATTGAAAATACAATTACAATTCTCTTTATATTGTATTTTCTACAGCAAAATGAATAAGAACTCAGTTTACAATTAAAAGACGTTTCAACCAATGTGCATATGTGGCACTGTGGTTTAACTTAAATCGTGACACCAATAAAGGGCAAGCAAGTTACATTTCTATGGTAACCTCACGCACATAAATTCAAACAATATTCATGAGTGGCAATGGCAAAAAGAAAATAATCTATAAATTGTCCTTTCTTCATACATGATGCGTCATATTTGTTTATTTTTGAGTTGTGCAAGGACATAAATAAAGTCATTTTTTTTGTTTTGTTTACAAATAAATAAAGGTTTCGTTATATACAGACACCCCAAATGGCTCTTGAAAAAAATGCATTTGATAAAAAAAATCAGAAATGGCTCTTTGCTGAAAAAAGGTTCCCGACCCCTGCTCTAGAGTCTAGATTTTGTTTTTATTTTATATTGATCTAAGAGCCAATCACACAGCAGAAATGTGCAACAATGGGAATCTAGAAATGTGTTGATATTAGAGATGCATGATATTTAATTGACCCTCTAATTTGTAGCTTTAGTCATTATTGGAATACTCTTTAAAATCTGAAAGCATTAACAACTAATATCGAAAAATATGCCGTTATTGTTCAATATGGAAAAGAATGAATCAAGATTACATTTTTGCCATATCGCCCAGCCCTACACAAAACACTTTTGTAGTATGAAAGAACAGTAAAACATGAAAATCATGAAATTTATTCGCACTATGATCTAAATATATCTTATTAGTAAACGTATATCCTCTTTATTGTTGTTTTATACATTTAAATAAGATGAAATGCTGATAGTGAAAATGATTTTTGCAGTTCAGGTGCACAAATATACCACTTTCAGTTCTTTAAAAATTACAATTAACACCAAAAGAAAGCAGCAGAAACAAACACAGTTATTTAACCATTTGAATTAAGACACCTACATATTTAAAAAAAAAAAACAGTTTTAAGGACATTTCTCAAATAGCTGCAGTCAGGTCAATCCTCCAATGACGAATGACGAGCAGTCAAATGAAGGACTGAGGCATCCAGGGAGAATTAACTAATTCCCCAACCCGATTAGCATGAACTAATTTAACGAGCCCATCTTGTCGTGCCCTCAAAATCCTGATGAGGGCCCCGTTTGTGTGTCAAGCAGAGACAGCATCACGCACCATCACTCCACACGTTCTGCTCCAGATATAAGAGAACTCCAATCCCTCAACCCCCTGATCGCAAATGGGATGAACTGATGGCAAAAATAAGATGTCATTTGATTCTGACAGAAAAAAACAAACGCAAATATATTTTCTAGAGGGGAATTTATTTGCTGTAAGAGTGCATAGTCTATTATATCATGGACAGTGTTGTAAGTGAATTAACTAATTTTGACTGCCAACTATTTTTGATAGGAATGCTCTGGTTGTTTATGACTGGTTGATAATCACATTCTATGACTCGATCGCCAACCTCACAATCCAATCACAATTTGATAATGTATTAATTAAGTACAAGGGTTTGGAAATTAATGAGGCTGAATTGGATGCCACCAAAATGATCAAATATGCCACACAATTTCAAGACTGAAGAATTATTGAGCAATATAATGAATCACGTTTCTGTGTAGCTTATGAATGCAGCAGCCAATCAGAGGCCAAAACGAGTTATAATGTTGTTCTGTATCATAAAGAATTAAAATGATGCAATCAAGAGATAAATTTCGTAGTGTCGGTAGCTGTGTTTTCAACAAAACGTGCAAACTTTATGTATAAAATGTAAATATTGCATACCTAATGAATAAAGCACAGTTTATATCACATGCATTCAAGATAATGAGACCACCACAAAACTAGCATGAAAATAAGTTATAAAATTTGATATCGATGCAACTGGGGAAATCGCTTTAGCTTTTATTCTTCCACAGTAAAGAAGCTGTTTCACAGAGCAGCAGATGACACAATAACTGTTTCATGTTCTGCATTTGGAGGCAGTTCCTGAGGTTTGGGAAAATAACTGTGTAAGAATTCTAGGAGGTAATTTAAAATCATTTTGTGGATGGATTTTTGCTCAGGTGTTAATAAAACATCCCAGACAGTGTATGATGTGATTAGTCCACGTGCTAGCCTAGCTAATCACATCACCTGTTGAAGCAAACTTTTATGATGTGTATCAAGGACTTTATTCGGATATTAAATGTGAGTTCATTGACGTTTATGTTGATCTTTTGATCTTATTATAAAATGTATTCAACTCAAGTATTTTTTTATCCACATATTTCAAATTTATGAGCATCTTGGTGTTTCAGTTCAGCATTTTGGAGTTTTGGAGTTTTTTGCAAAACATGCACAAGACTTTAACCAACATTTTTTCTTTGTTTGTCAGAATATGACATGCTGTTTCTCTGAATACAAATATATATATATATATATATATATATATATATATATATATATAAACCACAAATTATGTTGAAGTTATCAGTTACAAAATCAAAACAATTTATAAATACTGTACACCTTATTAGCTGCTATGATGAGTTTGACACCTCTAACCTCTTTAAAAAGCAAAGTATCAATTTAATTCTAATTGAACTATGCAAATATGGTGTTTTGCAAGGCCTATTTTTTCTGTTGAGCTTATTTACTGGATTCTTCAATAGGCAAAGGCAAAATCTTCAGTATAATGTCTGAAAAAAATGTTAACAGTGACATGCTTCACTTACGCTTATTTCTTGTATAAAGCTTAATGATTAGCAATCTCTACTGGTCGATCATGACAAGAAATTGGTAGTTATATTGACTGCTGCAAACCTTGATTGAGGCATAATTCTTCTAATTCCTTAACACAGGCTCAATGGAAATGCCAGCCTCATCTCATTAGGAAAAATATGTATTTTACATTTTGTCAGTTTAGTGGCTAATTCATAAGAATTTGTACGAGTTCAGTCGTACTAAAAGGTACGATTTTAAAAAGGAGGCATGGGACCCAACCCTGCCCCTAAACTAAACCATCATTGGGGGACGAGCAAATTGTACTAAATTGTACAAAATAGATTGTACGAATTCATACGAATTAGCCACTAACTCAAAAAGTTAAGAATTGCCATGAGATTGTGTTGGAAATGCATGCTTTAGCCTACAATTTTATGAAACCATAAATATGTACTTCAACATACATTTGACTGCAGTTTCTAGCTAAAATTAATGGTGTGGGGCAGTAAGATGCCAATCAATTTGTTTCTTTTCACACTAATGATATTTACAGGAACATATTATTGAAAAATTTAAGATTATTTTCTTGCAGTTTCTTTGCACAACTCCAAATAATACCACTTCACAATTTGTATGTTTTGTAATAAAATACGCCTCATCTGTCTATCTCCATTTGAATGACTTTGTATGGTGTTGTACCTGTGATGGAAGGTGCTTGTGTTTGAATCCGGTGAAGCACGGTTTCACAAAAGAGATAAAACAAAATCAAAGTAAAGCTATGTGGTCACAGCGCACTTTTCTGTTGGGATTACATTTGAAAACACTATTGGTTGGGTTTAGGAAAGGTTTTAGGTCTGTTGCTTTGCTCAATAATTTTACAAAAAGCCCCATCTTCTCATGAACATGTACAAGAAAGATGTGTATCTGAAACGTAATTCGCACAAATGTACACAGAGCCCTCTAAGGGAATTTGGCTACTGACAAGTTACAGTTTACATTCTGCAAAAATTCTGAGGCACGCATTTTCAATGAGTTAAGGTTTTTTACACAAAACAATTCCAATCTTCATTTTTCTTATGTTATTAAATATATAAATATTTTGTCTTAGTTTTGCCTATCCCCAACTACAGTATCTTCATGCCATTCGAAAATCATCACCTAAAGTTTGCCACACCACTTTAAAAGCATCACAGAAATGACTAGAGACAAGAGATATATGACCAATGAAAAGCTCCCGGTTTGTTTTCTTACTGCAGAGCACTGTACGAGTGAACGTGCCTTGATTCTTGAAGGACACCAATCCTTCGCTCTTATGCAAGAACCGACCTGACTTTTTCTTGTATCACTGCAGTCTGGCTCCACAGTAGCAGAGCAAAGTCTAAGAGCATCACTGTTTAAAGATTTAGAGGATGAATAAGGACTCCAGCAGGAGAGACTCTCCTGGAATGAAGTAACTCTTCACCATAATGCCTTAATGCCACTCCTGGGAGTGTGGACACGCTCCTAATGGCTGTTTGCTGCCCACAATTCTGCTCTTGTTCCTGTATTCCATTACAAGATCCACCGCCGCTATGGACATGTTCATACCCATCATGAGCAGCTTTTTCTGTAAGAAAGGTTGTGTGAAATATGACCTCTGGAGACGGTGCCTGCTGACTCCATGCTGTCAAACTTTCCAAAAACATGCTGAAACATAGCAGGCAAAAAAGTTTGTGTAGCTACAAATGACTTGCACATATTTGAGTGTGCATTTGCATGCATCTCAGGGTTGTGTCCTAAAACGAGTCTCCAGAGATTTAATGATCTATAAGACACGAATGAAGAATGAGAATTGATTTTACCCCCTTGAAGGAGTGTACAGTATAAGCATGACTTCTCCTAGCAAACCAATCAAGACGATCATCTAGATTTGACATCAAATTTCACACTCTTTTAGACCTTACATCTTTATTTTTGAGTGTGTGCGTTAATGTTCAAACTCTAAAGGAATGTTTATAGAGGAAAAAGACTCAGGTTGAGGGTCTGCATAGGTCTGCATAGGAGCTGCCAACAAAGCTTAAGTGCTATATTTTATCTGAATCTTACATGGAAATATTGTATATTGCACATAATTAAATTCTCATTATTATGTTACTTCTAATACTGTCTTAATATTTTTAATGATCATTGCATGATGTATTACAGGGGAAAAAAAATCATTAAAGATAAAAACGCTGCATTTTAAATTTCTTTACGCATTATGAAATACATATATGAAATCATCAGCTTTATTATTGTGTGTCATCAATTCCATATCTTAATGCACATTCATGAGAAATCTATTGAATATATATGCCAATATGCACCTGAAAGTCCGCACTTAGCATCAGCAAAATCAATGTTTTCTCTCAAAAACAGCAGAAACTGTACCAGAAAGCTCAGGAGAACCTTCACCATTACTTGGCTTGAGAAAGGTTGAGCAAGTAAGTAAAGTGAGCTATTCCAAGAGGAGCATTTAAGTGTGTTGCTTTTCCCAGAGACACTGTGTCAGCTCTGTGGGACACGCCTGCTAGCTTTCTGGAGGAACTGCCTGCAGAGCAAATACTAAAAAAAACACACTCTAGCAAATCAGAAAGCCTGATGAGATCAAAAAGCAATGCATCATGTCTTACAAAACAACTATATTTTGTTGTATTGTGCAAAACACTGCACAGGACACAGAACTGCACATTCTCTAAAGCACGAAAGGTCAAAGCTTTGGTCTTATAGATTCTTCTGAACACTGCTCTTAAATCAGTGGTGTGTGTGTGTGTGTGTGCTGTATAATATCGCTGTGACAGCTAACAAAGCATCAGCTTCCTTTGAATTATTAAAAAAATGTTCAGAGATATTATTATCAGGGTTCCCACTCTTAACCAAATGTCAAATTCCATGACTTTTTCCTGACTTTCACTGCCTAAAAAGCTGAATTTCTATGACCTTTAATGAGCACTGAGTGGACAAAAAGTAAATAATGTATTTTATTGTATATTTTCACATCACATCTATTAAGAAACTGGTGCTAAAACCCGAAACAAAGCTGGACTGGAAGCTTGATTGATTAAATTGCCTTTTTTTAAATTCAAGGGCCTTGTTAACCTATTGTGTTGACCTATAACATTGTTACAACATTAATTAAAACATTCAATATTTTTATAATTACACAATTCTGAGACTTTAAATACGTGACTAAATACTAGTTACAGAGACAAAAAAAAGAAAATAATTTAATTCGAAATGTAATTTGATACTGTAAAACTCTGTCAGAGGCCACTAATGCCACCTTATATGGCTTACACTTAAAAAAAACACACGATAAAAAATATGTAATAGAAAAGTTATATTTTGATAGATGAAAAATAAAGAATAAAAGGACAAACAAAAATAATTTTCAATGACTGATCTTCCATGATCAGAATCTGAATCTGAATCAGAAAGAGCTTTATTGCCAGGTATGTTCACACATACTAGGAATTTGTTTTTTGTGACAGCTTTTACAGTGCAACAGAATTACAGAGACCGGACTATATAAGGAATAAAAAAAGTATATTAAAAAAATGTCTGAGGGCTTTTTACATAAAACATGCATATGAAAAATTTACGGTCAAAAAACTACCAGTCAGTACTACTGACTACTGACAACTACTTTGGAGTCAGTTTTTTTTTCATGTTTATCAAGGCAACATTTATTAAATGTAAAAATAAACAACTGCTTTCTTATTTTATGTAGTTTCAAATGAAATTATTACTCATTATTGCTTTTATTACTATTACCATTAATAATAATAATAATAATAATAATTAAGAAGGGTCATGTTACTCTGAAGACTGGAGTAATGAAGCTAACAATTAATCTTTAAAATCACTGGAATAAATGATTTAATTAAATGATAAACTACTTTTGAACAGTTATAGTGCAATAACATTTCACAATTGTACAATTTTACTGTACTTTTGATGAAATTATTGCAGCCTTGATGAGCAGGAGAAGCTTATTTTAAAACATTAAAAAATTCTATTGACCCTAAACTTTTGAACGGTAGTGTAAATGTATGACGAAAAAAATACAAGTGTTTTAATAAATGTGTTTTAACTTGATAACACATTCAAAAAAGTGAGTGAAGTTACGCATGGCCCCATACTCAGAATATGTGCTCTGCATAAAACTCGCGCACACACACTGAGCAACTATACTGGTGCTGCACCTGGTGGGGAGTAGTTGGAGGTTCAGTGCCTTGCTCAGAGGTCTCAACTAAGTTGTGGTATTGCAAAGAGCGTAGGTTATTCACTCCCCTATCTACAATCCTTGCCGAACCCGAGACTTAAAGCTGCAACCTTCATGTTACAAATCCGACTATCTAAACATTAGGCTACAACTGTGGTGACTGCAAAGTGAATGTTTAGACACAAAAACTATTGAATAGCCATGTAGTGGAATGCAAATATTTAGTATGTACTGATTTTAAAGAAGCACTGGCAAATCAGAGGTGTACAAAACAGAAACCACTCAGAGTCAGTACTCAAAAAAGTCTATTACGTTTAATAATAAGTTTTTTTTCCCTATTTTTATTATTGTATTTTTTGTCTATTACTGTGTTCTGCATCCTTGCAAATCCTCTCATTAAAAGAAAGTGTAGTCAATGAGATATTCATTGTGCAATGCAGAGCTTTAGTAATAATAACAATTAAAAAAACTGTGTTAAATCACGATGAGCTGAAGTGAGTGAAAGCTTTTAATTGTAACATGGGGAGTGGACTTTCTAAGCAAAACAAAAGGCATATAGTTGAAGCCAGTATTATTAGCCCCCCTTTGACCTTTTTTTTTCTTTTTTAAATATTTCCCAATTAATTTTTAACAGAGCAAGGAAAATTTCGCAGTATGTCTGATAATATTTTTTCTTCTGGAGAAAGTCTTATTTGTTTTATTTTGGCTAGAATAAAAGCAGTTTCAAATTTTTTAAAAACCATTTTAAGGACAAAATTATTAGCCCTTTTAAGCTAAAAATTGTTCCGATAGTCTACAGAACAGAACAAACCATCAATATACAATAACTTGCCTAATTACCCTAACCTGCCTAGTTACCATAATTAACCTAGTTAAGCCTTTAATTGTCACTTTAAGCTGTTTAGAAGTGTATTGAAAAATATCTAGTCAAATATGTTTTAATGTCATCATGGCAAAGATAATATAAATCAGTTATTAGAAATGAATTACTAAAACTATTATGTTTAGAAATGTGTAGATAAAATTTTCTCTCCGTTAAACAGAAATTGGGGAAAAAATATACAGGGGGGCTACTAATTGAGGGGGGCTAATAATTCTAACTTTAACTGTATATAAAAATGTAAAAACTTTAATAATTTAAATAAAATATTAGATTTTCATGCTGTTAATATAACCAATGTGATAGGAATAGCAAATGACAGGACAAAAATATCACATGCAAGAATAGAACACTAATTCCAAAAGAGTCCTCTGTGATTGTGTTCTGGAACTAGGACTGGTAACACACTTCAGAAATGAACATGCCAGACAAACTCATGCCATTACGTTTTATGAATATACATTTTAAACTGCATTTTCTGTAAACATGTGCTATGCTTACAGAACCTTACTTAAAAATGAGTCACAATTACCATGTACAGTGCTCAACATAATTGAGTACAGCCCATTTTGGAAATTAATATTTTTAGTTAATATATAGGCAATGTATTTTAGTGTATTTATATATATGTATACAGATATATTTATTTAAACAATATTTTTGTCACCAAACATATTTAGAAATTGAAAGATAATACAATTAAATTCAAGCAAAATATTGCAAAAACAAATACAATCTACAAAATATCAACAAAGTTTTTCAATTTTTTTGCTTCTTTAAATTTTTTTTGCTTCTTTTTGCTTTTTTTATATTTTATTTTGTATTTAATATTTTTCTATAACACATTTGGATGTACTAGTTTTTGGGACCATTATCGAAAGTTATTTTGTTAGATAAGTTCCAGATTTAACTTCAGTACTGACTAATCTAATGTATATGGACGAATATAATATTGTATAGCTTCCTCTTAAAAATATGAATTTAAAAGAGAGATTTGTGAGGGGTGTACTTATATATGCTGAGCACTGTATGTTGTGTGTTTTCAATCCAGTTTCTGTTCGGACAATCTTTTATTACTTTTGTGGCTCAAATACTGCATTTCTAACTTGATAAAAATCTAAAGATTTAGCCACCATCACAATATAAGAGCTTGTTTCTGCAACAGAACATTAAACTAATAAAAGAACATTAAAATAATAATTGTAATTTTACCTCAGAATTTTGACATTTTCTTTTACAAGTCTGATTGTATGTCTTACAATATAACTTATGTTTATTATTATTATCTTGAAAAGCTTTCGTGTAATTCGGAGAAGAAATTGTCCCATGTTGAACTCACAGTTCAAAAACTGCAGTGGGAAAAAATAGTCAGAATCTTAAGATAAAAAGTTGCAATTAACCTTTTTTTATTTGTGGTAGTAACAAGCATGTGTGGCTTCACATCTTTTATCTGTTCACACCTATCGGGTAAAATGTCTCAGCTGGGTGTTTTCACACCTCTAATTTTTTTAAAAAGTCAGGAAAGTGGGTGAGTCCAGCTTTGTTTGGGTGGGAGTGTTGAGTAGCAAAAGAGGGAAGGGTTTGCATGAAAAGGGGAGTTTCAGTTCGTGCACAACATTTGATTTTCACACTGGCAACACAAACACAGACACAGGGAAGATAGACTGATTTGGAGAACAGAATTTACAGCGGATTTGAGAGCTGTCTGGAAGTGGAGGATTTTCAGTCCATAATACTGTAGTAATAATACTGTAAACTTAGTAACTAAATCATTTTGACTAAGCTATGTTTTTTAAAAGCTGAAAAAGTACTGCTGACAATACTAACTAACTTTGCCATGTGGAGAAACGTAAACAATGAACATTGATCACACACTTAGCAAATCGGTAGAGACAGGACAATCAACACCAACTGGAACCGCGTCTTTTTTTATGAGGAGACGAGTCGCCAAACCTGATTTCACCATTTGCAGATTCAAAAAGCTCTCGGGTAAAAAATGTTCTGTACAAACATATTTTTTTCGTATGTTAGCAGACCACTGTAATTCACACATGTGGGTCCACATGGAAGCTGTGCTCTCATCGCGGGGAAATGGAAACAAAACCTTTGTTGTGGCACATTTATAAACGCAACACTGACGACCCATGTCTCCAAACAATTCTTCTCCTTCTTGTTTGAATTACGGTTCGCAACACAACGTGGCATCTCTCTGAACACTGCAACAGGTAAAATGAGTCTTTAAAGATATATCATGCATCTTGTTCACAATAGAGCGTGCTGATTGGTTCAGTCTTTTTCATGAATTAATGAACAGATGTGTTGAAAACTCAATGACTTCACTTTGTACTGGCCGGCACAGACAGCCAATGTCCACACTGGAATTTACACAATGACCTCATTCCCGAGACATTGCTTCAAAACAATGCAAAAACAACCAATTTTCACTTTTTAGTACAATATATGTGTCCTGATAATGTTTTTAGCAACGTGGGACAAATATATGACTGTCAAGATTTCAAAAAATGTGTTTTGGTGTTTGGTGACCCTTTATATATGTTTGTCTTTCTCAAAAACATGCTGTTTGATTGAAACCATAGAATATTAAGCACTTCTTATTGATGTCAAAACTTTATAATTTCTGTTTTCTTTTTTCTTTTACAATTTAAACTCCCTGATTTTTAAATGCAGTTTTATCCTTTTAAAGCACACTGTACATACTGTTCAAAGCCACTGCATTTCCCATCTCGCACTGACTCTGCACCACAGAGAAGAGAGTAACCACTGAAATGAATGGGATGGTCCTTGTCATGAAATGCGGAAAACCACAGCAGAATATTTTCTTTTCTACCATTAATAAATAATGTGCAGTTGGTGTTTATGAATATACATAGGCTGTGGGCTAAAAATAGAAGTCTAGATTTGTCTGGGGTATTAGAAACAGAAGGCAGAGTCTCTAGTAAAAAGAGCAATCTGGCCACAGGCGCACAAGTTTAAAGAGCAGATGACTGGAGATGAGATGGGAAGAGGATACAATAGAGGAGGCAGATGTCGTGGTTTAGAGAAGCAGAACTCTATACCATCTATCACATCCCTCCACAGCTCACTTTAATAAGCATCGACAAAGTGTTCTGATCTTCTCTGATCTCTCGGGAGAAAATCCCTCCTTTATTTCCAGCCATTTCTGTATCCTCATTCTCTTCACCCTCCTCCTCCATCTCTCTGTTTTTCCCTCTGTCCACATCTTTCATTAGACATGGAGTGACCTAATTTTTATTAGCAGTGTGCGGTACACCATAAATATTACACACCACGCTGTCTTACACTCCTAGCTGGCAGGACTCTGACTTTACCCTCTAATCTTGCTATCATACTTTGTTTTCTTTAACTCTCGCCAATATCCATCTCGCTTTTCTTTTCTTCTTTCATTATGAATAATGGATATTATTCATGGTGAAATGAATACTAACAATAGTTACATACATAACCTCTAAGGCAAAAGACCACTCAGCATAATTTACAGAAATGATGCTTTTTCCTTTCCTTTTTATTTGCAGTGTTAAAAGTATTTCTTTTGTAGAATGCATTTATTTTTTTCATCTTTGTTCCAGAAGCAGCTTTTTCATTTTAAATAATATATATCAAAATATTACCTACAGTTTTTTTTGTGTGAGGTGAACATAAATCCTTTTAACATTAATTGTGCTGCTATAAAAAATGTTGTTTTCTTATTAGATGTTGTAGTGTCATTACCTTTAATTAATTTTGTAACCAATTTTTTCTATACTTGGTTACCCAGAGGACAGCAAAGAGATCAAACACAGAATGTGAGGAAAGGTAGATTACATTAAAAAACAATTTGTGACAAAAACAGAACAAGCTTAATTTACAACTAAGAGCTGTAATTTAGTTATTTTACACACAAAGAGTGAAAATAGTATTTTAGATACGTGAATCTCTAGCTATGAAAAAAAAACAGAGAAAGTCTGTCATTTTCTTCTAAAAATATTTAAAATGTCATTTCTACCACATAATATCAACTATTTTTGCACTAACAATTACACTGGAGTGTATTTTCTGAAGTTCCACAAGGCCAAAAGTGCACAGAGTAGAAGAAACTAATTAAATGTGTTTACCCTGTAAGATGATACGCTCTTAAAAAATAAAACTTCAAAGTGGGAGGTTTTAGGTGTTTGTAAGTTTATTTTAAATATAAAAGTATCTAGCTAAAGCATCCTTTTCCATCCAGAATATTTTGTGGAATGAAAAGGATCAAGATACTTCATCACTGCTATGAACCTTAATTTTTACAACTGCACCTGTATTATAAAAAAAACGGTCTAAGTACCAACGGTCCAATGCACTTAAACTATTTGGAAATAAGTCAAAAACTACAATATGTGAAAAATCTTCTGACTCACAGTGTAAACCTGATGCGTTTTTTATTATCTTTTTTATTTTCTGAAATCGTTTTACTCTTTCATCAGATACATGTCAGAGATCATACATCTGAATACACTCACAAATATAAGCACAAAATCTGCACAAAGTGCGCATGTAACTGATGTTATACATAATAAAAAATTAAATAAAAAATAAAACAATAAGAAAGTGGGAGACACAAATAAGTAAAAAATAAATAAATAAATGAAATAAGATATATGTACACATACACACCAGCAATAAAGCTATGCGCATGTAGATGATCCTTTCGATGTTGAGCTAACAGAAAAGTTCAGGTCTATGGGATGTTGCATAACTGGTCCATTTTTCCCAGAATTAAATAAATGGTTTCATTTTCTGATTTACAAATGCAGTAATTTGCCTCATTTTATAAATTGCATTGTAATTTCTATCCATGCATTTAGAGTAGGCCTCTGATGTGTTTTTAATAACTGATTTTATTCATTTATTCACTGTAAATAATTCTGAGTTCCACGTAATTCCTTTATGTTATTCCAACACAAACTGATTAAGCTAACATAATTTTTGTTTTACAAATTTAAGTGGACTGAACAAAAAACAATCAAGCTGTCCCAAAAAATCCCTCAAGAATTGTGACGATTCAGCTCATTTAGTAATTGGAACAAACATCAAAAATCATTTTTAGTTAAAGTTTAGTTAATTAGGTATATATTCAGTATTTTACTTATTTACTTTCTGGACTTTTGTATATTGAAAGAGTGTTTAATTATATTTAATTATATCCCAATTGTAAACTCAAGGTCTTAGCCGGGACTAGCTTGGGATGGGTTTTGTAATTGGGTTAAAATGTTGATTCTGTACATGAGAAACTGCATTCTACTTTGCAATTTACTTAAGAATCAATAAAACTATTAATCACTAAAACTGCACATGCAAGTTTAAAATACTGCAGTTCAACATAGCAGATTGCCTAAGAGAAAGTGAATGAGAATAATGACTGTTTGTCGGTCAAATACTTAACCGAATGAATGAACGGCGGAGAAGGAAAAAGCAGACATAATGGACGAGTGGAAAGAAGTACAGTAGGATTAAGGAGAAGAGAAACAGCATTTCAGACAGAAGATTACAAAAGACTATTAGCATCAATTAACTGGGATGTATAAAGCCCTACAGAGAGGTCCATGCTAATCAGAGCCTGGTGATGCATACGTGACCTAACTATGCCACAGAGATAGTGATACTGAGAGAGGAAAAGAGGAAAGAAATGAGCAGAAGCAGGACAGGAAGAGAGGGAGACAGTACATCAGAATTAGTCAGGAATAGAGCAGAACAAGGCTACAGGAGAATGAGAATTCAGAACGGAGAGGAAAAAAAAACATGCCGTCATAAATAGCAGCATTCAGCTCCCAAATGCATTAATGAGTCTCTACAACACATACAAACAAATGCACTAGCGAACATAAATATAACATCTTTCTTTGTTATATTTCCAGACAACAATGCTATTTTAGGGATTCGATTCTCATGTGTTTTTAGCTATTCTGAATTCAGAAGGAACTGTGTGACGTGGTGCGCTTAAAGGTACGCTCATTAAATAATGTAGTGCAATTTAGAAAAAAATATCTTTACAATTTTGCACATTCACATAAGATAAAGACTCTAATCATGACAGAAGCCCAATCAATGCTAATTTTGGTGTGTAATGTGACAATGTGTCCATTTACATTTTTGCTATGCACTTTATTATTTATTATAAAGGGCTTAGCATCAACAGCTGATTTAGTGTAACTGCATTACTATGCTACTTTATGTACATGTACTGTAAAGTACATGTAAAATAAGTAGATCTGTTTAACGTGCATATGGAGAAATTAATGTGGTGATTATTTGCAGACATTTTATTTTACTTGCATTGTGAACGCAATGTGTTGCACTGTTTTTACAATGTATCTTTCTATCTGAAAGCTGTTTTACATCATGAAATAAAAACATGACAATTTATAAAACAAAGTAATAAATAAAAAAGGCAAAAGCGACATGGTAGCTCAGTGGTTAGCACTGTCGCCTCACAGCAAGAAGGTTGCTTGTTCGAGTCCTCGCTGGGTCAGTTGGCATTTCTGTGAGGAGTTTGCATGTTCTCCCTGTGTTCACGTGGGTTTCCTCCGGGTGCTCCAGTTTCCAGTTAGCCGTAGTGTATGTGTGTGAATGAGTTTGTATGGATATTTCCCAGTGCTAGGTTGCAGCTGGAAGGGCATCTTGAGTAAAACATATGCTGGATAAGTTGGCGGATTATTCCACTGTGGTGACCCTTGATAAATAAGAGGACTAAGCCGAAGAAAACTGAATAAATCAAAAAAGTCAAATGTAACTTTTCATCGTATGATTCAGATTTTTATATTTTCTTCAAGTTTATTATATTTAGTTGTTTTTTCATAGAATGCAATTTAATATTTTTTGTTTTCAGAGTTGGCAAGTTTATTTTTCACAATTCTCTTAAAGTTCCCATAAAGTGCCTTGAAATATGCATTTTTATTTGATCTTTGACGTAAACTCAACCGAAACACGAAGAGAGGGTGGGACATTGTGTAGCTCCTCCCCTTTTAAAAAAACAGCCAATATCGCTTTGTTTTATTATCGCTTTGCCAGTGAGAGGGTTGAGTTCAAGTGCATCAAATGAAAAGCAAATAAGATGCATCTTAAAGGGGGCGGGGCATGTCAGACACTTTAGAGCATTTGATTGGTCATGAGTTCATGAGAAACTGAAGTATGAGGTGACGTGAATAAAACCGTTCATCCATTTAGGAGGAAGTGACAAACTACAAGCTTTACATGTTTGTATCAGTTTTATATTTTCTAAACACAAATTTTATCACTGTTTTGGAGCACACTAGCTTATACACTACCTGACAAAAGTGTCGCCTGTTCAAGTTTTAGGAACAGCAAATAATAACTTGACTTCTAGTTGATCATTTGGTATCAGAAGTGGCTTATATGAAAGGTAAAGGCCTCTAGATTATGCTTATTTTACCAAAGGAAAAATATTATCATGCCTTTTTTATATTAATATTATTCTGCCATTTTTAATCATTTAATTAAGACAGTAAGCTCTGACTTTGCTTAGACAAAATATTGTCCTTTAACAGAAATAATGTAGGGTATAGAATATACTGTAAAGTCATGGTGCAGTGGAAAAATAATTAATATTGTGTATGACTCCCATGAGCTTGGAGGATTGCATCCTTACATCTCTGCAATGACTTCAATAACTTATTAATAAAGTCATCTGAAATGGCAAAGAAAGCGTTCTTGCAGGACTCCCAGAGTTCATCAAGATTCTTTGGATTTATTTTCAATGCCTCCTCATTCATTCTACTCCAGACATGCTCAATAATGTTCATATCTGGTGACTGGGCTGGCCAATCCAAAAGCACCTTGACCTTCTTTGCTTTCAGGAACTTTGATGTGCAGGCTAAAGTATGATGAAGTATGAGAAGGCTCACTATCCTGCTGAAGAATTTGCCCTCTTCTATGGTTTGTAATGTAATGGGCAGCACAAATATCTCCTCAGACTGTTGATGTTGTCATCTACTCTGCAGATCTCTCCCACGCCCCCATACTAAATGTAACCCAAAGCATGATTTTTTACTTCACCTAACTTGACTGATTTCTGTGAGAATCTTGGGTCTATGCGGGTTCCAATAGGTCTTCTGCAGTATTTGTGATGATTGGGATGCAGTTCAACAGATGATTCATCAGAAAAATCCACTTTTCCAAATGATCAACTAGAAGTCAGGATATTATTTGTTGCTCTTACAACAGGGATCGATGACAAGACTTTTGTCAGGTAGTGTAGATATCTTAAAAACTAACAATACTGATACTAACATCTAAAAAACGTTATTTTTATTTCATGGGACCTTTAAGCCTGCAATTGTACAAAACAAATTCAGTAAACGTATAAATTCACTCAACTGTTAAATTCAATTCAATCCATGTTTATTTATGTAGCGCTTTTCACAATGTAGATTGTGTCGAAGCAGCTTAACCTTGTTCTAGTAAATTCCAGATTTCAGAGTTGAAGTTCAGTTTAGTTCAGTTCAGTGTGGTTTAAATTTCACAGCTGAAAATCCAAACACTGAAGAACAAATTCACTAAAGAGCAGCTTCACAAGTCCCGATCCATGCAAGCCAGTGGTGACAGTGGCAAGGAAAAAAAAAAACTTCACCAATTGACAAACCTTGAGAGAAACTAGGCTCTGTTGGACACAACCATTATTCTTCTGGCCAAACTTCCTGTGTGAAGCTGCAGTCTATGCTATATTTGTTATTTGAACTACACCTTGTAGACATTGACTCAACTTAAAATTGTAAGGCAACTTGCTGCACAGCTTTTTTTTTGCGTTGGCTCTACTTAAATCAGGGCAACTACAGTACTTGTGTTTAAAGAGCCCCTATTATGGGTTTTTGAAAATGACCTTCCATGTAGTGTGTAACACAGCTCTTAGTGAAGTGAAATATCCAGCTAAAGCTTAAATCTGAAAGTGGACAGTTTTTAAAACTATTGATTCATCTATAAAAGAGCCGACTCATAGTGGTTTAAATGAATCGTCTTGATAAAGAATTTTCAGCCATTTCAGCGTGACGTCGTTACGAAACATAATGGTTGCGTGCGCAGACCCAGCAAAATTCAAACCTGCGGCCCCGCCCACTTACACAGCAGTAAGACGCTCATGAAGACGCTGTGCTTACCTGGATATTATTGGAAGTGGGAGGGAAAAGGAGTCGTTCAAAAATCTGCATGCATCTATCACTACACAGCTCATGCATTACTTTCTGCCTCCATCTTGTAATGGACAGACAAGACACAAGGGGTGCAGGCAAAAAAAGGACAAATTATTAGGTACACCGGCAGGCTGCTGAACGCTGGGCTTCGGGCTGGTGAGCAGCACTGAAAAGGCTTGCGAATGGAGAGCAGGAGCCCGCAGAGATAGCTTGTCAGAGGACAGAGGATGCTACAACCTCCCGGCTGGGAATGTGATCATTTAGAAAAGCAGAGTACAGGTAAGCACTTAGAACATATAGCAGTTCACGGACGAGGTGCCACAGCAATGATTGCAAATAGAAATGATCTACATGTTTTGTTACTAGTAACCGCG
The DNA here is from genome assembly GCA_903798205.1 of Danio tinwini. Classification (NCBI taxonomy): domain Eukaryota; kingdom Metazoa; phylum Chordata; class Actinopteri; order Cypriniformes; family Danionidae; genus Danio; species Danio tinwini. The sequence goes on from CAIGQZ010032144.1 coordinate 2,244,415, forward strand.
TGTACTGTATCAGGTTAACTCTTTATATTCTCATATCGCGTCTAATGCAACGTTGTAAATGCGACGCGTGCTGCTTTGTTTACAGATTTAAATGCTTTTGTGAGCTCGTTCCACTGCCATTTGTCGTTGCTATGGCCACCGTTAGCTGATCCTGCACACATGCAGCGGTCAAGGTTCAGAATAGTTCAGCTTTTGCTGCTGTGTGGATTAAAACTGAATGTATGTCATACATATGCTAGTGTTTAACTGCACTGCTTTCGGCGATGAGGTGTCTGAATAACACTGTTGAGAACCGGGTACTGTTTACTGTGGTGTTAGTACGTTTACTTTGAAGCGTGTTTCGGGCGTCCGCTGCAATCGGATCCTATACCAATGTTGGCAACCCGCGGGTTTGATAAACCGGGCTGGGCATTTTACTGTCTCGCGCTGAATGCTGTCGACTAATGGCAACAAGCTGTCATCGGTCCAATCAGCGCAGATTAGCTTCGTGCTAAGCAGCGGTTTGGAAACAAATGAATCGCTGAACGATTCATATGGGAGTCGCTGGGATAATTAGGTAAAAATAAATGCATATTATAAGACCATGAACGTGTTTTTTGACCTTGCATACATATCAGACCTATAAAAATGAAATATGACCCTTTTCAATGTGTATAAGGGGCTCTTTAAAGTTGAGTCAACAACTTAAAAAGCTGTGCAGCAAGTTGCCTTACAATTTTAAATTGAGTTTTTATTTTTTACAGTGCACAATTTAATTAAGGACTGGAGGGGCTTTACACACCAAAACTGCTCCATTCAAAATCATTTGTACAACACAAGATCATTTACTATAAACAGCAAATACTGTGCAAGTCAAATCACTTGACGTCAACATTACTTCTCACACTTCGCATATTCTCTTCAAGAATTAAATTCAGTCTTTTTTTGGAACAGTAAGCATCTGTTTTCTCTTCCGTTTCCTCATGCACAACACCATACAGTAAACAGCATGTACGTGTGAATATAATTGCAGTGTGTAATGGTGTGTGTGTTTGCTCCCTCAGGTCTCATATCAGTAGTCTGTTTCTGCTTGGTTGTGTATGTGTATGTTGCTGCAAGCCACTGCATAAACTGCAGCAATAGCAGAGTTTGAAAAAAAAGATGGAGTGGAACCAAACCCTGGGTATGAAGGCATTTACTGTATACGTGCAGTGTTCATAAGACACAGCGCCTTCTTCATGCGAGAAGTGGAAGTGCAGTGTCTATGAGGTCTAACATGGGAAAACCGAGGCCCTGCTGTTCTTCCCACACAGCGCTCATGTTTCTGCCTGCTGTTGCTCCCTGCACCCCGGGTCTGTTCTTTTCATATCCAGCGCCGCTGAGTGTGAGAGCAAGAGAAAGAAATTCTGCGATACGCTAATCTGCTATACGGTATGCCTATGCACTGCAGCAACCGTCTGATGCAACTGCACAAACAGGAACGCTGTCGATTTCATACGCAAAATGACATGAGCACACACACACACACACACACACACACACACGCACACACGCACACACACACAAGTAAAGACATAGAAATCATTTTGGCACAGACAACAAGCTTGCAGTCACCTCTGTCACACAGGATCGTGTCTGCTAACATTGCAACATCTTGCTGGTGGCAAATACAAGCATGCTAACAGCTGCGCAACATTCCCTTTGACTACAAATATGCTACAGGTTTGCCTGTAACAGGATATCAGTACCTTAAATGGTAATTTAAATGGAATAAATTGTTCATTCACAACAGATATGGCCATCTGGGGTGCGTTTCCCAAAACCATCGTTAGCCAACTAAGGTCTCAAGTTCCGTCGTTACAAACATAGTTCGTTGATTTGCTGTTTCCCAAATCCATCGTTCCAACAAACATTCGCAAACTGCATCGCAGTTGTAGTTAGAAACAGTTCCTGGCTGTGTTCTATTGCCACTTATTCCCCCCTATCTCCCTATCCCCCCTCTCAAAAACATTGCAAGAATCAGATGCTTTGTTTCTAGTGAAGACTTAGAGAAACTTGTTCATGCTTTTATCAGCAGCAGGGTGGATTACTGTAACGGCCTCCTCACGGGCCTTCCCAAAAAGACAGTCAGACAGTTGCAGCTCATCCAGATCGCTGCGGCCAGAATTCTGACCAGAACCAGAAAATCAGAGCACATCACACCTGTCCTCAGGTCTTTAGACTGGCTCCCAGTTACATTCAGAATAGATTTTAAAGTATTACTACTTGTCTATAAATCACTAAGTGGCCTAGGACCTTGATACATTACAGATATGCTCACTGAATATAAACCTAATAGAACACTCAGACCTTTAGGATCATATAAACTAGAAATTCTAAGAGTTCAGTCAAAGCAGGGTGAATCTGCCTTCAGCTATTTCGCCCCTTGCTGCTGGAATCAGCTCCCAGAAATTATCAGATGTGCTCCAACATTAGGCACATTCAAATCAAGACTGAAAACACATCTGTTTAACTGTGCCTTTACTGAATGAGAACTGTGCTACGTCCGACAGATCACACTATTATGTTTTTCTCTTATTTTTCATTCTTTTACAACCTGTTTTTACACATTTTTATCTGTTTTTATCTGTTTTTTTATTTTCTTACACTTGTCTTTTTTATTCTTGTTTATGTAAAGCACTTTGAATTGCCACTGTGTATGAAATGTGCTATATAAATAAACTTGCCTTGCCTATTCAGAATCAGAATCAGAATCAGTTTTATTGCCAAGTGTGCTTCACACACACAAGGAATTTGTTTTGGCAACAGAAGCTTTCAGTGTACATAAAGTGACGAGTGACAACACAAAATTAAATACAAGAATAAGAAAAGGCAATAAACATTAAACAGAGATGCAGTTAGTCAAAAAGATCTGGATGTTGAATGTATGTACAGATATGTTGTAAATATACAGGTTATAAGGTGCTGTGTACAAGTGCGTATGAGAAAGTATTGCACGTTTATTGCACAGTAGGGGAATATTTAACTGTTCATGAGGTAGATGGCCTGAGGAAAGAAACTTTTCCTGTGTCTATCTGTTTTTGTGCTTGGTGCTCTGTAGCGCCGACCGGACGGTAACAGTTCGAACAGGTAGTGTGCTGGGTGTGAGGCGTCCAGAGTGATTTTACGAGCCCTTTTACTCACTCTGGAAGAGTACAGTTCTTGAAGTGTGGGAAGGGTAGTGCCAGTGATTCGTTCAGCAGTCCGGACTATTCGCTGTAGTCTACGGAGGTCGGTTTTGGCAGCTGAGCTGAACCAGACGGTGATTGAAGTGCAGAGGATGGATTGGATGACAGCTGAGTAGAACTGTACGAGCAGCTCCTGTGGCAGGTTGAACTTTCTCAGCTGACGAAGGAAGTACAGTCTCTGCTGGGCTTTCTTTACAATGGAGTCTATGTGAATGTCCCACTTCAGATCCTGAGAGATGGTGGTGCCCAGGAACCTGAATGACTCTACTGCAGCCACAGTGCTGTTCATGATGGTGAGTTGGGGGAGTGCAGGGGGGTTTCTCCTAAAGTCCACCATCATCTCCACTGTTTTGAGCGTGTTCAGCTCCAGGTTGTTGTATCTGCACCATAAAGCCAGCCGCTCCACCTCCTGTCTGTATGCAGACTCGTCACCGTTCCGGATGAGGCGGATAACAGTAGTGTCATCCGCAAACTTCAAGAGCTTAATGGAGGGGTCTTTTGCAGTGCAGTCGTTTGTGTACAGGGAGAAGAGCAGTGGGGAGAGAACACATCCCTGGGGGGCACCAGTGCTGATGGTGCGGCTGTCGGATGTGATTTTGCCCATTCTGACTAGCTGTTGTCTATCTGTCAGAAAGCTGGTGATCCATTGACAGACAGAGCTAGGGACAGACAGCTGGGTCAGTTTGTTCTCGAGCAGTGATGGGACGATGGTGTTAAAGGCAGAACTGAAGTCCACAAACAGTATCCTTGCGTAGTTCCCTGGTTTGTCCAGATGTTCTAGGATATAATGCAGTCCCATGTTGACTGCATCATCCACAGACCGGTTTGCTCTATAGGCAAACTGCAGGGGGTCCAGCAAAGGTCCAGTGATGTCCTTCAGATAAGCTAGCACCAGTCTTTCGAATGACTTCATGGCCACAGATGTTAAGGCAACAGGTCTGTAGTCATTGAGTCCTGTGATCTTTGGTTTCTTTGGTATTGGGATGATGGTGGAGCATTTGAAGCAGGATGGAACTTTGCGCTGTTCCAGTGATCTGTTGAAGATCTGTGTGAAAATGGGAGCCAGTTGGTCCGCACAAGTTTTCAGACAGGCTGGTGAAACACCATCTGGACCTGGTGCTTTTCGTCTCCTCTGTTTACTGAAGATCTGACGCACATTATCTTCACTGATCTGAAGTGCCGGGGTGGAGAAGGAGATGGCTGGAGGTGTTGATGGCTGTTTACTGAGGATCTGATGCC
>CAIGQZ010032144.1:2250278-2261836 GCA_903798205.1 Danio tinwini
ATCTCTCTTAGGTGTAATTTGCTTTCAAAATATTTTTACAGTTCAGTTTTAGCAATCTTCATGTTTACAATTGTGCTCCCTTCGCAGTACACTTAGAAAACATTGATATCATTTTGAACACAGCCTCATGGCGAAAACTATAGGTGAGCTATTATTTAAAAGCGGAATTTATGTTACGTTTCCAAAGCTTTTAAAAATAATAACCATAGCAAACGTTAATGCTTTTAATTTATAGTGGGTTATTTATTAAGTATCTGTATGACATGGGCCTGTTGGTTAGAACTTTCTGCTGTGGTTTGCATGTGTCAAATTGTGTAGACTTTGTGTAGACAAAAGTAGACTTTAAAAAATTTTTTAATAAATCAACAATATCCTTCTTAATAATAATCATCATCATCATCATCATCATCATCATCATTAATATTATTATTATTATTATTAAAGTAAATATTTTTATAATAAATAGCCTCCTTATTTACTTATATGATTTATATGATATTAGAATAGTGTTAGCTTTTGTAAGTAATGTTATGTTTTAGAATAGAATATGTAATGTTCAAATTCTTAATAATATTAGTAAAGCAAACATAGGCCCTATATGTGCCATTTACATATATTTCAATTAATATAGAAAACGAGTGCATGTTTTTACTAAAACAATATAATTTGCATAAAGAAATGATAGGGTTGTTCTCTAAAGAAGTTACTCCACCCCATTTAGAGCATCATTATGGGCGTTTTACGCTATAACTAATGTGGTTCAAGCGATGGATCTGCGACAGAGAAACTATGGGTTTTGGGAAACACTCGTCACTACATCGTTCTTTTCCCAAAAACTGCATCAGTTCAGCCGCGAGTTACCTAATTGTTTGGGGAACGCACCCCTGATCAATCAGAGATGACTGAACTATCAGAAAAAAGGGATTTAGAGAGACCAGATCCTTGAATTTCAGACAACGTGAGAAAAGAGGTGATGTTGCACTGTATTTTATGAGACGTTTGTTTTTTTTACCCGAATCAAGTGTAAATCTTGTGTAGAAAACCTCAGAAATTAAATTAAAACCTTAAAATAAGTATAACCAGGACACTGACAGGTAATAGACTGACAAAATAGTTTGATGAACCAGGTTTATTTTTTTCATTTAAAAATGGTTACTTTCACAAAATCACTGTTGCCCTACAAACATTGTCCATTCAATGTTTGCATTGTATCCCTCACTGACAAATATCACAGCATGTAATGCGTGAACTGAATATATATTTCAGAAAATTGATAAACCTTTATGTTGATGTAAAGCAATAAGCTACCAAATGAAGTAAAAAAAATTAAAAATCAACTTGCAATCTGGAGCCAGTTTTATCAAAATCAAAAGAAAATAAGAGAATTCTTAAGATAAACAATATATAAGAGTTAATCAATAAAAAAAATCTTTATTACATTAAAATAATTTCAAATTTGCTCAAAAGAACATCTTTTTTTATACAACAAATTAATTTCAGACACATCAGTAACACCTTATTGTCCTGTTTTTGAGTGGCAGGCACATTAACAATATTTATCATCAAAAGAGAATCTTCTCACAAAAAAAGGGTAAACTACAAGAAAAGAAACAAAATCTTCATTCAGAAAGAGCTGTTGACACCCATAGTGTTTCCATCTAGAACACAAACATCTAATAAGCCAAGTTTAACTGGTTTAATATTATCTATTAGATTTTAGTTGCTATTCTTTAGTTATCTATTAACTTTAAGAAGCTGCTTGATTGACTTTTAAGAGCATTATTTTGGAGAATTAGACTTTCCTTAAGTTCTGTCATAAGAACAATTTTGGTAAAAAAGAAAAGAACATTCTTATGATGGTTTTTGTAAGAAGACAAAATATTCTAAAATATAGAAATAAAATGGGTGGTGCATTGGCGCAGTGGCGCAGTGGGTAGTGCTGTCGCCTTACAGCAAGAAGGCCACTGGTTCGAGCCTCGGCTGAGTCAGTTGGCATTTCTGTGTGGAGTTTGCATGTTCTCCCCGTGTTAGCGTGGGTTTCCTCTGGGTGCTCCGGTTTCCCTCACAAGTCCAAAGACATGCGCTATAGGTAAATTGGGTAAGCTAAATTTGCCGTATAGTGTATGTGTGTGAATGAGTCTGTATGGATGTTTCCCAGTGATGGGTTGCAGCTGGAAGGGCATCCGCTGCGTGATATGTTGGCGGCTCATTCCGCTGTGGTGACCCCAGATTAATAAAGGGACTAAGCCAAATAGAAACTGAATGAACTAATTAATTAATAAAAATAAAACTTTTATTCCTAAAATTAATATTTTATGTTAAAATTAAGATTATTTTAAGATTATGTTAAGATTTTATGCTAAGATAAAAATGTCAAGAATTCTGAGGAAGAAAATTCCTCAGAATGTTTTGTGAATCTGGTCCTTCTAGTTCTTATCACACACACTTCTGTAAAAGTGAAAAAATATGATGACGTAAATGATGATTTTAAATTATTTTGCAGACATTTCAATGCATCACACTACAGCACTGACAGTCAAAACTATGTTCAGTCCAGGACCGGGTTTAATGGATTTGATGTGTATTTAGAAAAATAAATATGCTTTATGCAGAGGTGAAAATGCATCACATGTGTTTTGTAGCTGAAGGTTGTCTTTTAAGTAAAACTCTTTGTCACTTAATAAAACAAGCACATCTTGATCTCAAAACTTATTCCACATGTACTGTATGTTTTGTAAATAAACTTTTGTTGTTGTTCATGTACTTATAAAATGGTCATTTTGCTCTACAGCTTTAACATGCGTACAAATCTAATGCTGCTTTGTGCACTTTTGTCATTTCAATAAAAATATTGTGTGAGGTACCAAGTTACAACCTTTCTGATGTGTTTAAGTTTTTTTATTTGCAAATGTATTGCAATATCCAACAGTAAATTATATGTAATCGATGCTTTTTTAATTGCAACACTATGACGTGCTTTTTAATCTAATGGTCTAATATAGTGGTTCTTAAACTTTTTTCACCAAGTACCACCTCAGAAAAAAATGGTCTCTTCAAGTACCACCATAATGACCATTATTGAAATACAGTAGCGTAGTAGGCCTAATTAAGCAGCTACAGCTCTGCACAGTTCAAAAACATGGCAGATTAATTCTTATTATTATGAATATTTATTATTGTCAGCCACTTTAAACATTATACATAGTTTGAACATTAACACTGTACTGTGCTTACAGGTAAAAAAAAAAAGAAATAAAATGTCAATGTTTAAATTAAAATGTGCTTTTAAAAGTTAATTAAAAATGGCACTGTTCCTTAAAAGTAAAAAGAAAACTGCTGTACTTAAATGTAAAGTATTATCATAAAGTAGCCTATTTATCAAAACCTTGAAATGTTCCTTGGACCTCATAAATATAAGCTATATGTCATGATATTTAAATATAAACTCTTTTTGATCAATTTTGAAATATATGATGCATGTATATAATATCTAAACATTAAATCTAAACATTAGCTTGTATTTTAGATATATGAATTGGATTTACATATTAAAACTGCTTACTGCACATTAGAGTAGACTATTTGTGTCAGAAAAGCAAGTGATTAAACTATACCTGTCAACATTGGGATATAAAAATATGGGATACGCCCCCAACAACCGTTACAAATATGGGGAGGAAATTAGTTCAAATGATAAAATACATAACAAACAATAAAAAAATGTAAAATAAAATAAAAGGTTTAGCATATTAAAATCTATTAAAACTGTTGTAATTTTTTAACTTCTTTTTTCATCTGCGTACCACTAAAAGTAAGCCTGCATACCACTAGTGGTACACGTACCACAGTTTGAGAACCACTGGTCTAATAAACTCGTTATTGTACATATACTAAGCTTGTTTTCACAATTACATTTAAGTTCTTTTGATTCATTAAGACCAAAAAATAAATGTATATATAATAACTACCTGCTTAAAAAAAGAAAAAGCTATGCATTGTGCTGGGATAAACGCACATTTGCGTACATATGAGAATTTGTTAAGAGCTTATGACTTGTGTAAAAACAACCTAAATGAAGATCAGTTCCAACAAAACTATTACAATGTTCAAATTAAACTGTAAAAGGCAACATTGTGACTACAATAAGGAAAACCAGGTGTGCTTGAGCATTCAGTCCTGTTTAGAGTTGCATCTTATGACATCACATCTTGTTTTTGCTTCGTATTATACTGTTAGGCCTATCAATTGAAGGAATAGTTCACTATAATTTACTCTCCCTTGTGTAGTTTTAAACCTTGATCAGTTTCTTTTTTCAGTTAAACACAAAAGAAGATATTTTAAAGAAAGCTGGTTGCTGGCACCCATAGACTTCCATAGTAGGAACAAAATGACTATGGAAGTCAATGGGTGCCAGCAACCAGAATTTTACAAAACAGCATCTTGTTTTGAACAGGTTAAGTTAAGGGTGAGTAAATTTTAGCGCAAACTATTCCTTTAACTGTCCCGATTCATTTGTTTAGTGTGCACCAAAATTCAAATAGCAGTGTTCATACATTTTCAAATGAATCGTACAAGCATTTGTTTCAATCGAACCGAACCCACCAAGTGTGAACACACCCTGAGTCACATTAATATTCTTGCACACAGTTTCATTTACTTCTGCTTGATAAACACTTTTCAAACCCTGTATTGCTTCGTCCAATGTAAAATCAGTACCCTAAAGCAAGAGAATCACTGATCTAATCAAATGCATGCACATCATAAACACTCACACACACACACAGAAGCCTGTCCGGAGGGTAATTGGTAGCACTCAGTGCTAGCGGCTGATCACTGCACTGAATCAGCATGAAAAAAAAATCAATAGCATAATTTAAATGAAAAACAAAGAGTGGTAGAGAGTATTTAATTATAAATCAATTGATAAATCCATCGACTAAAAGCATCTTGTTTAATACGTCAAAGAAGTGCAGCTATATGCATACCAGAGGACGCGCAGGGACAAAGCATCATATTTGGCCACTAATGTAATGTGCTAAGCAAGCATGTTAGCGAGACGGAAAGGGAAGGTAGAGAGGGAGGGCGAGCGTCACAGTAATGTATCGCCTCCAGCCCCTCTCCCTCTTTGCCTTACTGCACCATAATGACAAGAACCAACGGATGGAGACCCAAGGTGGAAAACAGATGGAGGAGGGGAAATGGCTGGAAGAAAGTAAAAGAGAAGGGAGAGTGGGATGCTGGAACGAAGAAACCATCCATAATGCAAAAACAACCTAAAACCAGCACATGGAGTGTGTGCGGAGAGGCAAAAAAAATAAATAAGAGCAGGCTTAGTGGATGTGATGATGGAGACAACAGAGGAGCGCAGCGCCACTGATGAAAAGACATCAGCTGAATGTGGAGGGCGATCGGGGAGGAGGGGGAGCAGCGAGCGGCGTCTCCTCCTGATTGGTCGGGGATTCTGTGCAGTGGCTGGTGCGGCGCTTTGTAAAAATGACACGGACACCTGCCAGATCCTCCTCCTCTTTCCTGCAGCACAGAGCCAAGGCCGTATAGAGCTGGGCTGCCAAACCCCCCACCACACTCCTCTATATCGTCAGCGAGAGGCTCTGGTGCAGGGATGCTGGAGCTCCGTCTCGCACAAAACGCACTTACACACACCTACACGACACAAGCATATAACAGCCACAACCGCAGGGAGGAGAAACAGGGTTTAGGGAAATAACTGGCAAGCGTGATGTTTGTACTGTAGCATATGTGTGGACTCGTACTGTACTGTAGGTAATAGAGGTATACTGTGAAAATGATGTGCAATTTAATAGTTTCATTCATTCATTCATTCACTTTTTGGCTTAGTCCCTTTATTAATCAGGGGACGCCACAGCGGAATGAACCGCCAACTTATCCAGCATATGTTTTACGCAGCGGATGCCCTTTCTGCTGCAACCCAACACTGGGAAACACCCATACACACTCATTCACACACATACACTACGGCCAATTTAGCATATTCACTTCACCTATAGCTCATGTCTTTGGACTGTGGCGAAAACTGGAGCACTCGAAGAAAACCCACGTGAACACAGGGTGAACATGCAAACTCCACACAGAAATGCAAACTAACTCAGCTGGGGCTTGAACCAGCAACCTTCTTGCTGTGAGGCGAGGGTGCTACCCACTGCGCCACCATGACGCCTATTTAATAGTTTAGGTCAGGGGTGTCCAAATTCGGTCCTGGAGGGCCGGTGTCCTGCATAGATTAGCTCCAACTTTCTTCAACACACCTGCCTGGAAGTTTCAAGTATACCTAGAAAGAGCTTGATTAGCTGGTTCAGGTGTGTTTAATTGGGGTTGGAACTAAAATATGCAGACACCAGCCCTCCAGGACCATATTGGACACCCCTGGTTTAGGTTGTCAAAATGAAGTAACACTGAATATTACTTTTTGTGGATCTGTGGATCCTCTGTCTGATGGGATAAAAAGACAGTAAAGACAAAACTAGAATGATAAAATGAGCGTAAAAATGTATTCACCCCTAAACTGTTGTTTTTTAAATAATTTATTTTATTTTATTTGAATTTTTCGGAAAACTTCATAATAAACCCTGCGCATCAATTCACATTAAATTCTGAATATACTTAGCATTTTTAAAGTACAAAAATATTAATAAAGTTGTATAAAGCTACTATAATGTACTACGAACAAATATGAATTAACGATGAAAAATCTAGATTAATAAATTATTAATAAATAAAATAAAATAAATAAAATTATTAATCAATTTTAAAAAAAGTGTTGTTGATAACATATGTGCTGCAATAATATGCTAAATAATTGTATGGTCACACAGTAAGTTTTTATTAGTTAATGTATTTACAAACATGAACGAACAAAGAATGAACAATACTTGTACAGCATTTATTAATCATAGTTCATTACAATGCAGTAGGGATGCTTCAATCGGGATTTTTGCAGCCAATACTGAGTACTGATTCCTTGTCATGGTGATCGGCCAATACCGAGTACAGAGTCTGCTGCTTCAAGCTTTAAAATGCATAATGCACATTTTCCCTCTAAGTATAATACTTAAATGGAGATCTCTCCGTACCTAAGAGAATAAATGAAGGATGCTGCATATAATCCCTTAAACATGTCTCCATTTTGGTGTGAACATGTCATGGCCAGAAGCAGCTTTACACAAAATAATTGCAAAATTGAAACTTTGCAAATGATGACGGAAGAATTCAAAAGAATTTTAATTAAGAAAAAGTTTGGAGCACATACTTGTTGCATAAGAAGTTAAAACGCACACTTATAAATCCATTACTTCTTTATTAAAGAAAATAGATCTATAAACTACCGTTTATTGCAATAAGTAAATTAAAATAATGCATTAATGTTAAAAAATATATAATTTTTAAGTTTTTTTATTTTTATTTATCTAGTATTTCCAGCCAGGTTTTAGTGACTAGGCATGGGACGATAACCGTTTTCAAAATATACCGTGATTTGGAAAAGTCAAGGTTTTAAAACTGCCAAAATTTTCTGCTATACTGTTTCTAAGGTATATGTAAGATTTTTTATTACGTTTTTTTTTTTAGGACAACAGTATCTCCAGCAGAAAAGATATCCAATGATGCCATTTTAAAAATGTAAAAAAAAATCTATTTTTTTTAAACAAATGAAGACAGCAGAAGTCAATGATTCACTTGAATTATTGACATGTTTACTGTAACAAAATATGAAAAATGTTCCATAAAATAAAATATATTGTGTTCAAAGTATTGTGTTTTTTACCAGGACATTTTAAAAGAATATATTTTAGAGCAGTGATCACAATATATTTCCAAGGTTATCATAACATCAGATACTTATACCGGCCCATGTCTATTAGTGAACTATTTGCAACAAAGAGACCATCACTCGCACAAGTCCCGCCAATAAACTGTATAAACAGATGTCGCACCACATCTGCATGTATTTTAGCTGCTGTAATGTGAGCGTAACGATCACTCAAGCCCCTGCACATCATTTACCTCCTGACGTGTTGTAGCCGCTTTATGTATAACCCAGGTGCGCACGTGCATCTTTCTCTGCTTGTAAATTCAAACAAACACTTGCGATCGGTTCATGAGACTGGTTAGATCAGTGAGTACCGATCGAGTCATTAAATAGGATTATTTTTGGGTGAACTATGCCTTTAACTAAGGGAAGCTTAATGTAAATGGCTACCAGTATAATAATATTTACTATAACATATACTAAGGCTGCACAATACATCGTTTCAGCATCAATTTCACAATGTGAACATTCGCAATAGTCACATCGTAAGTATGAGCAATGTTGAGTCTGGATTTTAATTGATCATTTTGCAAGTGTTTTTTGAGGCCTTGACTGTGTGAGGGTTATAAAAATATTTAAGTCTAAAAACATTTAAGTCTGTTTCTAACTTTGACAAATTAATAACGATAAATTCTATTGAATTGTTTTTTAAAAAACTGCAGTATTATTTTACATTTGATTATTAAATTACTGTATACCTAAATACAGTTCAACTCCTCTAAAAACTATAAAAACACTGTTTATATAATTTGTATCTTTTCTTTATTGAATTTATCTATGCCTGTAGATTGTTTCTTATATTATATGCAGATGCGCTCCTCTACACAATCATCCCAATCAATCTAGTCATGAATTCTTTCCAAACAGTTATTCAACACATCTAGTGAAATTGTATTCATATCGCAATATATATTGCAGGATAAAAAAATAACGCAATGTTAAATTTTTCCAATATTGTGCAGCCCTAACATATACTTAAATGATAAATGATATATCTAATACAATCTGATAATATATCACCTATCCCAGTGTCTTTTTTAATTCAACATAAAATGTGCAATAAAATAATCTGATGCACTTATCTTCACAAGAAAACAGTGTTGTTCTCTTGCCATATGCTCTGGAGACTCTGACTTCACATTATGGAGTCACAACATAAGGATGTCATTACCAGACAAAATGATCTTGCAGCCTCAACATATCATCACATTTCCGTGAGTTAATATGCCATGGACTGAGACAAAATATGCTCAGAACAGAAGAAAAGCAGTTTTTGATACATAATGTACTCACTATTACATTTTTATTGTAGTAACTGAATGAAATCCATCTGAATTGGTAATCTTGAACGCTGAAATGTTTATGAATCAGCTATTTTAGATGCTACATAAGAATGAAGTGTGTTCTATTGTTATTTAATTTAAATAAAATTCTACCATTGAGGTTCTGTTTATTAAGATTAGTTAATCACTATTGCCATCGTGTAATCAGAAAATCTTACAGTACATAAAACATTTTCTAAACCTAAACTTAACTACATAATTTGCATACATCAACTATAAATTTCAATTGTGAATTCAAAAGTGGAGTGAAAGTTCAGGGGATGAAAGTCAACAAACAACAAAAAAAAAAACACAAATAAAATCTTAACTCTTGTGCACTGTTCAAATTTACTACCCTTGTGTTGTGTTAAGGATGAAAACATCCACTGACTTAAACTGCTGTAAAAATGTATCAGATTTTTTTTTTCAAAATTTTTTGTCATAAATCTATTAATCTACCTCAGTTCTGATCAAAACTACTAAATGTTTTTTTTTAAATGACAGGATTTATTAACGCTTTAATTACCAAGTTCACAAATGATGTCACTGATTTGGTGGAAAAAAACACACGTAAAATGACGTATATTTTCAATATAAAAAGTTTTTTGTGGACTTTTTTCTGTGCTTTTTATCACAGTCTTGGACATGTGAACAATTAGTAACAACATTGCCTTTGATGCATTGTTAGATTTAAATTTGTTTCTCCTTAATTGACTTCCATTATAACCACATTTGATAGTGCATAAATACACAGCCTTTGTTTTTATTTACTTTATGTAGTTCTGCGAGCTGAGAGGCATATTTTGATTTTCTCAGACACATCAAGGTAAGTGTGCAAATGTTACTCTCACACACTCACAGACACACATACACACACTTTAATTTGCTGTTATACTCCATATTAAATGCAGAAACTAAGCTTTTTTTGCACAGGCTTATCTAAAAGGTTAGTGGTGCCAACTGATGATCAACAGTAATAATTACAGATTTGACCTCTTCCCAACAGGGAAAACCACCAACAATCAAAAATGCATGAATATATGGTGTTATGGTTTTGCAATAAAAAAGTGGTTATAATGGAAGTCAATAGGGCAAAAACAGCCACGTAAAGTAAATTAGGGAGAAAAAAAAAAAATACGTAAAAAACATTGCATCAAAGCCAATGTTGTTTCACATATGCAAGAACTTGATAAAAGGTGAAAAAAATCCAGTCCACAATTACCTTTTATATTGAAAATACGTCATTTTGTGTGTTCTTTCACCAAATCAGTGACATTTATGAATTTGACAATTAAAGAGATAAAATGTTGTAATTTTTTTGAGCAATTAAGTAGTTTTGAATAACATTTTTATGCAAATAAATTGAAAAAAATCTGATGCATTTTTCATTCATGAATTTTTTTTCGGCTTAGTACCTTTATTAATCTGGGGTCGGCACAGGGGAACGAACCACCAACTTATCCAGCACGTTTTACGCAGTGGATGCAGCGGATTTGGCTTATCCAATTCACCTATACCACATGTCTTTGGACTTGTGAGGGAAACCAGACCACCTGGAGGAAACCCACGCGAACACGGGGAGAACATGCAAACTCCACACAGAAATGCCAAATGCAAGGCTCGAACCAGCAACCTTCTTGCTGTGAGGCGATTGTGCTACCTACTGCGCTATTTTTACAGCAGTTTAATTCAGTGGATGTTTTTATCCCTAACATAACAAAAGGGTAGTAAATTTGCCCAGAGTGTATGGTTGAGTTTGAAAAATGTCAAAGCGTTTTTTAAGATTTATCACCAAAAATCATTCCGCTAGCTGAAACGCAGAAAAAAGTTATGGCCAAATTAAAACTCAAAATCACCCCAGAGTGGATGAAAACATCCTCAAGAGCACATAAGGGTTAATCCATTTTTAATGCATTGATGATTGAAACCTAATATGTTTAGATTGCACTTTTGGCTTTGTTCTTTTATTTTCTAGTTTCTGCCAATATTTGGATTTTTTTTTCTTAAGTAAAAAGATCAATCATTTGCTGATTTCATTTATCAAAACATGTAAACACATTTCTATCGCATATACATCGAGTAAGGCTTCATCTGGTTGATTTCGTGATATTATTCTACATCATCTTAACAGACAGGAAGGCCTCATGCAGTGAAGTGTACGTGTGTAATGTCCTCATATTGATCTCTCTCTGTCAGCTGAACTGCTGAGTGTACATGAATGAGGATGAGTGAGAGAGTGTGTGCATGTGTGACAGTGTTTGATTAGGACGGTAATGTGATTGAGCGAGAAAAAAAAACAGTAGATGAAAGAGGAAAGATAAGAGCAAAAGTGGAGAGAGAGAGAAAGAGAGAGAGAGAGAGAGAGAGAGAGAGAGAGAGAGAGAGAGAGAGAG
>CAIGQZ010032144.1:2280560-2326491 GCA_903798205.1 Danio tinwini
CGTAGTACCATACAAAATCTCCACTTTTCCGCCACAAACAATTTTTTTTATTATAAACATTTTTTAAAAAAAAAAAAATGGAATAAAAAAAAACCCCCCCCCCCCCCCCCCCCCCGCGCAAAAAAAAAGAAATCAAGAATTGTGTTGATTCAGCTCATTATAAATAAGAACAAGCTAAACAAGCTAAATCTACAATCTAGATTCTATGATAGTGTCACAAAATGCACAGTAGTCAACCTTTTAAAGTGGATTAAAACCTTTCAATCAAAATTGTCAAAAGGACAATTTTGAAAAACACTTTTGATCCAATGTTGACAATGTTTTACCAAATATGTTTTGTTTTAAAAAACATTCCACACTTCAGCTATAAACTATAGCTGTCAGCTAACTACACTAAAGAAATGTCCATAACCAAGAGTTAAAGTCTCACTGTACCCTCTTGGACCTCTGGGAGCAGTGCTGAGCTGAAATACCAGGCTTTTCTCTTCCATTTTTATCTGACTGCCCCCTCTGTGACCAACGAGAGCTCGAGGGAATGGGGGTTTCCATTTGCCCTGTGAGCAAAGTGCTTAAAAGATGCAGAGGTTGACCGAAACGAGAGAGTGTTCTGGACACCACTGTGATTATTTTGGCAGTAAACTGTCTGGCAGTTAAAAAACAAAAGCTTAAAGTAGCTGGTTTCACACTAACAACTTGTTGGCTATGACACGGGGCTGGTCTTCAACACCTATTTAAAATTCAAAGTAGCTCTGCACCGCATATGGTGTCATAAGTACAAGCACACCGACTAGACTTCACGGAGGGGCGGATGAGCAGCTCACCAGGATGTCGATGTAGTCTGGTTGGAGGGTGTTTAGAAAAGGCTGAAGCAAACAAAATCTCTTGAGCCAAGAGAAGATGCCTTGTAAGAACAAATATGCTGCAACTCGGACGGACTCATTCACCGGCAAGCTGGACTGCGGCCAGAGGAGAAGAGAGAGAGGGTGGAAAAAAAAGAAAAAGCTCACTGCGACTGTAGATTCAAGCGCATCCAGTGCTCTACCTCTCATTCACCGATTTATTGGTCTCAGCGTGACCGGTTCAATAAGCTTTATTATCATATGCTTTGCTGCTGCAATGTGTGGCCAGAAGACATGTGCGACACAGATACTGCACAAAAACCAACAGGCTTTGGTGAAGTCAGTTTTGTGTGCACGAACAGCGCAGAAGCGAGATCTTGTCCCACATATCTCTTCATTTTCTTACTATATTTAGAGAGATGTAGTAAAAGTGGAAGAAGGGAAACAGTGGGGGAAGGTTGGAGGTGTGAGCATGGGTTGCAAAAAGAGGTCTCATCTGAAGAGAAGCTGGTTATAAATGTGCATGATCATTATAGGGAGCACTGAGGTAATTGCTGCTTTTAAACCAAAAGCCATTTTAAAAACACCAAGCTTGCAGTAAAACGGAGAACATCACACTTGATGTGATGTGTTGTGCACAGAGGGCTGCTGTGGTGGCCCTTGAGGATGCACTTCAAACGTGTTTGCAATGAATAAATCAAACTTTGCAAAAGAAGCGAGTAATATTCATTGCCGAAGCACGCAAGGAGCGACACACTTTTCAAATAGTTTCAGGTCTCAGGAGTCCTGACATTTAAGGTTATATTTGGCACCACTACTCAGCATTCAGTGTTGCTAACTGTTTACAAACATATGGTGGGAGGACAGCGCTATACAATGGGTATGGGATATTTGAAGAAATTTACTAATTCATTCATTCAAATACACTACCTGCCAAAAGTCTTGCCGTCAATCCCAGTTGGAAGAGCGTCAAGTTATTATTTGTTTTCTAGTTGATCATTTGTAAAGTGGCAGAACATAGATCTGTTGAATTGCATCCCAATCATCACAAATACTGCAGAAGACCTATTGGAACCAGCATGGACCCAAGATTCTCACAGAAATTGGTCAAGTTTGGTGAATGAAAAATCATGGTTTGGGGTTACATTCAGTATGGGGGCGTGCGAGAGATCTGCAGAGTGGATGGCAACATCAACAGTCTGAGGTATCAAGACATTTGTGCTGCCCACTACATTACAATCCACAGAAGAGGGCAAATTCTTCAGCAGGATATAGCGCTCCTTGTTATACTTCAGCCTCCACCTCAAAGTTCCTGAAAGCAAAGAAGGTCAAGGGGCTCCAAAACTGGCCAGCCCCTTCACGAGACATGAACATTATACTAATTAACTAATTAAAAATCAAGGCATGATCATATTTTATTTTGGTAAAATAAGCATAATCTAGAAGTCTTTTACATTTTATATCAGCCACTTCTGATACCAATGGATCAACTAGAAGTCAAGTTATTATTTGTTGTTCCTAAAACTTGGATAGGCAACAAGACTTTTGTCAGGTAGTGTAATTGTTTCTAGATGAGGCAAGGCAAAATATTTTCTCTCCAGTCTTCCCCAAATTTGTTCTTTAGAAACAGATGATCAAACACATGCAAGTATGCTAAACCTAAAATGAAATAGGATTAGTTTTTGGAACTAAGATCAACTATTTTTAAGCTCTCACTTTGACTATAATGGACCTTTTTCACAAGACTCTTATGACGGGTTTAACGGACATCATAGTCTTAAATCCTTGAAGGTTTTTTATATTTTGATTGTAAAAAAAAAAGTATGAATATTTATATGTATTCACATATGTTATTACTGAATTACTACTTGTGTGAGGTGTTTCTAATGCAGCGTCAAGCCAGTGAAACAGTAAATTTGACTTTATTCTCTCTTCTGGCTGTGATCATCAGTCTCACACAATTTTTTTCCTTTTTCTGAAAGTCTGGATAACACCACCGTGGAGTTTTTCTTTCATTATTTCACCAAATGGCACTCACTGCACTCTAAGTTTATCCAACTATGACAACGTCCACTATTGAGAAACTCGGAAATGTGAAAACATATAATAAGTACATTCCTACTACTCTAGTTTTACCACAAAATCTACCTCCGATGTACACATTATTTATTCATAAAAAACATAAGGGTGATCAAATGACGGCTTTCTGCACTTCATACAAATAGGATTTATTTTATTTTATTATATATTATTTTGATTTGGCTTTCACACAGATGATGATAACATATTTGATAATAAAATATTTATGGATAAACTACACTCAGAATTAACTATTATTATTATTATTATTATTATTATTATTATTATTATTATTATTATTATTATTATTACTAATATTATTATTATATTTCATTTTTACAATTCTTTTTTATTTTTACTCCCAACAATAGTACATCATCAATCCTGGGCATTGAGTAAACAGTTTTGCTAAGCGTACTCCTTTTGATCAGAATAGAATTAGGTTATAATAGACTGGCAATACAAACTCTTTATTTATCCATCCGTCCATTAAGGCAATGAATTATACAGCTTTTATTAAGCTAATGTTGATTAGAATAGGGAAATACAGACTGTAAGTGCTTTAGCTTTAACAATAGCAGTGGAGAATCAGTCTCTGCAACAGCCATTGTGTCTTTCAGCACTGGACAGCTCCAGCAGTGACATCATTTAATTCCCAATACTTGCTCTGGTCAACCAACAATCAAAGATGGGTGCATGCAACAACATGGCACTCAGGAATGCTATCTAGGCAGGGAGCTCACTAGCATTTAAAACACAGCCATCAACAAGGGCTTGATCTACTAAAGCATCACACATAAAAGCAGTTATTAAGTGGCAAGTGTCATGACAAATGCAAAGCAAATAAAACAAACAATCATTTACTTCTAAAAACATACCAGACTGTCAACCTGAAGCGAGGTAAATTGTGATGTTAATTAAAGGCTTTCTGTATATATACATTTACGGGTAGGAACAAAATACATCGAGCACTGCGAAGCGGGATTATTTTGACTACGGGCTGTTGCTAAGAAACGCTGCTAGAGCTCTGTAGTTCATTTAATAGTTGTTCATCCTTATCGAATAGGATTTTGAACGTGAATGACTATGTACCCGCAGGTTGTTATTCATCCGCTCATACAACATGTGCTGGACCACAAGACTGAGATGCTAAACAACAAGACGTTACGATCATTATTCATACTGTACACTTAAGATTCTGATGTACATGTGAGGGAGGAGTAAGTTTTATTTTGTGATCTCCATTAAATATTTCCGACTAACCTACTCTGCAATGATAGCGCATAGAGGGGTTTTTGTATCTTCGCACCAGTTGATGAACTTTCTGCTGTAGTACATCATACAGTGCTCAGCATAACTGAATACCCCCATTTTGAAAGTTTATATTTTTCTCCATTTCTCAGTGAATATAGGCAATGTATTATGGTGCATTTAAACAAAACTGATTTTTTAAACAGATATATTCATTAAAATAATACTTTAGTCACCAAACATATTTAGAAATTAAAAGATAATACAATAAAATTCACGCTAAATACTTGTATTTTGACAATTTTTACTTTTTTTTTGCTTTTCTTGATTTTTCCTCATCTATTTTTCTATAACATAAATTGGGTGTACTAGTTTTTGTACCGTTATCGTAAGATATTTTGTTAAATAAGCTCTAGATTTGGCTTCAGTACTGACTAATCTAATGTATATGCACAAATATAATATTGTATAGCTTCCTATTAAAATATGAATTTAAAAAAAGAGAGATTTTTGAGGGGTGTACTTACATATGCTGAGCATTGTACATAAACGGCAAGTCTACAAGCTCTACAGACAATTGTAAAATAACTACAAAAGTCAGGAGTTTTGGCTATTTTCCAGATTATATTTTACGCATATTTATACATTTTATATATAATAAAATAATACTGAATTAAGACTAAACTGATAAATCAAAATCTAACAGTGTGTACGAAAAAAAATTAAATATTATAGATATTTATTATATGTTTCACAATATAAAGTGTGAAATCAAATCAAATATAGTAAAATAAGGAGCACCATTTTTAAGGCACTAGCTTAATAGAAAGTAATTATTTCCAGAATATTCATTTCATATAAATTGTGAACATTTTATTTTAAAAACTAAATAAAAAGTACTCTGAGTGGTAGGAAATCAAAACTCTTGCTTAATAAACTGTGTTTTTTTCCCTGTATTTATTCGTATTATTTCAAGAGTTCACCCTTAGCTGATGATTGATAATAAAAAGTATTTGGCATGCTGTCCCGGGAGAGAGCCCAGAGCTCAAAAGATCCTTGAGCCCGGGGCTTCGTCCCCTTTGAAGGGTAAGAGGGTAGTTTGAGCTCTGGTGGATCTCGAGAACTCCCCTGCTATAAGTAACAAAAATGAAATATTACTGGCTAAAGCTTGTCTATAGTGCCTAGGCATTGAGCTGTATCAGATTCTGATGGTGTGATAACCTTGGATAAAAATATCACGGTTTCACAATATTGTGATTACTGCTCTAAAATATATTCTTTTTAAATGTCTGGGTAAAAAAACAAAACCTTTTTACCCCTTTGAACACAATATCTTTTATTTTGAGAAACTTTTAAAGTATTTTGTTACAGTAAACATGTCAGGCTAAATAATTCAAATCAATCATTGACTTCTGCTGTCTTCATTTGTTTCATAAACTGAGGTTTCATTGCAATTTAAAACAACATCTTTGGAGATTTTTCATCTTTGGAGATTTTTCAGATGTCTGTTTTCTGCTGGAGAAACTGTTGTCATAAAAAACTTAAAACAAAATGTAAAAACAAAAACAAAAACAAAAAAAGTAAACTCCACATAGAAACGTCGGCTGGCTCGGTAAGGACTTGAACCAGTGACGTTCTTAATATGAGGCAACAGTCCTAACCACTGCCACCGTGCCACCTGAAAGGAAGGAGGAGAAGGGGTGGAAGGGGGGATTCTTCAAAGCAAAGATACTGAGGTAAGAAATTCTGGTTATTTATTGTGAGTTAGGAATTGACTGATTGGTGGATCGTGTAATAGCTCTTGCTCGACCAGGCATGATCAATCATAAGCACATGCTCCTCTCGAAATTAGTTTAGAAATAAACCACACTTGTCACAATTGTAAATAAAATGGAAATAAAATTAAATAAAAGAGTACTCTAATGGTTTGTAGTAAAGAAAATCTAGTGTCAGCCTAATAATTGTGTCAAGATAATGATTTAGAAAGATTCATATTCACAAATATTTACATTTGCCATTTACAAGAGCAAGGTCCCATGAAAAAAGATTATTTGGATTATTTGTATGAGTCCAAGACAGAAAAAAAGCATTAAACCCCTGAATTAAACAACAATGCTGCCTGATGAAATTAGTAAACCCGTTAACTGATTTCTTCAATCTAGCCAATAAGGAGCCAGTGTGGTTTGCTGCAACTGTTCATATATGTATGGGCTCACTGGATCATCCGCTTTAAAGCAGGGATTTAACTAGAGAAACACGCAGCTCAATCCTGACTCCACACAGATCAACTCAGATACTGCTTCTCATGATACAGGGCTTAACACAACAGACTTTTGAAAGTCAGCACATACTTGAAGAGACCTTCAATCTTCACAAGTGCCAAAATTAAAAACTGAATCAGTTAAATATGCAGCCAAAGATTATTTTGCATGCATTTGCACAGCATCGCCTGCACACACACACACATACACAGTGCTGGTGTTGCTCTGTTATTCAGTAGCTCTGCAGCAGAAATCAGCGCGCAGTCAGCTAGTATGAGACGCCGCAGTGTTACGCTATAGCACAGCGAAAGAAAGGGACATGGAGGTTGTAAGTGATGATTAGCAATCCGGCACGAGGCCCTGCACCCATACAGCAGCCTGCTAATAAAACACCGTGCATGTCACGGTTGATAAAAGACCTCCGCTCAATGACGACGCAGTACAGCGATGACGGCATCTCTCCCTCCCCTGGAGAACTGGAGGTAACTTACTGGGGAACGCATTAAGAGCAGTTCTGCAGCTCAAAACACAAAGGTAAACTGATCAGTTAAATAAAGCCCTAGGTTCATTTCAAGAAAGCAAGTGTGTATCGACTGCTCATGACTTTGATCTATTGACCCAGATGTACAGAGGGAGATTAATATCTTAAATAACCCACCTGCACTGATAAAGGAGACAAACGGTCACTGTTCACTAGCTCATGAATGACGTTTGGAGAGGCAAAGGGTAAATTACCTTTCATGCACTCCAGCTCAAACACCTATTAAACACACTGGGGTCAGTGAGTGACGGTGTTCCTGATTATTAGTATTATTTTGATTGCACAGATTATTGTCTGACAAGAAGAAAAAGGATGATCAACTGCTTGTTTTAAAAAGTGATATACATCTGATTAAAGTTTATAAATTCATGAGCTTCTTATGCTCGTTAACCTAACAAAAAAATGACATTAAACTTTTTGTCTGGATGTGGGATGTAGCCTAGTGGTTATCAGGTGACTGGGGTGGCAGAGACATATGGGACTTCTGCTGAGTTAGCAGGAAACTGATTCAGTTAAAGCAAGTCCTAAGGGAATCTCTGTAGTTCCTGGGACACCGCGAAGATCCTGTGCTTCCCAAGCGGATACATAGCCAAGCACAACCTGACACCGCTAACTTGCATTTCCTCCTGGTTGAACACATGCCTTACCGTAAGGGCAACCTCATTTACCTTGTAAAAGTAGAAAGTGACGAAAGAAATGACGTTTGTGAGGATGAAAACATGTTTACTGTTATACTCAGGGAAGAATATTCTAGCAAAGCAATATTTAGGATTTGCAAGATGGGGTTAGCTTAAAATTTCTATAGTGTACATCTTAGAGTAAATGCCCTGATAACGTTCAGTAGCTATTGTACCGTTCTGCAGTATGGACAACAACGAAAGGTATAGGTACACTTTGCGCATGCGCAATTACTGACGATTGTGACATGCGAGTTAAGCAGTGTAGCTACTTTCTGCGATATCGACCGCTTGACCGCACATTGTTTAACCATTAACACGCCTAATTAAATGTGCATTACATGACGTTTGAATGGGAAAATATGGCAATAGCTTAGAGACTTAAATCGGATCATTTCTCAGCAGGTATAGTGAGTTGTATAGCGTTGGCTTGCGTTATTCAGTAATATTTGAGCGCTGACGCTAATGATCAATAGGAATGACGCATTCTAAACCAAAATGTAGCCTAGATCATTGAACACTACATAACGACATATTTAGGATAATTAAACATTTTTTGAAATAACTGATAGTTAAAAGCAGAGCCAAAGTTTTAAACAAGCGCAACAAAGTGCTTCGGGTGCGACTGCGCAGCAGAGAGCTCGAGACGCAGTGTTCACCGGCTAATAATGCGCGTGGAGAGTGACTGACAGCGAGACAAAATACCGCAATAATATCAGAGAGAAACCGCGCATCTACCGCAGAAAACTTGTCTTTTTCTCTCCAAACGCAGTTAACAAACTTTCAGAAGTTCTTGTGACAAGTGGACTGTAGTATAGGCTAGCCTATGCTGGAAAAAGGCAATCAAATAGAAGGCTAGCAGGTGTATATAATGTCACAGTAAAGTTAACATGAAGTACACTGATATAGACACGTTTTTTTAAAATAGCTTTGGCTAAAATTATGCCAACAGACTCACTCACCCTGGCGTATTTCGAGGAGTAGGGGTCCTCAAACAGCGCCCAGACCCAGGGTTGCCAGGTACTCCACCGGCTGGGGTTTCGCCCATCCTCCTGTAGACACAACCTCTTTAAGTCACCGTCCGCTCCTCCCGTTAGCGCCGGGTCGTCCTCTGGCGGGTCCGGCTCGGGCGTCTCGAAGCTGTCCAGCGCTTCCTCGGCGTCCCGATGCTGTCGGTAGTTCATCCAGCAGCAAGCCTCCACGTCCGTCTCGTCGATACCCCAGAAGGCGAGCTCCTCCTCAAACAGAGGACCGCAGACATCACTGGGACAATGCAACTTCCCTGTGCGGTAATAGTTGAGAATGAACGCAAAGGTGTTGGGGTGACGGTCAAAGAAAAACTCGTCGGATTTGGGGTCATAGTCAAAGTTACTGAACGCATCTGGCTCCGTCAGCCAGGACAAGCGGGTCCCGGGCAGCGTCTTCAGTGTGCTGCGGTACGTCTCGTGCCGAATCCCCCCGCAGTTTATCACTATTTTCTCGCTGTCTGACGGACAAGTCATGTCTGCGCTGTAACATGCTTTGTTGGACGACTTGTTCCCACCCTTGCGCCCTTTGAAAGAGGAGACACACACCGAACTGAGCATAGAGGAGCAGGGGGAGGGAGAGGAGGAGAGAGAACCGAGCGGGGAGGGGGAGGAGGAGCCTGCGGAGGGAGAACACAGGAGAACAGAAAATTAAAGATGCTCATACTTACAAACATCATCAAACTGCTCAAAGTAACCTGCTTTTAACTCAACACATCATTATTTTTTGCATATGGAGCTAAAACTTTGATCACATATTTTCTTTCAATAGGTATGTGGGATTTAAAGGGATAGTTCACCCAAAACTAAATATTCTGCCATCATTTACCTACGTATCACCAAAGTTTGTTTCTTATTTTGTTGAACAAAAAAAAAGCTATTTTGAAAAATGCTGGAAACCTGTTCTAACTACTGTTCTAACTACTGACTTTCCCACACTCTCAGAAATAAATGTACAGTTGTCACTGGGGTGGTACCTTTTCAAAAGGTACAAATTTGTCCCTCAAAGGTCCATATTAATACCTCAAGGGTACATATTGGTACCTAAAAAGTACAAAAGTGTTCCTCTTAAAATTTGTAGGTACTATATACTTTTGAGGTACTAGTATGGACCCTTCAAGTACAAATGTGTACCTTTTGAAAAGGTACCACCCCAGTGACAGCTCTTGTACATTTATTTCTGAGAGTGTACTATGAAAGTCAATTTGGTAACAATAGAAAAAAAATCAAATGTTCTTTTGTTGTTAACGAGTAAAGACATTCATAAATGTTGGAACCACTTAATGGTACTGAGCGATATGGCAAAAACACAATCTCAATAATTATTTTTCATATTGAACGATGACGATATATATATTTTGATATAAGTTAATAATGCTTCCAGAATTAAACGAGTACCCCAACAATGACCGAAGCCACAAAAATTAGAGGGTCCATTAAATGGCATAACATATTTTCGAACAATAAATTTCCAGTGGCCGAAAATTTGGACCATCTCTGATATCAACACACTCTTCCTATATACCCCTTCCACACTTTTTTTGCAGTGTGATTGGCTTTTAGATCATTATAAAGTAAAAAAAATTGCAGTGCTTATCTTTGTCATTGACAAATTTTATCGGGATTCGATATAATATTGTTTATTGGCCCATCCCTACACTGTAAAACCCAAAAAGTTAAGGTAACTCAAACCATTTGAGGAAACCGATTGCAACAAACCATTTATGTTCAAAAACTATTCCTAATGAGTACTCTGAGCGTAATCTATTAGAGTAACAAAGCTATTTGAGCACAGTAAAACCCAATTAATTAAGAAAACTCAAACCAACTGAGTACTGTAAAACACAATAAGGCAACTCAAACCGTTTGAGGAAACTGATTGCTACAAACCATTTGAGTTAAAAAACTAATCTATATGACTACTGTGATCTTACTTTATTTAACTTGAAGTAATGAGGTATTTCATTAACTCCTTACCTTCAACTCTTAGTTCAAAACTTTTAACTTTTCAGTTAAGTAGAATTAACTTTTAATTTTGAGTTACTACACATTTCATTTGATAGTTGACTGTTGGGTTTTACAGTGTACTTAAGGGTGAGTAAATTGTGAGTTGATTTTCAAGTTATGAACTTTGTTATTAACTTTTTTCTGATTTTTGAATTGTAAATGGTGGAAAAGTAACAAAAATTCTAAATCCTGTTAGAATTCATATTGAATAAAAAATTCCAGTGTGTATTAATGAAGTGCTATAGGGAGTCTGCAAAAATATTTTGGAGAAAAAGTATAAATTAGGGATCATCACAACACACTGCACAGATGTTAAGTCCAACCCTAAGCAAACACACCCAAACAAGCTAATCAAGGTCTTATTACAGGGGTGTCAAACTCAGTTCCTGGAGGGCCGCAGCCCTGCACAGTTTAGTTTCAACCCTGCTTCAACACACCTATCTGTAGGTATCAAACAAGCCTAAAGCGCTCAATTAGTTTGATCAGGTGTGTTTAATTAGGGTTGGAACTAAACTGCACAGGGCTATGGCCCTCCAGAAACTGAGTTTGACACCTGTGTCTTATTAGGTATACTTGAAACTTCAAGTAAACAAAAGTACATCTTGCTACATATTAGCGACTTACACAATAGTACATACAAAGTAAAAAAAAGTATAAGTGTACCTCTTGAAATATTTCAGTAACGAAATATGCACCTTTGAGGTACCCATATAGACTCTTGAGGTACAAATGTGCAGCTTTGGAAAAGTTATCGCTCCAGTGACAACTCTTGTACCTTCATTTCTTACACACGGCAAATCACAGAATAAAATTGTCTTTCTACAAAAAAAAAATAAATAAATAATATATATATAGATGGCTTTTATATTTTAAGATGGGGGTCCCTCTTACAGGGGAGATCATATTTGTGGCATCTAAAAGACTGAAATGTATAAGAATAAAGTAAAAGCAGCACAAAGGTACAGTCTACTCATTAAGCTGGGGAAAGGAAGACACTATAGAAACGGTGTAATTTTAGCAGCAGAAAATCAGATCAAACGCTGATGCAGGCATATGAGATAAGCATTTCAATGAAGGACTGAGCTCAATATATACGTTAAAGAGTTACATAATAAACAGGAAAGAGACCCCTCCTCCTCTGCAATGCCCACCCATGTCTCCTTCCATGTCTTTTACCATCACTCAGCCCTCATGCTCCTCAATTCACTAAAACACTCTGCTCAATTACAGCAAAGGGAGATGAAAATGACTGAATGTTTCACGGGCTCCCCCCTCCTCACACCATGCTCTCGTCGTATCCAATAGAAAGAGGGAGAGGAGGAGAACGACAGCGAGAGAAAGGGTGGGAAGAAGAGGAAGAAAAGCTAAAAGCAGAACGATTATTTGCTGAGCTAAACAAAATAGGGAGAAAAGACTGCAGAGTATTAACTCTTACACTGTCTCTCTCTCTCTCTGGGCAGTGCTAATGTTATGCAGACTGCTCAGTACAGTCTGTGTACAGTATTAACCTTTGTTGCAGACGTAAAATTCAGAAAACTGTATTGTCCGAGTGTGCAATCTTTAAAATCACAATATATAGATTCAGATAAACTCTTGTGCACATACAATCACACCATGCAGGTGCTTTAAACCTGGACTTACTGTTTTTTTTTTTACTTCACAGCTCTAGTGACACAAATGAGCTCCCTTTTACCAATCAAAATGGCCCATTTTGGAAATATGGAGCAGGGAAGCTATTATCCTTTTCTCTTGGGGTCCGTATACACTGTAAAAAGTGGAAACGTGCCACCCGTTCCTGCTTTAACCTTTAAAATTATTTCTGATAGTGTAACACAGTCAGATCGATTCAGCCAGTTTTTCAGTGGCTTTTTTAAAGTTACTACATGAAGCAATCTTTTTTTTATATTGCCTAGCAAAACATTTTTACCAGTGTACAAGGATCAGATTTCACCGACAAATGTCCTCCTCCCATGTTTTGCTGTGCTGTCTCTTCCTGCTTTCACAATGTCTTTCCTTTATCAGCTCCTCTTGTTTGGCTGTGCTGCATGGCTGCTCCATACATATCGGTCAAACTGTCTTTCTGCATTACTTATCCATTCTACTTAGCTCACTCTTTCTCTTGCTTTCCCTTACATCCCACTGTGATTAACTGAGAAACCAACAAAGATCACAGACCGAATCAGACAAAGCAAGGTAAATGGATTCACCTTCATTCTCTGAATGGAGACAGCCAAGCTGGCCTCTTATTTCAGCACCACGGACAGCGCAGGACTTTCAGCTTATGCACTGGATATACAGTTGAAATAGCAGCCAACTATAGAGTCTTAGACTAACTAAATAAACTAAAAAGACCTGTTTTATGATTAATATAAACATAAAGTAACATTAAGAGAAACAAATGTAAATGTTTTGTCTCTGTTTGGCCAACATAGCAACACTGACTACCCGAAAAGTGTTTTTGCAAAGTGTTTCAATATGCCAAACTTGCTGTGGCTGAAATAAATAACTACGAGGAACACAAAAAGGACTAAATAAATAAAATGATGAATAGGAAATACCGAAACTGAGTGGATACTAGCAGGGGAATAGTGCTGAGAAAGCACAAAAAAAGGCTCTCACTAAAAAGGGAAATCATTGTTAAGTGTGTGTGCCTGCATGGGGGGGGGGGGGAGTACATTAATGTGTGTATGTCCGTTGGGATGGGGGTTGGTTGTAAGGACAGATACGCCTATAAAAGATAACAGCACTATGCCGACAGAGCGAGAAGAGAACAGGTTACGGTCACAGAGAGGAAAGTGAGGGAATGACTGCAGTAAGGTAAATGAAGCTCCATTCATAAATTATTCAATTTATAGAAACATTGTCAAAGCGAAGTGATATATACATGTGCTAATATAGGAGAAGTGAATCATTTCTGCTGCTATGCTTCAGTATGCGCTGTAGTGCTTCTGCATTGTACCTGTGCTCTAACTCCCTTTCTCTCTCTGTCTGGTGCAGTGAAGCTTCTTTGGATTTTTCTACTTGCTATCCCACTGCAGTTGAAGCTCAGTGGTGCTCAAAGGCCACCTAGAGGACTCATTGAGAAACTGCACAACACAAAATACTGCAGTACCCCCTCCTCTTCAAGCTTTCTCCCCGACCGAGGTAAGAATGCCTTATGCAAACCATCTGTCAATGCATTGCATGCAGGTTTGTGTCCTATTTCAGCCTGTACATACATTTAATGGACTGAAATCACTTAAGGAATAGCTGATTTATATGAACTGACCAGGTATTATCGCAACCTCTAGTGGCGCTGCTTAAGCGCAGTGATTGTAAAGCTTTTCGCAATCCTTCTCTCGCTCTCTCTCCCTCACTTATTTGTGTGCACTAAGCTACTCTCAGCTGAGTTGCTCATATTGATGTCTCTAGTGGAATAGCACTAAAAGAAAATAAATTATAAAGGAGGCTTACGTACACAAACACGCTTGCAAAAAAGGGCCATGTCACAGCACTATTAATTAGTTCTAAACAAAATTATGCTCTGCAGTGACAGTTACACAGCATTTGCACATATGAAATATCCTCAGAAGGTCATCAGTCATGCTTCAACCTCTGCTTTGAAACTAATCACAGCTCTGATTGCAGAGAACTGAAGTCCTTTTGAAAGGTCCCACTCTTTATTTTCAGTCAAGAAAGCGAGGGGAGATATTGAAAAGAGGACTCATCTTACGGTGACAGCATTAAGACGTGCATGACCATATTCCCATATCTAGCACTAACAGTGTTCTTAAGATAGTTATAACCCCACTCCCTCCTCCTCCTCCCCACCTCAGCCTCAGCTCTTGTTAAAACCTAATTAATAAAAGTGCCCTCTCCGGTTAATTACCATCCCTTTATAGTCCCCCATTAAGTACTCAGGGAATGAAGCCGGAGAGAGATGGGATATAATTGTGTTAAGCCAAATCACACATGAACTTGATGGAAACTATTCTTAGTGGTGGAAAAGAATGGAGCAGGGTGATGGAAAAAAAGAGACGGAGGACAGAGAAGGTCATCTCAGGTGATTGGTAAGGGTCATGCTGCCTGGAAAAAGGGGTGTATTTGTGATGATGCAGAATTATGGAAAGGGATCAGAAGGAGGGAAAGTGAATGGTTTGAAATAGGGAGCTGCCAATGGGATGCGAGTGGGTGACGGAGGGAGAAAGAAAGGGAGGGCCCAGAGGCTGAAAGAAACAAACAGAAAAGTTGAACTGCTGAAACTGATGAGAAAGTTTACAGGGGGGAAACAAGACTGAAACAAAATGTTTAAGAAGGAATCAAGACTGAAAATACTGTTTATATATTTTAAAACACAAAAGGTGTCACTGGGTTCAAACAGTACTAATATTTAAACATATTAAAACGTACATTTTAGAACCTAAAAGAGCTTTTTAAATAATTAACTACATGTCACTTTAAACTCTCATGAACAGAACCCTGGGTCATTTGATCCTGGATATTTATTGTCATATTTGAGGTCTAAGCGTCAAATATTTAAGTGGACCCAAAATTTTATTTGTTTGCATAATTGCTGTAGAATTGTGCATCTTTACATTATATATCAAAGCTTATAGCAATAATTTTTCTTAGACTATAAAAGTAGGAATGGAACATTCTCTTCAATTCCGATTTTTAATCAGAATGCACTATGTTCTGGTGACTGTTGTCAAGTGCTAACATTTCAGCCATAATATTCTAACACCACTTTGTTTCAAGCTGACTGCACATTTGTCACCACAATTTAGGAGTCAGCAGTAAATGTGGCATTACAAGTGCGATGTTTAAGGCAATTGTAATGGGTTAAAAGTGGAGCCAAGGACTAAGAACGGGTTAATCGTACTCTGAAAAGCTCTGAAGTGTACATATTAGTAATTAAAATGGCACATATAAGTATCTTTTGAAAAAAATACTGAAATGGTAACAGATTTTGGATTATGTTTGTTTTGAGTTTTAATCTTTACTGTTTTAGAATTTCACATGAAACAGTTAAAAAAAAAAGTTAACCTTTCACTAAATGTTATTAGCAAATGATGTGGGGGAAATGAGAGGATGAAGAAGATCCATCCACAGTCAAAATAACTTTGACAGAGTTTTGTTTGTATTTGCCACAGAAAACTTACACAAAAAAATCTGCAATTTAACGTTTTTTTCCCGGCATCTGGGGTAATTACCAGACTTTATATTACAGACATTTACCAGAAATTTTAATTTAAGAAAAATTCTGTAAATTAACAGCTGTTATTTTATGTTTTTTTTCCATTGGTAGGGGGTGATGCCACAAAGAAACATAAAAAAGACAGAATAATAAAAACTGCTTATGTAATAAGAACACGGAGTTCCCTAACATAGGCGTCTACTCTCAAATAAACAAGAGGCATGTGGGTATCTGCTTTAAAATAAGAGTGAGTAGACAGGTATGAAAATAATGTTAAGCATACTGAAAACACATCTACATAGGCTACATATTCCATCACCTATCAAGTTGACATGACTGTGGGGTGAAAAAAATCAGACACCAATCGTTGTGGGACGTCCATATATATTTGTTGCACTGACAACCAACAAATAAAGCAACAAACATGTAATATACGTTTAAAATAATAAGAGGAAAGTAGTCGGTGTGCGAATTACTGAGACTGCTGTCCTGCCACTATTTGTACATTTGCACCTTTAGCAGTTATAAACTGCAAAAATAAACATATTATTAAGACGATGGATACATTTACGAACGTCTACTTGGCACATTTTAAATAGTACTGAAATACTTCATTTACTAGCTACTTTTTATTGTGTTAATCAAGGCGGTCAGACCAAGCCCATCAAATTCCTTACGTAATTCGCACACTAATTTATGTGGCAAAAACAAAGTAGACCTGGCTACTACTTGTTGAATTTGTTGGCTGAGGGTAGACAGGCCTGCTTTGCATCAGTGCACCGGGTACACAGAAATAAAAACTAAAGTGCTATTTTGTCACTTGTGCACAAGATCACGACACAACACAGCACAAACACCTATAACATCACATAGGCTACTTACTCGCTTTAGGTCTGGCTCTGATCGCGTGCGTGCAGTGTGCGTGTTGCTGAACACACACACACACACACACACACACACACACAAATGCTACGTGGAATTTATTGTTTTCTGATTGAGCTGAGGGATCCTCTCGGCGTGGTATCCGAATGACTGTGCAATATAATTAAACATATGATTCTGTTTTCCTTCATAATGGCTACAGTTATAAATAATGTAATATATTTTTGCTACAACACCTGTCGGTTCAAAACGTGCTATAGTGCGTGCTTTCTTTAGTGATATGAAATTTTAGTCTGTAATAAATATAGCCTATATTGTATCTCTGCTATCCCTTTTTCTTTAAATAAATCATTACTGTTATATACATGAGTGTTACATTGCTAATATCCAATTGATTGTGCCTAATAAAAATAAGATTCTGTCATGTCAACCAATTGTTTTAAATTCCCTAATCCAAACAGATTATCCAAGCAAGCGACACGAGCAGCGAGGAAACACCTCTCTTTCTCTATTTCTTTAATCTTCATGCAGTCACTCCATTAACAGTCTATCCCTTCTCAGTTTTAGCATCCTTTCTTCCGTATCTTCACCTGTTCCCGTTGTCCAGTGTTAAAAAGACCGTAAGCAGGTCTTTAGTTGCAGACTGAGAGGTCTGTTTGAAATTATTTATGTCGAACAAGCAGTATGCCGGGCACGACTAGAAATGTTATTCCTTATGCTGCCTCTCATTTCTTCGGTTCGTTTCACCCCTCACCTCTTTCTCTGTCGATGTTTTTGTTTTGTAAATTTGTATTTCCTCACAATTTAGTCCTAATCTAATAGTGACATGGGATCCCTCTGTGTTGTTCCCTCCCTTCAGCTCTTTAAAGGGAAAGGTGGCAGCTGGTGCCCCCTCCCCAAACCCCACCCTGTGCCATTTAACCATATACAAGCCAGGGAACCTGTCGCTATTTTCAGCATTTCGTCCAGGGACACGTTTTTACACTGTTATTCCCTTCCTGTTTATAAAATCCCTTAATAAAAACAACAAACAATAATAAATCAATCACAGCAAAACGATAAAAAGGGAAAACCATACTGACGAACGTTGAGCAAGTTTGCAAATAAGCAAGCTAATTAGCAAGAGCATATGCTACGTTAGATAGTTATACAGGAAGTGGACTGAATGGCGTAGATATATAGATTACTTCCACTAATATTCTTAAAGACCTGTTAACATGAGTGTATTGTCTACCTTGGTCAGTGTGTGTGTGTGTGTGTGTGTGTGTGTGTGTGTGTGTGTGTGTTTTCAGGACTCATAAATTATCTGTAAATCATCTCCAGCCACTCGACAAAGACAACATCCTCTTTCCTATGGGTGATCCAAATAAAACAGTGCAGTCTGTATTTCTGTGAGGGGGAATAACAGCAAAGCTATACCAATTAGACAAGCAGGGCAGGTGTATTTATGCACAAACTTAACATACAAAGAAAATCAAATAGTGTAAGCATGGCAAAAAAAAAACAAGCTAATACTGAAAATAAAATAATTTATTGAAGAAACACACCAGCATTTGGAAATACTGTTAATTTAGCCTGCATAACACATTTGATCCTGGATTAGAATGTTCATCTAAACGTTATACATTTTGTAAACAATAATTTCTGCAACCAAATAACCAGAGGAAAATAAAAGGTCATAGATATCTAGACATGGTCAATAATTATTGTCCTTTTAGTTCTTTTAAGACTATTGGCCATTTCTTAAACTTTTTATCCTTTTTAATAGTCCTCTAAAACAGTGTATCTCAATCATGTTTCTGGAGGACCACCAGCTTTGCACATTTTTCCTATCTCCTTAACCAAGTACACTTGCTTCAGATCATCAGCAGAGACTGAAAGACCTGTAATGAGTTTGACAGACAAAGGAGACATTAAAAACATGCAGTGTTGGTGGTCCTCCAGGAACGTGGTTGAGAAACACTGCTCTAAAAGATTAATCTACCCTCATTAGCATAAAAAGCATCTTTGTTTTCACCTTTCCAACAAGTATTATTCATATAACACTTATATATGGCGCTCTCTCTCTCTCTCTCTCTGGCACCCTGTCAAAGACTGAGCAGAGGGAGAAAAGCGAGATGTCGCAAGTGCAAGTAGGTGGAAAATACTAGGTGGGACAAAATTGCAATATTGTACTGTATACTTTGTTTTTTTTTCCTTCTCATTACCACCCTCTCTGTTTTGTTCTAGGTTTGATTTGTGAGGACAAGAAGTGTAGTGTTTAAGTGCGCACTACTGTGAAATCCTCATGGGTTGTCTAGGTGTGCAGCCAACTGCCTGTTCAGCGATATTTCTGGCTCTCCCTGGCCTTCCCTCTTTACTTGCAGCTTTTTTTTCCTGAACCCATTTCTGTTGGGTTTCACAGAAGAAAGAACATGATACAGGTTAAGAAAAACATGAGCACAAAATGTTTGTTTTTTTAATAAATCAAACCCTAGCCCTATGATCATTTTGGCTGTTCAAATATTAATTTAAATATTTGGTTATTTTGGTTATTATTTGATTAATATTTGAATATTTTGGTTATTCAAATATAAATCAGGACTTAAAAGTTAAAATTAGGCTGTAACAAAGAGAGTATGAAATAAAGTGCTGAGTAAACTGTCCCTTTATGGACAAAGAATATATATGGACCCAAAAATAGGTGCAGGTTCCAGATCAATAAATCAATAATGTTTCCACCAATCACGTCAAATGTGCTGTTGTTTTCCATTTATTTCTAAGTGACAAAAGAAAAGAATAAAAATTACGCAATATTGATGAAAACAATTTTTTTTAAGTTCAGATCAATTATAACAGAACTGAAAATCAAAGCATCCATACATGTTTGTCTATGTCTTATACCATAGACATCTTATTGTTTCCATACGTTTGATTCTCAGTTCTGTACATTTTAGGCACACTTAAAATGTCCTGCAACAGACCTTTGCCACCATCTTGCAGATTCACCCCATTTTGTGCAACAATAGCAGTTTGAGATGCTGGCGGAGGCACAGGTACAGCAAAACTGTCCATATAGAGACTAGTTTTACCCCTGTGGGGCAAAGGCAGAGGTAGGCTAGGCAGCCGGGGTTGACATGATAAAGTGGATGGAGCTTTGTGAGCAGGAAGGCGGCTATGAGCTCCACTCTTGGTAAGGGTCCCATTAATGGTAGCTGCATCCATGACAGAGTGAGGAGACAAATCTGACCTGAAAAACAGGATTATCAATGACTAAGAAAAAGAAAATTATTTAGTGAGGGGGAAGGAGGCATGAGGCTCTCAGATAAGTATTAATACTTTGCAAGCATGTACTTGTGCTTTGAGGTCCATTATCTTCTGGCCTTATCTACAGTATATGCTGACCATTCACTTAGCTCATATATTACTTTG
Organism: Danio tinwini; assembly: GCA_903798205.1. Classification (NCBI taxonomy): domain Eukaryota; kingdom Metazoa; phylum Chordata; class Actinopteri; order Cypriniformes; family Danionidae; genus Danio; species Danio tinwini. The sequence continues at coordinate 2,300,710 of CAIGQZ010032144.1, forward strand.
CCAATAGAAACACATTTGGGAGATTGTGAATCCTCTGAGATTAAAGCTCTTCATTCCATAGCATAGGAAACATCTCATATGCCATACCACTGCTCCCTCAATAAAAGAGCTAAAAGACAGGAAGAGGATTTAAGTGCTTTTAAAGTTATTAATTCTAAAATTAATGCAGATGCAGATGTACCAGTCTGAAAAAGTATATGCCAAGGAAAATTTGCCACATGTTATACACTGTCATACATAAACTTGCTGTGAAGAGGTGTGAGTTAGTGCCGAAACGCATTTGTGATCTTGAGCAGAGCTCACCAATCAAGAGGTGACAAGGTGCAGGAGGCTAGGCCAGAAGGTAAGATGAGCTATGCTTCACTAAATCATTTCAATCTGCTTGTAGCAGGCCAGCATGAATAACTGTCTAATGCAGCAGATGAACACTAAACCTAAAGATTATTAAAGGAATCATTCACTCAAAAACTGCTGTTATGATTTACTCAGCCTAAAGATGTTCCAACTCTGTGTGATTGTCTTTCTTCTATGTAATACTTAAGATATTTAGCATCTATACAATAAAATTAAATGGGGTCCAGAACAACAATACACACAGATATACACAAAAACAAATCACTGTATTCCACAGAAGTAAGTCATAAAGGTTTGGAAGGACTAAAGGGAGAATAAATTATTTACCTTTAAGGTGAACTGTACCTATAACGTGTGTCTGCATATTTGATTTGATTAAGATAAACTTTGGATCGAACTTTGATGTGCACCAAAAAAAGAGAGATGAGGTTCTGATTATCTGAAGTATTAATGAAACAGTCCAAAGACTTCAAACCACACTGAAAAGCCTTAATGTCATAAAATGTGACTATAAAAAGAACAGAGTTTTCAAGCATGTTTGCTTTTTTTTTGGCATGTTGTGCATGATAGTTCAATAAATCTGTCAGAAAATACATCTTTTTTCTAAAGTTGTGTGACAGAGGATCTCATAGTGCTATTTTGATTCTTTTATACATTTATAACATATATTTAAAAATAAATTGCATAACTTTAATACAATATTTGGATGTTTAGTAAATATGACCACAAAATATGCCATAAAAGATTTGCTTTTTAATCTTTAGGCACCATATTCATTTCTTTTGAATCAGATCCAATGAAGAACACATCCTAGTGTATCACTCCTGATGTTCTTGGGACGGAAAATTTGCTCTGATGGCATTTAGAAAGCATATTTTTCATACATTATATTACCACTTATATGTTTGGATAGAATTAGATCAGTAAACCCTTTGATCTCAATGATCTCCACCACCACTTTTGAGAAGACACCAGTGCTGACGTCAGATCTCGGAATTAGCGTTTTCATCCAGTAGCATGTACATACTGCCCTCTTGTGGTGGACTGTTACCTGTGAAAGTGCTTGAAGTCAGTCTTGGCTGTGCTCTGGACTGGTTCCTGTCTCAGCGCCTGAGCTCTTTCCAGCTGTCTGTACAATGCCTGATTAAAATCAAGAGAAGCGTGTCATTCCATCAGCCCAAAAGCTCCAGTGGAGATAAAACTGCTGTCTGCGGAGCAATGCTGAATGAATCCTCATGGCTAATCGAGTCATCTCCTAAGATACTTTGCATAAATTATCATGTTTTAATATTGATATTTGAAACATCCTTCTCCCCACCATTTTAAATATACATTTCTATTCTCCACTCTCAAAAGAGGCTCCTTAAGCCTTCTTATAGTGCAGTTTACTCTTAAAGGAATATTCTGGGCTATAAAGAGTACCTTACATTGTGTTTAAAAAGGAGTTTGCCTCCTATGTAGAAGCTTAAAAAATAATGAAGGGTGAGAAGGCTAAACAATTGTATGATTTGTTTCTAAAATATGGTTTTGTTTAACCCCTTACAGTCTTTCTGCCTTATGTCTGCAAGGTATGTTGTTCTTTTTTTTTTGTAAGTTATTTTGTGCATTTATTTATTTATTTTTTTTTGTCTAAATTTATGGTTTTATATTTGATTTCCTGTATATCTGACATGTCTCCGTCAGTTTATGCAAGATAATGTTTGGATTGAGTTTGGCCTAAATTGTTATGTTTTTAAAAGGCAAAAAAAAGAGTACCTTACAATTTAGATGCTATTGCAAGTTAAAAGTGACTGATTTCAATACCACTTGAGTAAAAATCTGATTAGTGTAACAGTTTTAAGTATTTTTCTCAAAGATCTACTAGTCATCAACACCTAAGATGCATGCTTAGGTAAGAAAAGTAAGAACTTATGATTTGTGAAAAGATCAATTATATTAACTTTCTAATATAGAATTTAAATAGATCACATTAACGCTTTCCCCGCCAGCGTTTTTTTTTTTTTTTTAAGTTGCCAGCCACTGCCAGCATTTTTGTTGATTTGCACATACATTTTACAGCCATCTATGTACATATGAGAATATATGAACTTTACTTTAAAGAAGAACATTTTATTCTGTCTTCATGTGTTCACGTTTGATCACCAATTGAATGCAGACCGTAGTGTGTGTGTGTGACTGATAGATTGTATGGGTGCTGGGTTGTGGCTGGAAGGGCATCCACTGCATAAAACATATGCCAAATGAGTAATTGGCGGTCAATTCCGCTGTGGCGACCCCTGATAAATTAGGGACTAAGCCAAAGGATAATGAGTGAATGCAGATAAGACATTTATACAAGCCCTAATGAATTTTTGACAAAAAGATTATAAAAACTAAATTCAAAGTATGTGTGTGTGTAAAACACATACTGTACACTACCGGTCAAAAGTTTGGGGTCAGTAGGACTTTTCCTGCTCACCAAGGCTCCTATATTTAATCAAAAATACAGTACAAATGGTAAAATTGTGAAACGTTATTGCACTAGAAAATAACTGTTTAAAAGTAGTTTATCATTTAATTTAATCAATTATTCCAGTGATTTTAAAGATGAATTTTCAGCTTCAGAATCACATGATCCTTCAGAAATAATTTTAATATTAATTATTATTGTTGTTGTTATTATTATTATTAATGGTAATAGTAATAAAAGCAAAAAATTACTGGAGTAATCATTTCATTTGAAACTACATACAATAAAAAAAGTTATTTAAATTTTTTTATACATATTTAACAATTTATTGTACATTTAATAAATGCCACCTTGATGAACAGAATAATTTTCTAAAAAAAAAAAAAACATGGAAAAAAAACATGGAAAAAAATAATAATAAAACTGACCCAAACTTTTGACTGGTAGTGTATACATAACTTTGTCCAAACCTTGGTGTGTGTGGTCTATAATTTTCATATTTTTCTCACCTGCATCTTGCTATAATGTTTAGCCTGAGGTTCAGATGCTGCAGTTTGACCTCTATATCTGTCCTGCATTTCACTTATGTGGTTTGAGACCACTCGCACTGTTGGACGGTTTCTGAGCTGTAGAAAAAAAGATATAAATGGCATGAAGTCATACAGATCTTTTCAAACACACCCGGTCTTTCAAACACACACACATCTTACCGTCTGGGCCAGTTCATTAAGGAAGTGTGTGCTCCAGTGTGCCGGTGCTTTAGAGTGGATTTCATTGTACAGAAGTCCATTTAGTGGCTTTCTGTCATGCTCGGTGTGCGAGGTGAGAGAGAAGTGAGCAGAGGCCGGGACTCTGTTCTGACGCTGTAAGACTGGAGGAAGAGGAGCATTCTGGGACAGTCACAAGATGAAGATTGAGAGAGAGTGTCAAGTTTTATTTCTTCAGTTGTGTACCATCCCAACAAGATTTTTTTTGTTTTTCAAAGAAGTTTAACAGATGTCTAATAGACGTCTAAACATAGTCGGCTAAAACAAGGCTAAATTTGGTCTATCAGTTAAAATCTAATAGATGTCTCAGAATAGGCCAAAACTAGACTAGTGCTCAAATAAACAGAAAAAAATGACTACACATATAAAGTCTGTCTAATCTGTCTTTTTTATGACTAGTCTAGTTTTGGGCTATTCTTAGATGTCTATTAGATTTTTAGTGACATGACCTTGTTTTAGCCAAGCTGTCTACGTTTATTAAACACTAAATTGTTTGCTGTGATTAGGCCATACAACGAGAAATGTTAAAGAAATGTAGAGTGAAATAGTTTAACCGTGAGGTTTCTAAAATTATGAACATGATTTGTCTTTCATAAACAGTGTGTAACTAAACTCTAATTAACAAGAAAAACAATGATAGTATGGCTTTATTATTGCTTTAAATGTAAGCATAGCCATTATTGGTGTCCTAAACTCGTTTTTTTTTTAAGTTTCAAATTTGGCAGAAGCAGCAAACAGCTAAACTGTACTAACAATTGTAACCATGATTACTGATGCTTTGTTATAGAGGTTATTGAAGAAATTAATATATCGAACGTTACAGCTAACAAACATAGTTTGATGTAACGTTAGTCCTTTCCTACCTTGCAAGTTTTTAAAGAAAACGGGGGAAGCTGCCAATACACGTGTCCAATGGCGGTGCTAGTGTGAACCTTTGGTTTGTTGCTATCCATTCGTTTAATGCACTCAAACTCAAAAGGGAAAAAAACATAAATAGAAACTCCTGACCGTCGAAAATTATACAAGCGACACTAACGCATTAATGCTAGCAGCCGGTCTCTACAAGCGCTGTCTGCGGTCTACAAGTTTGTTTACAAGTATCTGTTGCTATAGAAACGTATTTGCATCGCGCGATGAATGAAAGGTACATATAATAGTGTGTTCTGTTACTAGACTATCTCCTTTAAAGGCTTATAGAATATTTATTTCCACTTAGATTTTTTTTTTTATCATTTAAGTGACTTTAAGTCATTTAAATTAAATCCTTTAAAGCATTAAAGCTAAAATTAAAACATTAAAAATGTGACACCACAGCAAAATATCTGTCCAACAACATGACCTTTTAGGATTTTTTTTATTTTGATACTGAACACAATAAATTTCTCATAAACCTTTATACAAAACCAATTCTCGCACAGATTAATACAAAAGGAACGGTCTATAATGTAAAATTAAATATTAAAAAAAGAATTGCTCATGAGTAAATGTGGACCATCTTAATGTCAAAATGTAGAGATAATAAAATATAATTAATCTTATTTAAATTATCTAACTCTAGCATCTTAGATTCTTATATTTTTGCTATTTATATCATGCATTACTGCTCCTGCCTTCTGTTGTCTAGAAACAAGAATTCATCTTATTATTGTCATAATTTCTTTTACTAATTTTCATTTAGCATTTCTTCATTTTAATTTCTATCTTTAAAAATGTATTTAATACCAACACTTATCTATTTTCTGTTCTTATACATTTAGATACAAAGGCTTAAACATTTATCCTACATTTTGGTTCTTTTCTTGTTTTTCTATTATTCTCGTTTGCAAGACGCTCTGGAAAAACCACACATATCAAGCAATTAAATGTGAAGTAAACCACCTATATATTTTCATTAGTCTCTCTCGTTATATTCTATCACAGCGTACATGTTTGCTTATTACTGTAAACATTTAAAACACTGACACCAGACAATTAAATGACATTGTCAGTTTTAATGTATGAATAAATATAGAAATAAACTCAAATATTCAAGCATTGAACATAGGCACTATGATTGGCAGCGCAAAGCCACTCATAGCAGCACAAGTTTCATGATGAGTGTACGCAAGTATGGCGTGCTTAGTACAGAGCAGTCCGTTCATGCTTAGTACAGAGCGATCACTCATTCAGGAAGTGTCTTTTGCAATTAAGATGCTTGCATACTCCTGAAGTAGAGCATGTGATCCAAGAATACGCTCATACTCTACATGGGATGCATAGCTGTAACACTATTGTCAATGTATGTTTTCTGAAACACAGACTCTGTGAATGAATGAATGGATGAATGAATGAATAATGGTCTAGGTAGGATCCATCATGCCAATCAGATCACCAATAATCCTACGGTAAAGACACAAAGTCCTACAAGTACACATAGTATGTGCTATTTGCACTATCTAGCCAATTTTAAAGCTTTTCTTCTGTGCTAAAAGACACAAAAACTCTCTAGCTTATCACAGGTCGGAGTTTCCACACAAGAACACAACAGAAAAATCTGACTCAAGACCAGATATGCACTATGCAGTCTCTTCCTCCGCATGGCCAGGGACAAAAAGAGTATATTTGAGGTCTACATGTTTTGAGATCGTTCCACTAACATATAAATATCTAAGGGTAGTCTACACTGATCTCCTCTGGGTTTCTGACATCCTACAGGAGCTGAAAGGATGGAAGAAAGGATCAGCAGGCCAGTCGGAAGGTAGGTTTGGTTAACCCCTGGACTCCAAAGACCTGTGGGTAAAAAGACGACAGTGGGAAAATATTAAAACTGTACACACATGCACATTTCAATAGCTTACACCACATTTCATTACAAATGACAATGATTTCAATTCATTTAACTAGCAATTAGTTTTTATATTGAATAGTATGCACATAGTTTATTTTAATTTCAAAAATGAAAAATAATCCTACATATAAAAACATTTAAAAGTTTGAGTTTGGTACAAGTGTTTATCCTAAAATAAGCTAACACTTATTCAGTAAAGATGCAGGACATTTTAAAATGAATCAAAAGTGAGAGTAAAAACATTTGTTACAAAGGATTAGTTTATTCTTATTTTTTATTAGCTTTTAGTATTCAAAGAAACGTGTAATCAAAAGCAGCACAATCATTTATTTAGCCGAAAATGGAAAAGTAATAAGGTTAACTGAAATAAACTAAATAAACTAAAAACTTTAGTATTCAAACGTTATCTTTTTAATAGGAACTATAAATACTTTTTCTTTTTTTTTTTTGTCATGGAATTTTTATTCTTGCAAATAGCATTTTACATTTTATGACAACCCATAAAACAATCCCCAAATAAAACAATCAACATCTGAAAATAAACAAATAAAATAAACAAAATAAAAATAATAATAATAAATAAAATAAATACAAATACAGAGAAACAATTATAATAACAAACCATATACATACATATATACACGTATACCTTCACTCAATCCACATCTAAGGTTTTTAAGTGATTAAAAAATGTAATAAATTGTTGCCATTTTTCAAAAAAACTGTTCTCCCCTACCTCTGATATTGTATTTAATTTTCTCAAGTTTTAAAAAGAAGACTAAATCTTTGAGCCACAATGAGATAGAGGGGGGTTGTGGGGAGGTCCAAGACAACAGTATTCTGCGCCTAGCGAGAAGAGATGCAAAGGCCACAATGTCAGCATGTCTCCGGTTTAAAGGTTGACATTGAGAGGGAACACCAAAGATCGCAATTAAAGGGCAAACAGCTAACTTGACCCCCAGAATATCAGAAACAATTTTAAAGAAAGTAATCCAAAAATTTTGCAACTTGGGACAAAATATAAACATATGACTAAGATTACATGGTGAAAGTTTACATTTATCACACATATCTGAGACATTGGGATATATTTTAGAAAGTTTGGCCTTTGAGAGATGAGCTCTGTGAATCGTTTTAAATTGTATAAAACTGAGTCTAGCGCATGAGGTGCAGGTGCGCACATTGTCTAATACTGCACTCCAGTAGTCATCTTCAAACTCTAAGTCAAGTTCCTCTTCCCAGGCTCTGATAGCTTTAATGTTATGAGAGTTATCCTTTGACAAAATATAAATACTTTTTCTAAAAACCACAGTCAGAAATATCCTAATTAAACTTTCCATTAAAATATAGCAGTAAAAAATATTTAAACAACAACAACAACAAAAACACAATGATATCATAATCACATTAAATGCTGTTTTAAACATTGAAAATCAAGATATTAGAAAGATTTCTAAAGTAATGACAGTGCAAAATCAACTTTGGCAGGAAAATGTAAATATTAAAATAAAAAAGTTACTTTAAACAGCAATATTTAACATTATTATTTTTTTTTTTAAATCAAGGTCAAATCCCAATTCTATTTTTTTTTTACCCCTTCCCTTTGGTCCTTGAGACAGAGTGTGAAAAGGAAGGGCTTCAAATTGTACCCCTACGAAATGGGACAGCACTACAACACCAGCACACATCACGCGGTCTCTTACTTCATATGAGATTGACAATCGCGGCTGCTGTAATCATTCCAGTTGCGTTATTTTTTTGGTATTTATCTTCCTGAAATCACGGAAAGGCAACTATATTATGTTATCATAACGATATAATGCGGCAATAAGCTGGTAATTGTATGGTGTATTTACACTGTGGCCATATTCATCTAAACACAGGAAAACTGAATTAACATTATAGCAGACACTGTAAAAAGCTCATTCCCAGCCACTAGACTTTTCTGACAGGGTATTTAAGTGTCATTGAGTGACAGAATGTTGTGGGACCACTATACAGGAGTTATTATTATGAATTATAGAAAGCAAAATTTAGCTTTTTTTTCATTGCTTTAAAAAAAGACATGATTGTAAAACACAAACACCGTTATGAATGTATTAAAACATGTGCTTGTTTTTTTGTAAAAAATATAATCATAATAATGACAAAAAAAAAACTAATTTGTGGATCTCCTTACTTGTGCGGAGTCGTTGTAGCTGTTGTATTCTGGGAAACTTTCTTACCCCATGGTTTCGAGTGTGGTCCTGAAAAATCTGTTTCAAGGGGTATCTAGCCCTTTCTCTTAGCCCTACGCCTTCAAGCTAAAGATAATTGGTAAGGGGAAGGGCTAAGGGATAGAATTGGGCCTATATAAATGCACATTTTGCTTTGATGAAATAAACTTAAAATCATAAAAAGCCTCAAGAGAAAAAAAGGAACAAATGTCTTCAGCTACTGATCAGAAAAACAAGGGAGGGGAAAGTCCCACTCACGAGTAACTGGTGTGTTGCTGGCGTCTTCTGGCACTCCTCATCTTCTCAAACCTGGCCTCCATCTCTTCTAGGACTTTTGGGGTGTAACGCACCACCAGCTTCACCGAGCCCTGCGCAGCCTTTAGCAGCTCTACAGCTTTCTCGTGGTGTTCTCCTTCAACACTCTACACACAATCAACAAGTAAAGACCATTGGAAGGTCTGCAAACATGTACTTTGTTTCTCTTTTTGTTTGGTCTCGATCAACAAGAACAAAAACTTTTGTTTTGCACTTTTGCTTAAGTATCAATTCCCACTAATAACTTAACTTATTACTGGCCTGTTACTTAAAATATTGTTTGTACTTCAACATCCCTAATCCTACCCAACACTTTTTTCAATACTAACATAATTATTAATGAGCACAAATTAGTAGTTAATTTAGCTAAAAGTATTAAAGGAAAACTCCACTTTTATTTCACTTCATTTAACAAGTTACCTACTGTTGAACTGTTAAGTTTTACCATTTTTCATTTCATTCAACCAATCTCCAGGTCTGGCAGGAGCACTTTATCTTAGCTTGACTTTACTTATTTATTTTATTTTATTTATTTATTTTCGAACAAAAATATAATACATAAAATATCTTCAACCAAAAATGATACTTTTTAACATGGTCGAAAATGGAGCAGGATGAAGCTCAAGCTTATTATTTTCCCACCCTATTACCACACACATCATTCGTCTATTACTCAAACTTATTTCTTCTTTTACTTATCTCTTCTTTTTACATAAGACATATTTTATCCTTTTGACATCTTTGACCTACTATATGTTTGATTCCATTTGTACATTTACATTTTATAACATAGACCCCAAAAAAACAAAACAAAAAACAGTACTACAAATAGCCATTAACTACAATTTCATCATACCTTACTCATTGTATGCTTTTCAATCACCTTTATGCTTATATTCTTTAAATAATATACATTTATACAACATTTTAAATTGATTAATATCTTGACATTGTTTGAGAATCTGTTCTAGACTGTTCCATAATTTCACACCACATACAGACATACACAAACCTTTTAAAGTTGTCCTTGTTTTCAACCTCCTAACCTTCTTCTCTCAGATTATGTCCCCCTTGTCTTTCTTCAAAAAACTTTTGGATACATTTCGGAAGTAATGTATTCCTAGCTTTAAACATAAATTGTGCTGTTTTAAATTTAACCAAATCATTGAACTTAAGTATCTTCAATTTAAAAAATAAAGGATTTATATGCTCCAAATACCCCACATTTTTTTATCAGTCTAATTACTTTTTTCTGCATTGTACATAATAATTGTAAATTAGATTTGCATGTGTTCCCCCAAATTTCAACACAATAACTCATATATGGCACCATGAGTGTGTTATATAACATATACATTGATTTATTGTCCAGGATAAATCTTGCTTTATACACTATTGCTACAGTTTTTACTAATTTTGATATCACATTATTTATTTGTGGTTTCCAACTAATTTTATGATCCAATACAACCCAGAGAAAATTAATTGCATATACTCTTTCTAAAACTTCATTATCAATTTGTAAATCTATATTATGACTACTTTTTAACTTTCCAAATAACATTACTTTTGTTTCACTTATGTTTAATGACAATTTGTTTACGTCAAACCACGATTTCAATTTAATAATTTCTGTTTTAAACAACTCCATAAGCTTAGAACGAATCATTGAGTCAGATTAGACATTAGCATCTTAATAAAGTAAAATAAAGTGCGATCGATAATTTAAAAAAATAACATTTAATCCTAGTACACTTAACATTTACACCGTTTCTTTTTAAAAACTGAATCTAAAGATATATACACACACACACACACACACACACAAACAGCATATGATCTGTATTTACAGAACATACTTAATATTCAAAACAGTGCTGTATACTGGGCTGAATACACTGTGCGTATGTGTGCTTATGTGATTATATTTTTAACAGTTATATCATTACGGTTACAGATACACAATAACTTGTAAATTATAAGGGTTTCTACAGGTTCCTTCAAAATCAAATTCAAGACTTTTTAAGACCCTTTTAAGACCATTATGAATAAAATCTTAGACATATGCAGGGCTAAACACTAAGGATCTTTTCTGAAGGTCTGGTCACCTCTGTAATTAGTTTTTATATTAATGAAAGATCATGTAAACAAGTGTTTCCTCAACCACGTTCCTGGAGAATGTTTTGGACGGCTCCTTTGTCTAACAAACCCGTTACAGGTCTTTCAGTCTCTGCTAAAGAGCTGATGATCTGAATCGGGTGTGTTTGGTTAGGGAGATAGGGAAAATGTGCAGAGCTGGTGGTCCTCCAGGAACGTGGTTGAGAAACACTGATGTAAAAAAAATGTGTTGCTTTAGTTTTCTTTCCCTGATTAGGAAATTTAATTAGATTATTAGAATTTTGTTTAATTGATTAGGAGAATTTGCTGTAAAAATGTCTAACAGCTGTTGTGAATTGTATCTCTTTGCAATTAAAAAAACTTAAATATATATAAAAAAAAGAAGTTTTGAGATGGATTATAGATGATTGGGTGTTGGCCAGATTGGGTAGCTTTACTTGGACATAGGGAAATAAAGACCTACAACACAATATTTCAGTGAATTTAAGAGTTTAAGGCCTAACATTTTGTTTCTGAAAGACATTAAGACTTTTAGACCCCGTGGACACCCTGATTATAACTTATAAATAATAAAATGTAAAAAATAAATCAAAACAGTACAAGATGATCCCTTCCCTCTTTCAACACTCTACTCTCCCACCTGATCATAGTTAGCAAACCCCTTTTCCAAATCAGAGGTGAAACAAGCGAGCTTCATGACAGTTGAAAAATCAAGGCCATGGTCCGTTACAAAAATCTAATAGCTAAATTATACGTCTCAAAATGATACTGTGCCTACATACCACTCCATTAACAGATAGTAGTTGATCTCCTCTCTTTAGGCCACCCTGTCGGTCAGCAACACCCCCTGGAATAACCCTGGAGATGTAGATGGGAGAGTTTTGTTCTTTTCCCCCCATGATGTTGAACCCAAGCCCCTCATCTGTTTTAGGAAGTTCGACCACTCTTGGGTGTGCATGACCTTCACTGGCAGCAAACGCTGCTACTGTTGCCTGAAAGAAGAGACCAGAAATTAGTTATGATGTCTATGAACATTCTTTAACAGTTTTTCAGCTTGTTTGTATTTAAGCAAAAAGTTACTTTGGCAGTGGCTTGAGCTCGAACCTCAGGCCCACCTACAATGTCCAACGTATCATAAAGCTGCTCGTAGACCTATAAAAAAAAGATTTGGCATGGACATTCAACAACATAAATGTAGTTTATGGTGAGATTGTAGCATTTCGTACACATATATAACAAACATTATTACACTAAATACTGCTTTGCAAATCATTACTTCATTTATATTTATTCAAATAATAGAAATATCCTACAATTATGGTTCAGTTCATATTTGAATGTGCACACGTAATGAATAATGCACACATTAAAGTGTTAGCTGACATAAAAATGAAAGTTATGTTATTAATTACTCACCCTCATGTCATTTCAAAGCCCTGGGACCTTTGTTCATCTTCACAATACAAATTAGGATATTTTAGCTGAAAAGTACATGTTGTGAATGCGCAATATACTGACACTGAGAAGAAACGGTCAAATTAAGTCATTGTTTTTGTTTTGTGTGAGCACAAAAGTATACTCATAGCTTGATAAACTGTGATTGAACGACTGAAGGCATATGGTCTGTTTTAAAGATGTGTTTTGTTCATAGACTCTTGCAGTCTATGGAGGATGAGGGAGCTCTCAGATTTCATCTAAATATACAAAGGTATCAAAGATTTGAAATGACATGAGGGTAATTCATAATTTAAAAGGATAATTCACTCAAATTTAAATTTAATCATCCTGTCCTTGATCCAAACATTTAAAGTTACCTATAGCAGTGTTTCTCAACCATGTTCCTGGAGCACCACCAACACTGCATGTTTTAAACGTCTCCTTTGTCACACCCATTATAGGTCTTTCAGTCTCTGCTAATGAGCTGATGATCTGAATCTCAGGTGTGTTTGGTTAAGAAGACATAGAAAATGTGCAGAACTGGTGGTTCTCCGGGAACGGGGATGAGAAACACTACTTATAATACTTCTATAGCAGTAGAATTCTATAGTATGCTTTCCCTCCTATGAAAGACCCACAATAAATAGTTTTGAATTTCTTCTTTTGTGTTCAGAAGTGAGAAACTCAAATTTGAAACAAGCAGAGAATTAGTAAATGGATGACGGAATTTTCATTTTGGGGTGAACTGTCAGCTATAACATTTGCTATTGACTTTATTTGATGGGATCATTTACAAATCAGCAAATATTGCAAAATATACCTTGACATATAACACGAGACCTTCATGCTACACAGTGGGATCTTGATCGCTATCTGAGGGTTTATTTAGTGAACTTGACAGTGATCAGTGGCTGTTGATCACCATAATAAAGTGAACATGTAATAGATGTCAGGTTTGATTGACAGAGACTGAGATGTCCTTAATTTACAAAAAGTTCAACAAAATTACTGTAAATTACAATTACAAAAGTTCAGTAAAAACGATATTTCAATATAGAATCAAGAGGATTGTAAATATTTGAATATTGACTATTGGCTATTTTTGTACCCTGCTCTACCAGTTTTAATATACTCACTCTCCACAAGGACCTCAGTACATTTCACTTCTGTGATTAAAACAGATAATTTTGGTCATGTTTAAAAATGTCATCATTATTTTTCCATGCAAACGCCAACATGCCAATGATGTTAGCCACGTGGAGAGAAGGACACCTGATGGACAAGTGAAAACTTGTGACAAGACTGCGTGATTGTAAAAGAATATGTTTGACTCTTGTGAATGAGATGTGAACAGACTGGACTCCTGCTATTGGAACCCATTATCATAAGTCAAGGAGTGAGACAAAGCTAAAGTGAGATGCCTTCGCAAAGAGGCAGGAAAGTGAGTCATTCAGGAGGAGGAACAGTGGAATGCAGTTCTGCCTGAGAGGAGAAAAACAGACTCATGTGGAGGAGGAAAAGGACAGTGCAGTCTCATGTGATGACACGCATTTTCTCAGCATTTCAAACCTTAACTGTATACCTAGTTACATTTATCCCATTAGCGTTCTGTAAAATCAATACAAGAAAAAGGATAGAATTATAACATTTTTCACATTTGCGAGACGCTCCTATTAGAAGCACAAGAATAGTTATTACTAGAGTCAAGCATCCTTATGTTTGAAGGACAGAAGAAATGTTTTACCTCTCTGATGGCAGCACAGAATTTGCTCTGAAGGACTCTCTGGAGAGCCTGGAGTTTGGGAGGAGGAAGCTGACCGCTTCTTTGCAGTCTGTCCAACAATTCAATCACTCTGCAGATATCTGCAGAAGCATTCAATATTGTAGAAATATACAGGTCATAGACATGTTGGTGTCTGCACCAAGGTAAACATACTAAAGTGTTTTTAAATGCATTGAAAGCATATTCAACTTTAATTTTTCACATAATTTAAAAACTAAAAATAGTTATTTTCATTCATAATATAATGAATATTTGTAAATTATTTCAGCCTTCACATATTAAAACAAACAAACAGGTGATAATATTATATATTTAGTTTAAATTATTATAAAGTTCTTGCTGAGGAATGAGACTTAACCTGGGATAATAGAAAAGTATAAAGATTTAAAATAATTAATTTGATGCTGCTGGTGGCACAGTGAGCAGGGCCGGATTAACCAATGGGCATTGTGGGCACAGGCCCAGGGGCCCGTGCACACTTGAGGTCCCTGCGAGAGGGGTAAAATGCAGATTTGGAGTGTCTATTTAAGCTGAGCAAATAGTGCACCTCGTTGGGATAAGCTAATTGAGTAATTCATGCCTATCACCGTTTGATTGACAGAGACGACACAAGTAATGAGCTCAGAAGACATCTGCCTGAGTGGCGTAGCTCGCAGATCGCATGGCAACACGTTTTGGTGTGATCGATCATGAACCCGGTTCGAATCCAGCGTCTGATGAACTCATTCTTCTTTTTTTCCCAACTACATATCAGATTTTGCCAACTCTTCATCACGAGGAAGACAAGTAGGAATCATTAATAAGTGTGTATTATGAAGAACTTATGCATAATCATATGCATTAGAAGATTGTAGAAGTTCTACATTAAAAAATACCCCTAAATAAAAAAATGTACTGCTTTAGGGAACTTTAACAAATATATTAAAATCTATTAATTTTCACTAGTTTTATTAGTATATTTTTTTCAAAGTTTGCTTTAAATGCTTTAAAAATAAGTTAAATCTTTGTAGACTCTAAATATGTACTGTATATCATTTATTTAAAAAATGCGGACAATACATTATAGATTCATTTTATTAAAAAATATTAGTCTTATTTTTTTTATTTAACTATAGGGGTGCGGCCAGGTGGGGGGCTTACAAGACATTGTGCCCAGGGGCCTCTGAATTCTTAATCCGGGCCTGACAGTGAGTAGCGCTGTCGCCAAACAGCAAGAAGGTCGCTGGTTGGAGCCTTGGCTGGGTCAGTTGACATTTCTGTGTTTGCATGTTCTCCCTGTGTTGGGGTGGGTTTCCCCCACAAGTCCAAAGACACGCGCTTTAGGTAAATTAAATAAACTAAATTGGCCGTAGTGTTGGGTTGCAGCTGGAAGGGCATCCGCTGCGTAAAACATAGGTTGGATAAGTTGGCGGTTCATTCCACTGTGGCGACCCCTGATGAATATAGGGACTAAGCCGAAAAGAAAATGAATGAATTTGAGGTTGCAATGCAAGTCTTAAAGGGATAGTTCACCCAAAGTCAAATATTAGGAGTTTCCAACATTCTTCAAAGTACTTTCCTTTGGGTTCAACAGAAATAAAAGAAACTCATAAAACTTTAATTACTTGAGGGTGGAGTCGTTTTTTTTATCAAACTACTGTACAGTTCATTGTGCATTTTCTGTACATCATTTAACTAAATACATATGATTTCCTAGGAAAAAATAAGAAACTATTTGATTTATAATATTTAAGTTCAATTTTAATTACACAAATTTATACAATTAAAAAGTTTAAAATTTCTGACCGATACTATAAAATATTTCATAAGTTTATCATGATTTCAGAAACACCCATTAATGTACTGCATCTAATACGCTTTCAGAGCAAACATGACCACCACTGATACAAAATAAGCCAGTATGTATAAAAATAGTATTGAGTCTAAAACGCTTAAATGGTCTTGTTTTGTTTTTTATTATTCAATGAATTCCAAGCCTTACACAAACACTAGCACACCCTACTGTGGGGGAAACATCTATTCATTCATATTATGGAGACCTTGCGCCTCTCAGTGGTCACTACTGCTACATGTTTAATATACACAAGAACCAGCCAGTACATTAGCAAATCTGTCAGCTTTAATATCTGCACAACGCCACTCTCTTTAACTCGCACATTAAACAAAGAGAACTAAGTAAATTACCTCTTTCCAAGCACAGCGGTTCTGTCATCGCCGCCATGTCCACCTCTTTCCCCGTATGATAATACGATGACATCATGAAGACTGTTTGCTGCAGTGGAGGACTGGACCGCTTTCAGCGACGTTACACCAAAATAATATTGCAAAATAAATGTTTGGGACGAGCTTTCAAGTATACAAAAATATTGAAATCGCAGACGGTTCAGCTCTGATGGCGAGATGCGCGAGTCTGAGCGCTCGTACAGAGCGGCAGCTTACTAAATGACGCAAGACCACACGTCACAAGCGCGAATTCAGGTCGTTTTTGCAACCCACAAGCTCGTTTAACACCGTAAGATATTAAATAAAGGACCAAAAGAATACTTTGGCAATAAAAAAGTATTTATTCAAGAATTTAAAGCAGAACAAATACGACCAGAGTTACAAACTGAAAAAAGAACCTATACATAAAATTAAGAGCAATTTCCGTGAGACCATGGCAGACTTTCCCAACATTTAAAACCACGTGTCATTTTCTGCCTTTGTTCCTGCTGTAAAATTAGGGGGAACTGTACGATTTGTAAACGATCCATATATAGGACCAAATATAAAACAAATGTACATGATAAAATAAAAAGTTGCAGAGAAATTAAAGGGAAGACAAATACAAAAAAAATGTTACAGATAAATGTACTAAACCATTAAACATTACTATTGTACTCTGCAAACATCTATGAAAATGGACATAACAGTACTAAACAACCCCAATAACTTCAACAAACAAATACTTATCTCTAACTGAAACTACACTGTATTATAATACAGCGCTTCAGTCAAGAAATATCTTCCCAGTTATGGTCACTTGATATCAAAATGTTAGACAGGGAATTCAAATGCATCATTAAGCTAATTATTTACTGTAGTCCAAGCCCCAGAAATAGGTTTGCCAGAGCTAAAAAAAAAATAAAAAAAATAAACATAAAAAAGCTCACAGTTTAGCTACATAATGTTTATTTTAACAATAGGATGCTTCTTACCAGGGAGACACTAAGCTCTCTCAGTGACAGCTGTTGGTATTACAGTACAATACTTACACGTTGTGGACAGTGCAAGCAAAAGGTGGAGGCATTAAATAATGGTTGAAAATATTTGTGAATCAAATCAACATTACAACTAGATAACCTAGAATCATTCACACAATGATGGCACTTTCAGTACTCATCACCCTGGGCCTCCATCCTGTACCCATTTTCATTGGAGGCATAGCCCTCTCCCGACTGCATGGAATCCTGATCCATCATCATCATCATCCTCATCCCATCCTGTGAACCTTCTTCTGATTGTGGTGGCGCTGGCTCTTCACCCTCTTCACCTCCATTACCCAAACCCTCATGATCTCCCGAGGAGGTAATGTGTCGATCTTCCCTTCGCTCCCCACGATCCCGGTCTCCCCGGTCTCGCTTATGGTCACGATCTCTATCCCTGTCCCGCCTTCTGTCCCGATCCCTTTCTCTATCTTTATCTCTATGGCTGCGCTTCCTATCACGATCTCTTTCCCTGTCTTTGTCTCGATCCCTCCCCCTTTCCTCTCCTTCAGGTCCTCCCTCCTCACCTCGCCCTGGTTCACCACCCAAGGGGTCCTCCATGACCCTATCTCCCCCTTCAGGCATCATGCCATCAACTAGCCCACCCATGCTTTCCTCCCCTCCTTCTGCACCCTTTCCTCTTTCCCTGTCTCTCTTCCTATCCCTGCTCCTGCTCCTCCTCTTGCGGTCTCTCTCTCGATCCCGGTCTCTACTCCTCTCTCTGCTTTCTCCAGCTCCAGCGCCAGCTCGTTCTCTTTCCCTCTCTCGTCGTCGGCTGCTGCCCCCAGCCTCATCCCCTGCAGCGGCCCTCTCACGCTCACGAGACCTGGTGCGCCTGCGTCTCTCTCTTGACCGAGAACGCCGACGTTCTCCGCGTTCCTTGTCTCGGTCACGTTCCCGACTGCGTTCCCGGCGTTCACCACGATCCCGATCGCTGCAAGATCACAGACAAAGGCAATGTCACGTAGGTTCAGCAAAAGATGAGAAAGCACCTACTAAAGTCCCAACCACATCTCACATAGCGTACCTTCCAATTGGTCGGTCATCATAACGAGAGGTGTCATCTCTGCCAGAGTGCTTGATGTTGACATCTGCACCTCCTCGCCTTGTGCCACCAAGACCCCCACCTGGAGAGTGAAGAAAAGAAAATTGGTTCAAGTTTTGGCACCCAAAGGCCATGCTTGGGATAGGCAAGGTCCTATATACCCACTGTCGACACCCATGCAATCCTAATGGTCAAAAGATCAAAGATGGGGCTGAACTCTGCAGGACACATGCAGCAAGAGTTTGCCTGCCTTAATCTTTATCAAACCAATTCGCTACAAGATTAGTGGTCAGTCTTGCTCTTGGTAGAAAATGATTTACTCAAAACCTACTAAAAACTTCAAAGATAACTCTTTGAGGCATGCTAAAGTCAACATTTGAAGGGGTTAAAAAACCCTTTTCATAAAAGTGGTCCTAAACTAGTGAACATTATCCATTCTTGTCTTTGGACAATTTGGAAAAACTGAATCAAATGTTTTTCAATACTTTAAACTGAACCTCCAGGCCTAGAAACAAACATCTGACAGGAGTGGGAAAAAATAAAATAAATAAAAATAAAAAATAAATGCTTACCAAGTCGCCGGGGACGCCATCCTTTTACCGTTCGTCCTCTTTCAACATCAACAAGCACTCTACGACCATCAATCTTTTTGCCATCCGCGTGCTTATAAGCAGCTAGAAGAGTTGATAGAGGGGCAATAGAGAAGTGGAGATTGAGAGGAAGGGAATAAAGGGGAGTACAGAGGGGGAAAAGAAGAGATGGACAATGAGAACCATGTATACACAGAAAAGTATTTGCTGTTACATACCTTGAATTTGGGATGAACTCCATTCAAAACAATCTATCAGAAATCACACGCTTACCTCCAAATGGATAAGACACCGGGAATGAGATAAACTTACAACGTTGCCATCCATTTTATACATTTCGTCTACCTCAGTGATTACCTTCAGCACTATTACCTTGATGACTTTAACCAATAATAAAAAAAGGTACCTATGTTGAACTTGTACATAAGTTTAATGTATAGATGCATATTGTTTTTAAGAAGATCTTCCAGGGTGTACATATAAAAAAAAAAAGTTTCTGTTAATAATTTTAATGACAACTGTTGTCAATGTCAGCTAATGTTTTAAACATTAAGAAACAAGCATAAATTCTTTATGTTATTGAAAAAGTCAAGGACATGCACATTCTACTATATAATTTTAAACTGAGGCAGTTCTAATGCAGTGCAGGGGACAGCACAAAAACGAGCAAGCACTGTTCTCAACAGCTTTGGATCACTTAAGTCTTCTAAAAATTAAATAAATGTAATTTATATAATGTATTTGAGTGATCCGCAATGACAAACATTTTTGTCGTCATTAAATCACTGCTAATAGCATCTATAAAAAGGCACTTGGTGAACACATCTTGCATTAAAAAGCCAACCTTTCATCCTCAAATCTTTTTGAAACAATCATTCACATTCAAACAGAATTTGAGCATTAAAAGCACCATTCACACTCACGTCACACCACTCCACACGAAAAAAAAAAAAAACATTTAGCAAAGCTTTACTTCTAGCAAGTGCATTATTTAGAATACAAAGAAGCTAGAAGCACCACTTTTAAAGTTACAGAATTCTGACATACTTCAGTATGACCAATAATCTTCTGTCTTTTTCCTTCTGCTGATCTGAAATAAGTCTAAGCCCTTAGATATCTAGGCCCTTAGTATTTAGTCATTATCCAAGTTATACCACATTACCTGAAGTTGCTATCTTACCATAACACCTGGCCAAGGATGGAAGTCCTTGATGAAAACCCCAACGAAACGTAGCCTGGCGATTTCAGCAGCCTCGAATCAAAATGTTCTTCAGTATATTTGAAACTTTGATCCAATTTTTAACTTTTTTTTTTTTTACCCAAACTGGACAAGCTTGAACTCAATGAATTAGGGATCCAATCCTTCAACAATGGAAAATCCACGAAGCTACTCTTGTCTGCACTGTCGATGACGTTCAGATGGAACCCATCGTAAGGGCCTTACCATGAAACCCTTCAGTACTTTCACACATACCTGCCCTGACGTCAACAAGAGGGCCTTACCAACAACCCTCGGACTACCATACCAAACTAGAGGGGCTTACCAAACACCCTCAGAGCACCTACCGACAAAAGGGGCTTACCATTCACACTCATTTCTATCAGTTAACAGAGGGCCTTACCACAACCCTCAACTACCTATCACAAAAGAGGGGCTTACCAACCACCCTCATATTCAAAAAAATCTCTCAAAACAGTTTCCAGGTTAAATTCTTTACAAATCTACAGGGCCTTGCCAGTGACAATTTAAGCGATGTCACAATACTTTACCGCATTTTATTCGCAGAAATAGTAAGTTAAGGAAAGTGAAAACATTCCATATGTTTAATTGGATATCAAATGTAATTTCCAGCGCACTTAAAGCTTAGAAAATAAAGATTATTCATTTGGACAAACAAATCTAAGGTATTATAAAAATAAATTCTTTCTCAATGCAGCTTCTTGCTCTTTAACGCAAACAGATTTCTTAGGCCTAAGGATAAACGCCCCAGAGAAACTTAATTTAACCATTAAAAAACGAGGTGAATCTATGTCAACAGGAAATTTTTTTTATGTATTTGGGTTCAAATGTAGTGATTTGAATTTCTAACGCCTGTGGTTAATCTAGTCTATTAAACCCACTTCCAAAAATCTAGATTTAATGCTTACAAAGAGTACATGCTACACATTATTAAATTTAGCTTGATTCTTAAAAATTAAACTTAAAAATAGACTTAAAATTGCTTTATTTTAAAAAAATTGACTTTAAAAACTGGAAAAATTTAGACTCAATTAAATGTCCAGTGCCATTATGCAAAATGAGATTAGTAAAATGTATCCATGTAGTAAAAACTACATTAAGTGGAATGAAATTTAACAAAACAAGCTAATATTTTTGTTTAGCAAAAATGTTCAGCTGTCATTATTACACTGATTAAAATTGGTACAGCTGACAAATTTTAAAAATAAAAGGTGATTTCCTTTCATCGATGCAGTGACTTTGCATAACTACCTTGAATCTGACTTTGCTTAATATAATTTTATTAAGAGTATGCATCTATTCACCTTTATCAACTGGAAGAAAACTGCAAGACACCATTCTGTGCTGTAATATTTAAAAGGATAATGACAATATAATAATCTCTCATGAGGAATTCTACTTCAAATAACAAATCAAGATCACCTTCCACTTTGGCATAACTAATATTGTGCTACACAAACTCCTATACATCCAACGGGATCTTAACACTATTCTGTTTCAAATGTACCGCTATCATACTTGTGCAAACTTGCACCTTTCTAACCACGTTAGAAACAGTATGATGGCTTTAATAGAAGAGATTAATGCCAGGCTCACGATCACTACAACCAACCCAAACCGCATTCAATGACAACTAGCAGACCTACGTTTAGCCCTAAAACAGGGCAGATGAGAATTGATTTGATATACCCAATTGACCTATAATTAGATGAGGGGTGTAAAGAAATCTTACCCATCATACAAACCCATCATACCAACCATATACTGAGCTGTGGTAGTAGGGTGTAGATGTATCAAAACCATCATCATGATCTGCAAGCCAGCTCTGGCCAATAGCCATCAGAGATAGGCGGCTGCAGTAGCAATGAGAACAACACACAATTAATATAAAGCATTGACTCGCACCGCAACACTTCAATCATGAACGCCCCTGTTTGGGCTGAGGTATTAAAAGCCTTGAAATTAACAGCTGTTTGTGCACCAGACATAAACAGGTGTGCAAGTATATGGGTCACCTTTTTTCACTAAAGACGGCCTTATCCTTTAGCTTACCATCACTGCTCCAGCCGGAAACACACTGCTATGTCACACTGCCTAAACATTAGAGATGCCATAGAGTGGCAACATTCATCAGAATGTGTTGGGCTAACGCACAGCCACACTCCACTTCCCCCACATGTGCTGCACGTCACACTCACACCAGATGCAACACACACATACAAGGGTAAAAACAGGAATATACTACAAACACAGACATGATAGGGTTTGACAAGCGGTCATACAAGCACACACACACACACAAATGGAGTTTTAAACTTGTTACACATCAATTTGTAAAGTTTACACATTCTTTTTCATAAGGACAGCTTTGACATTTTTTATAGCTTGGCTATTTGTTGATTTGTATCCACTGCAGAGATAAAATGGAGTACAACCAAAATTTGAAGACTTCAGATGCAAAAATTATGCCTTCTGAAATGTAATTCTAAAATGAGCATTTCAGATATTTTAAATTGAAAGGGAATCAAATGACTATTATTTGACAAAAGGGAAATTACTTCACTACTGAGCTTTTAACAAATATTTCAGACGAGGTCTTGGGAGGTTTTTGTTTCTGAACTCTTCATTTGTTGCTTAAATGTTTTTCCCCATAAGAGACTTTCTTTGGAACTACAATAACCGATGGTGTAACCTTGCTTTGGGGTCATTTAAGGGGTTGGAAGGCAGAATGAGAGGTGTTGGTTACTCACAGTGCATGTCTCTTTCGTGCTCGTATTCAATGAACGCATAGCCTCTTGGTTTTCCAGTTTTCTTGTTGTACACAATGTAGATCTAATAAAAGCAGATACATATAAGAATGAGACTGTTAAGAGATCAACTGACTGAAGACTAATGTGCATAATATACTCTTAGCAAAAATTACCCGTTTGATAGGACCATAGACCTCAAACTCTCGCCGCAGTTTGGATTCTGTGGTATCATAATTCTGTATAAATAAAAGTAAACATGTAAGATTTATGTCTTCAGGAAAAGACCTCTACACATTTAGATCATTGTCAGCTGACAAGCCCATGCATGTAACCAAAAAATACTCACAATTCGAGCCACAAACAAGGTCTTAAACGCATCTCCTTGGGCATTGGCGTCATTATGTGGGTCCCCTGTGGAGATACAGGTCATAACCTTTTAATATAGAACATTTTAAAGGTTTTATTCATGAATGAGGCAAGACACTTACATAGCTTCAGCTCTCCTTCAACCACAACTTGCCTTCTCTCCATCTTCTCTCTTCTCTGGATTTTAAATAAACATACCAAAGTTAGTTTATGTCATTTTACATTTAATACTGTACAACTGTAAATGCTTGGCTAACATTCTTATAATTGGTCATTTATTGAATCATACTATTGGTTAAACACAGCATATGACATTTACATAAAAGCTCCTGCAATGCACATCCTGCTATTTCTGACTGCCATCAAGTTCCTTTGTTGATTTTTCAGAAATTTAACTATGGTAAGTATGTGTTCACAAATGATTTTGAAATCCTAGGGCTATACAACATATTTCAATGTTAGCAAGGAGGGATCAAAGCTGTCCAGGCAACACAGTCCAGAACAAGTGATTTGTGAATCAATTGCTAAGTTTAAACTATAGAGTGAAAGTTAATCACGTGCACATTAAAGGGATAATCAATCTAAAAATGGAAATTAATTAATCCTATAGTGGTTCCAAACATTTGTGGGTTTCTATTGTATTTTTTTTTTACTCAAGACAACATACCAAAGAATGGTCACTATTAATATCCATAGGAGTGGAAAAAATTTATACATACACCATGGAAGTAAATTGCTAGCGGTTTCTAATATTCTCCAGAAAATTAATACCTTTGTGTCCAACAGAAGATACAAAATGAAACCCATTTGAAACAAGTGGAGGGAGAGTAAATGCCTGAATTTTTTATTCTTGGGTCAATACAAAACATAAAACATTTTGTTAGCAGTGGTCTAAAACAAGGTCTGGGACAAGGATGACCTATGGTTAAACTCAATGTGACATACATGCATCAACATTTATTTCTACCCACTAAACTACTCAGAGTGCAACTCTATCAATCTAAAAGCAATTCAGCATGAGAAAATGTCAGTAAACTCCACACAGAGTGTCTATTCAGTCAAGTCTCTCTCACCTTCCTCTCCAGTCTCTCCTCCCGTGTCTCTGCTCTTGTGGGTGGAGGGGCATCTCTGGGGTCCTAATAAACAGCAGAAAAACGTTATACTACAATGTAACAAAGAAATCGATAAATAAACTCTTCTACATAAAATACCAAGACAAAAGCACCTCAAAATGCCGGATAAAGGGAGCAATTCCGCAGTAGGGCTGGTTGTGGTGTTTCTCGTGAGGAAGTTTTCCCAGTTGAGGCAGGAACGGTATCGGGTCCCGCGGGGCAAACAATGCCAACAGGTTCGGTGGAAGAAACTGAGTCATTGTTCACCTAGAAGAGAGAAAAAAAAACAATCGGTTAAAAATAATCCACAGCCAAGAACACCTCATACAAGCTAAGCAGTCAGGGAGTGAAAATGGTTAATAAGAAGTTATTTCAGATAAGGTGGATTTACAAAAAGCACAGACAAATTAATGCTGACAAATTTAAGCCGAAAAAATGCGGCGTTTTCACATATATCTGCATCAGTAAACAAACACCCCTAAACGAGTTCGTGAAGTTAGCAGCTAGCAGTCTTAGCTTTCTCGGTTAGCTTCGTGCAAACAAACACGTTTAGTCTCTAAAAATGATTGAACAAACTACAACTTCAGCATCAGATAATGTTAGTATAGCATCAACAAAATGGACGCATCTAGCAACTAATATTAGTGCGCAATTTAAAACACACACAAAGCAAAGCTCAGTCGTGGTTACGGTCAGCTCTGCTAATTCACCAACTCTCTCATGATGATCATATCAGAGATCGCCTACATTTCCACGGACGGCCTCTTACAGTCAATTACCTCAGCTTTTCATTCGGCTCCAACGAAATCTCCGATTTTCGGCCCAAAATCCTCTTGCGTGTTTCTGTGGAAGATTTTCGTGCATGAATTTCTATATTTCACTCGGTATTTTTGTGTGTATTTCGGTCCACACAATACCCAACGTGTGTTCTCACCCAGTTGAACGAGTTGTTCCTTACTTAAAATGGCGCGAGGCCGTAAACTGCTGCAGTGTTTTACGACACATTTACGTCTAGAGGTACTTCGCGATATGGGCGTGACTAAGTATTTTAAAAACAAAATGCTCTTACTGGATTCTAGGAATTTGTGAATTTTATCAAATCAATTAAATGTATAGCAGATTATCTATCTATCTATCTATCTATCTATCTATCTATCTATCTATCTAT
>CAIGQZ010032144.1:2326501-2350424 GCA_903798205.1 Danio tinwini
ATCTATCTATCTATCTATCTATCTATCTATCTATCTATCTATCTATCAAATAATTTATATTATTTAGTAAATTTCCCGTTTATTTTATCTTATAAACGTCTACCCCTACCCCAACCCTAAATCCAACCGTCACAGTATTGTAAAAATATTAATTATTGTTATACAGTGTCACAAAAATTATGTTATATTGATGTGTGTATCCACAACTGCATCCTAACTAGACGTTACCTTCATAATGGGAAGAAATTTCACTCTCAAAATCATAATTTTACATAACAGTTTTTCTCAGTTGCTTTGGTGCATTTCTCACAACACTATTTACATTTGCACAACAGTTATTGGATTTCTCAAAACAATTAGTACAAACTGCAAAACGTAGTTAATAACCTGCAAAAGCAAGTCACTTGCTCAAAATGGAGAGCTCATTCCTTAAAAGCAAGTATTCATGTCAATGAAAGTGTCAGTGTCATCGAGATGAAAAGTCCTGACACCATTGTTTATAAACAAGATAGTCAAATGGCTTTGTCATGTTTTCATTATGTCAGTTTACTCTGTACATTTTTTTCCAATGCAAAAAGTCAGTTTTTGATGACACTTCCTGAAAATGCTCAAGACAGACCTATATACTATTTGTCATTTGAAAACTACAGTAAAGTTAGACATCACTGCATTTAGTGAGGCATCTGAGTAGAAGACACTGAATATGTATGTTTCACATTTTTACTGCAGATGCTCTTTACAATTCAAATTTATTCACAGCATTGTGCAAAAGAATAAATACACCCTTTTTTACAACAAACATAAACTCCCTTTGGGTAGAGCTGTGCACAACTGTAAACAATATTGCAGTACATATTGGAACTGAACCTACAACATACACAGGTCTGTATATCATTCATCAAATTGTTCAATTTAGAAGACATTTTCAGGAAAAAAAAAAGATTTGAAGTTTTTAAATAAAATGAGCTTGACAGATTTTGACAACTAGTTCAACATTTTTGTATGTAATGACTCAAATAATGAAATGAGGACTATTAGTTTTATATGGAATGACTATTCAGCATCCACAAGTAGTTCATTTTGACTGACATGACATGAGCAAATGATATTGTTACAAACAGCAGAGAGTTGTATGAAAGCAGTTGATGCATGTCCAAAAGCATTTGCAATTTGTTGGAAGGAATGAGAAACTGCTACTATGATGTGCACAAATGACTAATTGTTTTGAGAAATGCATTAACTGTTGTGCAAATGTAAATAGTGTTGTGAGAAACTGTAAATACACCATAAATGTTGTTGACACATGCTTAAAACTTCTTTATAAACAAAAAACGAAGCAAGATGGTCTTAATTTTGTTCAATGCATGTATCCAAATATTGTCTGAATATTGCGAGTAACTGATTAATAATAATAGTAAACAAACATGTACATTATCAATTGTTAAATGTGAATATATTCATATAAAAATACAACAGCACTAAACTATTCTCATTCTACATTTTATCCCAAACACAAGAGGCGCTATAACCAAAAATTACTTCATCGTTTGTTTTTATACGTAGATAAAGATGGCGGAGTCCGAGGAGCCGAAAAAACCCACCTGCACATTTCTTTTTAAGAAATCAAGCAAGAAATTTTCCGCACGAAAAAGAAATGCAAGCGATAGCGATAAAGGTACTTTGCGCTTCTTTCTTGTTTTGACAGCGATTTTGACTTGAGAAACTGTAGCCCCAACATTAAGACTTCTGTTTAATTAATATTTATGCTGAATACATGTCTGCAAATCAGTATTTTGTTTCTTTATCATCAGACAAAAGCAGCGGTGATGAGGGCAGTGCTGTGGTCAGAAAGAAGAAAGCTGCTGGAGTGAACCCCATGATTCAGAAAGTATGCCCGTATTTCATGTGTTTTATGTAGCTGTTGTTAAACTGATGTCATAATTATATTTAATATTCATCTCATAGACGAAGAAAGTGGAGAGGGAAGCTGTCTCATCTAGTGAAAGTGAAGAAGAGAAAGAAGAAAAGAGCGTGACTGTCGCTTACAAGTCCACTCGCTCAGCGGTGAGTCTGCCTGACCCAACGTTTTTACAGTTTCATGATGAAACTGCTGAATATGCTACAGCAAATTCTAAATATAAATGCTTGATGTTACCTATTAATTCATCACCACGTATGACTTTACATTTCTATCAATGTCTGAAAGTTTTAAAGCTGTCCCATTGAATGGCTGTAATTGAGTGTATTTGACTTTGTGTTGCAGAAACCAGAGGGGCCGGATGACATGGGGGCCACTGCTGTCTATGAGCTGGACACAGAGAGGGACAAAGATGCTCAGGCCATCTTTGAGCGCAGTCAGAAAATTCAGGAGGTATGTGGGTGATTGTAAAATAACTGGCAACAACATTGTAAAGTCAAGCTTATGTATAGTATGTACAGATTCAAAGTACCTTTATAGTATTAGACAGAGATAATGTTAAACTCAGTATTTTCAGTTGTAATTACACACATTTCAAGTGAACAACAGCTCTACAGAAGGTGATATAGTACCGTTATTCAGATCATTTCAGTTCAGTTATTTAGATACCTCACTCAGGGCTTTCAATAAATAGTCTTTATAATAGGCTGGTCGATTTGGCCTAAAATCTAAATTTTAATTAATGAAACATTTTAACTCGATTACGATTAATGAACCACTATTTTATTTGTTTTTGCCCTCGTAGTTCACTGACAGGTTTTGTACAGTAAATATGCTCATATTACAAGTTTGAGATGTTTGAATGAAGGGTGCTTTACTCGATATTAAACTAATTTAAGGAAACACACACTATCTACTATCTATGATTATTTATTGAACATCAGCGTTGAACAACTGATATTAAAACGCACACTGCCTAAAACCAACAGTCTTCTTTTTTTCATTGCTCTCCGTGCTGCCCACTCTCGTCATCACTCGCTGACCAATCACAGCTTGCTCTATGCATCGTCGAGTAGTTACATTTTTTAAAAGGTGCGCATTAGCCACGGCGAGGGAAATGTGACCACTCAAAGTCTGCGCTCGATGCAGAAGAATAAACCAACATTAAAGGAGCAGGATCACATGACTACACATGCGGTTGGGAAAATAATTGAAAAAAAAAATCGACCTGCAAAAATATATTGATAATAGCTTCTGAATGTTGATTTCGATTACTTTTCGATTAATCCCCCAGCCCTACTTTACAGCAATATATATTATAATGACTGTATGATAAATTTATTTGCTTTGTCACAATTGACTTATAAAATGGTATGATGTTCTTACGTTTAACTCTGTGAAAATCCGATTCTATCTATTTGCACCCACAGACAATAATCCAAACAATCATGTTCATAGTTGCAGATAGTTACAAATGTATACCCCAAATTTAGATATATTCCAATTCAAATCAACTACCTTTCTTTTTCTTTTTTTATTCAAACACAAAAGGAAATGTTCATGCTGTTCTAAAACTCAAAATAAAACTATGCATTAGTTTCTGAAACATTCCTTTAATTTCTAAAATGTTTTTTTTTAGATTAGATTAGATTCAACTTTATTGTCATTACATATGTACAAGTACAAGGAAACGAAATGCAGTTTAGGTCTAACCAGGAGTGCAATAGCAGCAAGTGCAGGATACAGGTATAACTTATAAAGTGCAGTTATAGAAAAACTACGGTGATATTTACAAATGGATGTACTATGAACATTATATACAGGTTGTTTTAGCTATGAACAGAGATTTACAATAGATGGATATATGTACAGGTTGCTATTAATAATCAGAAGTGTGCAGATAGATAAACAATTACAAAAGTATATGTACAGTGGGTGTGTACAGTTCAAATAAATGAATCAGTGCAATGAATATGTGAAATTTTTAAATGTGCAAATGTTAAGTAGTGCAGTGATTATGAGGAGTCTTGAGTTATGAGGAGAGTGGGGGGGGGTGTATTAGGGGGGCAAAAAGTCAGTGGGGGGCAGAGTTCAAAAGGGAGACAGCTCTGGGGAAGAAGCTGTTCTTTAGTCTGCTGGTTATTGTCCGGGGGAGCCTGAAGCGCCTGCCAAAAGGCAGGAGAGAAAATAGTTTGTGAGCAGGGTGAGAGGAATCTTTAATAATACTGCGAGCTCGGCGCAGACAGTGTTTTCTCTGGATTTCCTCTATGGCTGGCAGTGTGGTCCCTGTGATGCATTGGGTAGTTTTCACCACCCGCTGCAGCGCCTAACGCTCCGCAACAGAGCAGCTTCCATACCAGACTGTGACAGTTCGTCAGGATGCTTTCTATTGTGCAGCGGTAGAAGTTCACCAAGACGGCTGATGACAGCTGGTTCTTCTTAAGTTGCCTTAAGAAAAATAGGCGCTGGTGAGCCTTCTTGACCAGGCTGGAGGTGTTTGTGGTCCAGAAAAGGTCCTTGGAGATGTGGGTCCCCAGGAACTTGAAGGATGAGACAGGCTCGACGGCCATCCCATTGATGTGGATGGGATCATGTGAGCCTGTTCGTACCTTCCTGAAGTCCACAATGAGCTCCTTGGTCTTGTCAGTGTTAAGGAGCAGATTATTGTTGGTGCACCACGTGGCCAGATGCTGTATCTCCTCCCTGTAGGCAGTCTCATCAATGTTGCTGATTAGATGTATCAGTTCACAGGCCTACAGTTGATGGTAAAAAGGGAGTAGAGGAAGGGGCTTAGCACACAGCCCTGTGGTACACCAGTGTTGAGTGTGACGGTGGTGGAGCAGATGTGGTCTGATCTAACATTCTGAGGTCAGTTAGTCAGAAAGTCCATAACCCAGTTGCAGAGAGACGTGTCGATATCCAGGTCTCTAAGTTTGATCATTAACTTAGAGGGTATGACAGTGTTGAATGCTGAGCTGAAGTCAACAAACAGCATTCGTGCATAAGTGTTTTTATTGTCCAGGTGTGTGAGTACAGAGTGCAGTGCTATGGAGACTGCATCTTCTGTGCTCCTGTTGTCACGGTAGGCAAACTGATGTGGGTCCAGTGTATGGACATTTCATGTCATGGTATTTGATTGTTAATATTAAGACGGCCACTATATACACAATCTCTCACTTATATCTTTGCGTGTCTGTGTTTAATTTAAAGGAGCTTACTGGTAAAGAAGATGATAAGATTTATCGTGGGATCAACAACTACCACAAATTCATTAAACCCAAAGATTCCACCATGGGCAATGCCTCCTCTGGGATGGTCAGGTGAGTCGGTGTAAATGGTGTTTGCTGTGATTAAATTAAATTGTTATTAATTACTCACCCTCATGTCATTCCAACCCCCTTCATTCATCTTTAGTACACAAATGAAGATATTTTAGATGAAATCTGATAGCATCCTCATCCTCCATTGACAGCAAGATTCCAGAGGCTTTAAAAAAACATAAAAGGAACCAAAAACATTGTCAAAATTTGATGGGACTTCAGTAGTCTAAAGTATAGTCATATGAAGCTACAAGAACACTTGTGTATGTGTCAAAATGACCTGTAAATACGAATTTGTGAGCGTTCTGAGCATTTACTACAGGCAGTACAGCTTATTGCCATTAGAGTCAGAGGGGCAACATTCAAGCACTGCATGGTCATATCAAACACACACCCTCATCTGATGCGGTTCAAATAGGAAACAAAACATATTTATTGTCACATTTCAGTTGAACCACTAATGTCACGTGGATTGTTTTTGGATCCTTTTCTGGACTTTGAACATTTCTTGACCTCTGCTGTCTATGGAGGATGAGGGAGCTCTCTGATTTCATGTAAACTATCTTGATTTGTGTTCTGATGATCAACGACAATCACAGGGGATTGGAATAACATGAGGGTGAAAAATTTATAACTCAATTTTAGTTTTTCGGTGTACTAACCCTTTTATATATTCCCAATATCTTGCATGTGACAGGAAAGGCCCAATCAGAGCGCCTGAGCACCTCAGGGCCACAGTGCGGTGGGATTACCAGCCTGACATTTGTAAAGATTATAAAGAGACTGGTTTCTGTGGGTTTGGAGGTTAGTAAACGACATGTTTCCTGTATTTTTGCCACTCATATATTATCATATGGCAACAATCATTTTATTTTATCCTCAGACAGTTGTAAGTTTTTGCATGACCGCTCGGACTACAAGCACGGCTGGCAGATTGAACGAGAGCTAGAAGAAGGGCGATACGGAGCAAACGGTGAGCCATCGCTCGATACAAGTCTTTAAATTGCTTTCCTTCTTTAGTTGTTTTCTGATGTATTGCTTATTTCACAGATGATGAGAATTACGAAGTGAGCAGCGACGATGAAGATCTTCCCTTCAAGTGTTTCATTTGTAGAGAGTCTTTTAAGAACCCCATTATAACAAAGTGAGTGCTACATCAAGCCATGGCTGCTTTGAATTGCAAATGCTGTTCTCCAGTCTCACCACAGCACAATTCCACATTATGGTGCTTTAGCTTGTGCACATCATATCTGAATCCTTGTAACCACATTTTTTGACTGCAGGTCTATTATGGTGATTCTCAATTTAAAACTATGGTTTCCTTGTGTTCCAGGTGCCGGCACTATTTCTGCGAAGGCTGTGCCCTTCAGCACTACCGCAAGTCTAAGCGCTGCTATGTTTGTAACCAGCAGACTAATGGAGTCTTCAATCCTGCCAAAGGTGATCATCCATCCATCAACTCTACTCTGAATGAAAAATGTGTTAGTGTGAAAAAGAAAAATCAGCAAGGGTGCATTCATTTGATCAAAGTGACTGTAAAATATTTGATGGTGTTACAAGTAAAGATCTTTGATTTCATTAAAGAATTGTACAGCAGAAGATTAGCATATTGCCTTATTTTCTGATGGATCATGTGACTCACTAGGGTTGCACAATATATCATTTCAGCAACTATATCGCAATGCGTCTCTGCAAGTCACATCGGATTATAGTTGATCAGCAGAACAGTTGAGAATACATATTTGTGGAGTCATTGCCAACAATTACCATAACAGAGTGAATCTTAATCATTTGCTTGTGTTTTAAAGGCATTTCAAGAGAGTTTAAAGCATCCGAGCACAAAAAAAGGACATTTGTAACTTTAATGGAGAATAATTTTACTGAATGATTACAGTGAAGTCTATACAGTGTTATTTTACATTTAATTTTTCAGTTTCTGTAGCTGAATAATGTTTGACTCTATGGTAAAACCATAAAGCTCTGTTTATTTTACTTTTTTTTCGTTGCTAGGTTATAGTAATATTTGCTTGTGATTTCTTTATTATTTTGTATGTATGATTTACATTCTTACAAAAATCACCCTTATCGGTGTTAAATAAAGATTTCTTTTCAAATAGAGCTATTCAAACCATCTGATGAAATTGTATTCATATTGCAATATATATTGCAGAGAAACACAATGTCAGATTTTTCCAGTATCGTGCAGCCCTATGACACACTGAAGACTGGAGTAATCATGCTGTGAATTTAGCTTTGTAATCATAAGAATGAACTTTAGTAAATACTCTAGTACATTATATAAAAAATATATTTATAATCTTATTGTTAAATTACTTCCATTACTTATATGTCATAATACTGCTGTTACTGTAGTTTTGATTAAATAAATGTTGACATTTGAATAAACACTTAAATAAATATAAATTTTCAGCGTCTCAAAGATCAACTGTGTGACCCCCTTCAAAATGAAATGGTACATCAAGGGGTTAATCCTAATGAACAAATGAATGGAAACATATGGAAAAGATTTGGTTGTTTGGTGTTAGGTGTCAGGAAATTCTTTAAATCCAATCACAAGTATTATATTGAATTCATTATATATTTTACAGAGCGTTATCAGAATCTCCTCAACAATCACCATATCATGAAATGAATATTTCACATTATAATATACCCAACTATAATATGAAATAAGATTAATTAATGTTTTACTCCTCAGAGCTGATGGCTAAGATGCTGAAACAGCAGGCAGCAGATGATCAGCCTCCTTCAGAAGAAGACGACTAGCACCACACAGCCTCCCCTCCTCTTTTATAATTTAGTCATTCGGGTTCAGTTGTACATTTTCAAAATCTTTGAAGTAAACGTGTGCTTTGTAGAAAGGTTTGTCAGGACTTTTTCTTAAATCTGAGAAATCTTAACAGGATTTAAAATCAAATAATTGTACATCATTTACTAAAGTCACTCACTGACACTGACAAATATTATGGTTGTTTCACACAGAGGAGAACTATATAATCCTAACGTTTTGATAATTGTTCTCATTCTATGAAAACGGGAAAGCCCACACCTATGCACGTGATCCTGGGACAGAGGAAGTGTGTCATTGTAATTTCTCGCAAAAAATCATATCTTCCAGATAAATCCAGTTACGCAGAATCAATTGTCCTTTAGACTTTCGTGTAAATGCCAGTATAGTAAACATTTTAGTACATTTTCTTGGTGTAAAGATGTCTTCAAAGACTTTATCATTGTTGTAAGACAATATTGTACACAAATCTTTTTTGCTTTAAAATGCTCATATATAAATGTAACCAAAAATGAAAATTTAGTTTGCATTTACTCATCCTCAAGTGGTTGCAAAACCGGTAACAGCAGCAGGACAAACAAATACTATGGAAGTTACAGGTATACAACATTGATCAATATATATTCCTTTGTGCTCAACAGAAAAAAACTCAATCTGTATTGAATCAAGAAGAGGATAAGTAAATGAGTTTTCATTTTTTGGGTGAACTATCCATTTATGTGAATGTTGTTAGATGGCAGCAAAAGTAAAGTAAATTTATATCAGTTTATTTTTTAACACCATAAAGGGCTAACATATGCTACATTTTTTGCTATATTTGGCCTTCATTGTAAGTCTAATAAGTGTATTATTGAACCTAAGTGTCTACATAAAGCCACTGTGAACATTATGGTTTGATTTCATTTTTGAAGGAAATGTGGTGGAGTTTGTTGGTGTGTCATCTACAGCAAGAGTGATTTTTGATATTTTGGCTCTAAGATTCACTTGTTTTGGTGTTTCTGGAGTGTCAGAATAGCTTGTCTCTTCTAGAAAGCAGTAGATAGCTGTTTCGCTCATAATCAAACGGGGCAAAATTGGCAGTCTATAATAAATGACCTGTGGGGCATTTTGTATTTGGAGCTGAAACTATACACAAATCCTGGGGACGCATTTTATAACATGAAGTTTATATCTTTTAAAAAAGAGGTTTAATATGTGTATTGCGTGGTTAATGCTTTAAAGCAAGGTACTAAAGGCATACTATGTACTTTTTATTCAATTTTATTTATAACATTTTAGCCTTGGTCAGATGCCTAAATGTCTCGTGTTTAAAATGACTGTAGAAAGTACATATTGCAACTAGGCTTGGGTGGTATACAATATGCGGTATCTAAAAATAGCAACAATATCAGTTTCAATACTATTATACTGTCATAAAAAAGCAATGCACTAATATAGGAGACAAGGATTAAATATTAAATCTAATTTATTTAATGCCTAAAAATTCGTGTGCGTGGTCATCACGGAACACCGTGGAGGAGAAAGAGAGATGTGGGGAAAGATAGCGACTCACACACCAAGAGACCTGCTCTCTAAAAAAGAACACAACTTCTGAAGTTTGGCAGTAATTCAGGTTTCGACTGAACGAGAAGGGAGAGGTGGTAAATATGGACGAGGCAGTTTGTAAATTGTGCAACAAAAATGAGATCACAAGTGATGGAAATACCTCAAACCTAAGGTTGCATATACTAAACTTTCATCCACTAACTGCTGTGAGAATGGACCAGAGTTCACTCAGTTCAACAGTTTCAAGCCTCCCGATGCAGGACCAACAACATCTAGGTCCACCGCCAGTATGCAGCTAATGATAATGGAGGCCTTCGGAAAAAAAAAAACAAAGTACAAAAAGGACAGTGTCCGTTGAAAATCCTGTACTGATGCAGTGACAAAATACTAGGCGAAGAAAATGGTCTTTTTCCAGAGTGAAAAAAAAATCCTTTAAGGACACAATAAAATTTAATAGATTTTTGTGCTCTGGATGTTTATATTAATTTAATTATTTTTCACTGTTGTATTTGCTCTTTTTTTACAAACTGCTATTTGTTGCTATTAAAAGTTTTTAATATTGTTGTGCATGTTATTTTGTTATGGTTTCAGTATTAGTGTTTGGTGTTCAGTTTCTCAACGGTTTAGGCACAAGCCAACAGTTTGGTGACTTATTATTGCTGAATTTTATAATTATTCACAGTAATGCCTATACCGAGGTAAAATAGGGATCCAAAATTTGGATACCAACCAAGCCTAATTGTAACATCTGCAATTAAGAGTCAAAATTATAGTTAATCAGGTAGCATTCAATTTGGTACATTAAGTTATATAATATTTATTCATTTATGAATGTATTCAAGACAAAACAGTGTTTTTATTTTACTTTTGATTATTCAATTTCTGTACCTTAATACTGTTAAGACTGCCTAGATAACCATAAAAGAGTTTATTTCATGTGTATCTTTGTTTTGTTGTATTTATCTATGCTTGTAATTGAGTATATTTTATGTAGATGCACATCTCAATAAAACATCTCAATAAATCTAAAATTTGTTTCCCAATAGAGCCATTCCAGTCATCTGGTGAAATTATATTAATAATGCATCATATTTTAGAAAAACAAATATTACAAGTTCACAACGTCGTTTTTCCCCCAATATCGTACAGCCCTATAATCTGCAGTTTTGGGCCTGTTTATCCAGCTTAAAACCAGCTTATTATAGACTGTTTCATATGAAGAGAAATCACCATTGCAGAAGCTGCTTTTGAAATTAAAAACAACACTGGTACAAACATACCATAACAGCCAACAAGTGTTGACATTTGTGCAGTTGCAACATTTATTCCATTTGACCAAGAGGTAAATATACTGAAAATACACAGACAGTCCATTGAAGTATTTCTTTCTGTAACACATGCCAAAGACATACATTAATGTCAGCAAAAAATACAACAGAAGTAATATTTTTTAAACCAATAAGTGTCCAAGAAAGCAGGCCAACATTTAAATGTTCTCCTCCAGCATATTTCCTTTTATGCAGGGAGAGGAAGAAACTCTCCCACAATCTGTCCATTAACTGGACGCTGCTGTGTTTATGTTGACTCTAACTAAGAGCTCTTTATGCTTCATTGGACAGGTCTGCATGGAGACGTGGGAACTGAATTGTAAAACAGTTGCTGTGATCTGGCAGACATTCATAGAGTGTCATTAGTTGAGTTGAAATGGACAGAACACATGTCGGTAGCCTCAAACGATCGCCATTCGTCACATGGCCAGTCTGCAAGAGTAACCGAAATGTTTGAGGGGTGTGCGGTGCATTGCCTTAGGCTTCAGTTCATGCATCTTGATGCATTAGCAAGGCTGTGGCGGCTGCTGGCTTTTCATTTCTCCTTTTATATTTTCCTTGTACTTTTAGTGACGTACACAAATCACAAAAGACAATAAGAAAACATTCTGGAGTGTCTTGTAAGCTTCTTTGAAGCTCTTTGCAATGTCAATATCACATTCACATAATACAGGCCTTCCCTTTTTCTCCCTTTAAAATGAAAAAAAGCAAACAAATATTTTCCCCATTTGTCATTAAGAGTCTTACGCAACTGAGGAAAAAAAAATAAAAAATCTCCTTTTTCATCCAATCCATCAACCTCTCTATGCCTCATCCACCCGGTGTCAAAAATCCCAGTCATCAACGTCCAGCTGGCTGAGATCCGACTCCAGACTGGCCAATCCGGTGGGTGAATCCTGATGCTGCATGCTGTCGAGACTGCTGATTGGAGAAACTGGACGCAGGAGCTCAGGAAGAGCCTCAGATGGTCTCCGCTTGATCTGAAATGGCACATAAAGTAAAGCGTAATTTAACATTGATATCACTTTTACTTGGATGCAATCTAAACAAGACAGATTATTTCAATTCAGCTTTACATTAACTAAAAACTGAACAAAATATAGTGTTGAAAACGATAGTTGTGAAATTTGTCCATTATGAAAGAAACTCTCAGCTCTGGAAAAGACAAACCATAGTAAGGGAAGGGTAGCCCCATATTTAATATTTCACTGGATAAAAAAAATGAGGCAGAAGAGTTTAATAGATTGTGTCATCGTTTAAAGGCACAGTTGACCCGAAATTGGGTTTCTTTCGTCTGTTGAACACAAACGAAACCATTTTGAAGAATGTTGGAAACTGGTAACCACTGGCTTCAATAGTATGTTTTTTCCTACTATTTAAGTCAATAGTTTCCAGCATTCTTTAAAATATGTTCTTTTGTGAAGAAAAATATCTTGAGGACCGTAGTTGGGAACCACTGATCTAGAAACTACATACGACAAATGCTATTGTAAAGACAGTAAATCTCCCAGCGAGTCTCATTTTTTTATGTTATAGATTCAGTTTAGATGTACTGTATACTTTGACTTCACTCTGTAAATGTTCATTATTTAGCTTAATTTATTTCAATATTCTTTCATTTCAGTTAAATAAACAGTTTAAGTTCAATTTAACAATAAACAGCTCTTTAAAGACCAATCATGTGACAGAAGAGAGTAAATCAGGGTATATATAGGAAACAGAGATTGAAATTCAATACCTTTCAAAACCTTTTTTAAGACTCTTTGCATACATTTAAGACATCATCACCACTTTAGGTTTCAACCAGTAACATTACCAACATTTTAACTTGGAGTATATTTACTAAATACTGATTGCAACAAATTAATCCTAAGCTAAAACTGTATTTATATACTGAATAAAATATTAATCCAGCAAGTGGCGCCTTTACAGCAGCAGGAATTGCAGCATTTCCCTGGTTACTGGAGTAAACAAAGCAGCGTGAAGTCAAATCTAGCAGGATAAGTTTGATTTCATAAACTACACATCATCCCAATATTCAAAGATTACATTCATGCAAACTTTAGCATACTGAGACAAAATTTAAATATCTTGCAAAATAGCATTTAAGACTTTTTAAAGGCCTTAAATTTCTCTAAATTGATTAATCAATTTTTAATACTTTTTAAGACCCTGCGGACACCCTATAAATGTGCAAACATGTCTAAAATTTGCTAAGAAGACTGTAAAACTCACCTGTTTAAAGAAGGAATGGCCTATCAGAGAGCTGGCAGAGGGTCTGTGGTAAAACATAACATGCATTTTAATTTACTCATTTTCTCTGAACCTTTTTATGATGATGTTTTTTACTCTAAATCATTACAATACTCTTTTTGTGTTCCACAGTTCAAATAAAATATACTAGATTTAATTATACATACATATATAACTTTGAAATATTCCTTTAAAAATAAACAAACATGAAGCAGTAGCATTACTGGCCTTTTCTCAGGATCTCTCTGTAAACACAGTTCCACAAAGGCATGAAAGTGAGAACTGAATGTCCGGCTGTAAGGGTTTCCCCCAGAGGACGACGAGGGCTCTCCGTTTGTGTGTCGAGCTCCACCAGCGCCGGGGCCCTCGCAGATCCCAGAGTCGGCCCCTGAGCGAGACGGTTTCATGCTCAGCTCTTCAGGCGGGATGGTGGTGGTGTCCAGCAGGCAAGGGACTGTCCCGTTCAGCTTCTCTAACAGCATCTGACACAAATCAGAAAACCCAAGAAGGTGTCAAGTTTTGCAATGCTTTATAAACTAATATAAGGAACAATCTTAAAATGTTTTGGTGCACTGGTAACCAATGTAATTCTATAAAAGCTGTTCATGTTCTAGTTTCTTCAACTTCATTATTATTCTAGCTGTTATATTTTGTTTCAATCCCAGCTAAACATCTGAAATATTACAAAACATTCAAACAGTTTATTATAGTATATAAAAATCCCACAACAATTATCATGTGGCCCCACATTGTTGTTCTCTAACAATATCTGACACAGACTGTTTATGAAGTTTTATGAAATGTATAAAAACAGAACAAAAAAATAAACAGCAAGTGTTTGCCTTACCTGTGTAGCAGGCATGTCTTTAAAGGGCACATGTCCATTAGCTAACTCGCATGCAGTGATGCCCAAACTGTAAATGTCTGAGCGGAAGTCATATCCCTGAAGATTCTGTCATGCGCAAAAACAAACACAGATGCCATTATTAGATTTTCATTTCTAAGGTTTGGTTTGAATGGTATAAACTACTGTTTTATTTATTCATTTATTTAGTCTGCATTTGCATAAAGAATAAAAATTTAAATACAAAAATATTGTGAAATATAAATTTGATATATAATATTGTGTTTTTTTAGTCCTACGATGGCATTTATATATTTCATCAGTCACATAATCACTCACACAGAAACATTTATTATTTTCAGTTTTGAAAACGGCTTTACTGCTTATATATTTATTGTGAAAACCATGATATTTTTAATTCAATTATGACAATAATAATTTTTTTCCAGCAATTATCATGAAAATGTCAACTCACCTGCTGCAGAACTTCAGGGCTGAGCCAGGGCAGTACTTTAACACTGTACTGGGGGAAATCATGTACAACACGAGCTCTCTGACCGTGTCGGATCAAGCTAAAGATACTCCTAAGACCAGACAGAAACATCTGTCCATCTGCTGAAATAAGGATGTGGCTTGCCTTCACACTCCTATAGACACAAAGAAAAAAATGAATCACGGTGAACCTGTATAATGATTTTGATTTAGTTTATATATTTCGAACAGAATATCACACACTTAAAACAATTCTTCAAACAAAATACATTTCATCCTAATCAACTAAACTACTTCTCTATATACACTTAAAATAACAAATGAATTCAGCCGATTCTAAACGGGGCAGGATAAAGCATAAGCTTATTTTTTCTTCACCCTGTTGCCACATCATTCATCTATCACTTCAACTCATTTCTTCTTTTTACATAAAACTTACTTCATCCTTTTTACATCTTTTACCATTCAATTTACCATATGTACATTTCCTCATACACCTTTTACCTTTTATACCTGTATATAAAGACACAAGACTGAGAGTTTGGGTTGGTTGACATGTTAACTCATTTGACTAATAATAGTAACTCATGAATTGTTCCTTACCGGTGAACGTAGCCCATCTGATGAATGTACTCCAGAGCTCTCAGCACACCCAGCAGAATGTATGCAATCGTCTGCTCACTTAAACCATCAGTAAAGTGTGTAATGATCAAATCTCGTGCTGATCCTGGCGGAGAAAAGAAACGCAAAGAAACAGTGAGGACCAAAAAGTGATATTATGAGCTCTTTAGACTTGTTTTAGTTGATGCAAAGTGTCTGAGCTCACCGTAGGCCATGAAGGGTGTGATGACCCACAGTTCATTCTCAGCAATGAAGACGCTCTTGTATTGGAGAATACAGGGGTGGTGGAACAACTTAGACACATGGAGCTCTCCCTTTGGAAAAAAGAAGGTAAATGTAATGGTTATGCAGGATTTAATTGTCCAGTGGTATTTGTTCTGCACTAACTAGACTAATAAAATCAACTAAAAGACACTATAATCAATTATTGCAAAACAATTTTCAAAATAAACATTGTTCACTAAAATAAATGAAAACTGTTTTACATATTAAGGCTGATTCATACTTTAGCGTTGAGTGTTTGGCGTG
This sequence comes from Danio tinwini, assembly GCA_903798205.1. NCBI lineage: Eukaryota > Metazoa > Chordata > Actinopteri > Cypriniformes > Danionidae > Danio > Danio tinwini. The sequence goes on from CAIGQZ010032144.1 coordinate 2,342,160, forward strand.
ACCCACGGCACATGCCTTGTGCGTAGCCTTGCATTTATACTTCTGTGTGCTGTTTGTGTTGCTCTGCAATAACACTTTCGAAACACTAGCTGGCAGTAGGTTTTTATGTTCCACGAGGGAACACGACACAGAAGGTGTTTTGTTTTTTCTAAACTTTACCTTAAATGTACAAGTAGCTAAAACTCACTCATTCAGAAGCAGGAACCGGAGGACGTGCAACCACTTTAATCATAAAGTAAACACAAAACAAAAGTCCAGCTTTATGGGACTCGACACTTGTAAACACTCGCTCCATTGAGCTCGTGGCTCTCAGCACCACCCACGCTCATCACCGCTACCAAGCCGACCAATCACAGAGATTGCACTACGGGTCATTGTGACATGAAGTTAATTGGTTTTGAGAACTGATTAATGATAAAAAAGTCTGATTAATGATAAACACAAAACTGCAAAACTTAAAATGGAATTAAAAAGTTGCATTGGCATTGACACTGAAAAAAATATTTACAAAAAAATACTGTGCTAAAATGTATATGCAACAAATGTAATTTTATTAAAACTAGCTCTATAAACTGTAGTTCTAGTTTCTTCAATTTTATTAATTCTCTAGTTGCTGCATTTTGTATCAATTCCAGCTTAACTATTGAAATATTAAGAAACATTCTAACAGTTTATAATAGTATATAAAACACACAACAATCGTTGTGTTACCAAAGAGTTTCTATTGAACATATTTAGATGAATGTTAGAAACTGGTTGACTCTAAGATCCATAGTGAACATTTTTTAAAATACTATGCAAGTCAGTGGCTGTTGGTTTCAACATTCTTCAAAAAATCTTATTTTGTGTTCAACAGAAAAACAAGTGGAGGGTAAGTAAATAACACAAATAATATGAAGAAAATAAATAAATAAAAACTGACAAAATGTCACCTCTACTCACCTGTAAGTAACTGACCATGTCGTTGGCACAAGAATCAAGGTCAATGCGCCTGATGGCCACATACTCTCCTGTAGGTTTGTAGACGGCAAGATTGACTGTCATCAAGTCCTCTAGACCTCTACCTACACAAGTAGAGACGAACACACACACACTCAGCTGTAGGAATCAGAGCAGATGGTTTGTGCATCTTGAACCTCACCTATGACATTGCGCAGCTCATAGGCACTGCTGTCTGGAAGAAAGCTTCCCATTGTGTCCCTGTGAGGGAGAGGGTTCAGAGACTCCCGACTGTCCTCATGGGCCTGGGCCAATGAAAAAAAGATTGTTGGTTAAATACAGCAAGAACCACACAAATGCCTAAACAATACACCTGCAAGCTGACCTCGGCTGTGTCTCCATCCACTTCCAGATGTAAAACAGTGCATTGTGAACTTAGGCATTAGGATGGACTTCAATTCATTAATATTGAGACAGTGTAAGTGGTGAATGGATTGAGACACAGCATACTTGAATTATGTTGTGATTTTACTGAAAGTTCAGTTGTGAAAATGGTTTGTGGAATTTCATAGTCATACAGTGACCCAAAAAAGTATCATCTCAATGCATAATTCACACAAATAGGATGGCCAAATACCAAATCAACTCATTCAATCGAAGGAGCATTTCATCAAATAATACAATCACATATTCTGAACATAAACAAAATGTAATTAGAGGTGTAACACGAAATGTTGTTAAGTTTGGCTAATTTGGGATAAACAAACCTAGTAACATCTAAATAAACATAAATCTAGTTTACTGTTCATCTAGTAAAACTGCAGTGTTGATGGAGTAGCTGCTACCTTCTACCACCAGTCTTCTGCTTAATGTGAGAAAAGCTATGTTCACACAGAAATTCAAGAATCATTCACAACAACTAGAAACTAAATAAATGTTTGGTTTAACTTGGAAAATGAATTGTGACAGAACGTTCTCTTTGATAATAAAACATGTTTTAAAGGGTCAGTTCACATAAAAATAAAATTGTGTTATTTATTACTCACCCTCATGTCGTTGCATCTTTGTTCATCTTCCACAAATTAAGATATGTTAGATCTCTTAGAGATCTCTCATCCTCCATACACAGAAACTATCAGGAGATGTTTAAAATGCAGAAAAGGAACCCAAAACAGTCAAAACATTTAATGTGACTTCTGTACTTACTTTAATGCGACTTAACTGTAATCATATGAAGTATCTCTTTCTCTTTCTCTTTTTCTCTCTCTCTCTCACACACACACACACACACACACACACACACACACACACACACACACACACACACACACACAGTTTTTTGGCACACAAATTTGTTCTTGAGCTTTGTATGATTTCATTTGAACCATTGAAGTCACATGTAATTTTTTGACACTGACTACATTTACATGGACATCAGTAAAATTATTTGCCTTAATCTGAATAAGACAATAATAAGATTAAGGAGTTTATATGAGTTGCTTTTCAAATGTTCCTTTGTAGCACATCATTTGATTAACGTCATTGCGTCACAGCGCTATCTACGTTTTATTTGGAGTTTCATGTAATTTTCGAGTGTTTCAGTATATGTCGACTTAAAAAAAATTTAATAAATAAACGCGGTTTACAATGGTAGACTCTTAATCAGAGTATTGACTTAATATTATAAATATCCGATTATTGGTGTCCATGTAAACATACCGTTTCTGGTTCCTTTTCTGGACTTTGAACGTCTCCTAATGGTTGTGGTCTATGCAAGATGAAGGAACTCTCAGATTTAAAATTGCTAAATTTTTGTTATGCAGATGAACAAAGGTCTCAGGGGTGTGGAACAGCATGAATATGAGAAAGAAGAAGAAAACTGTATTTATATCAATTTAAACCTATGATTAAAATAATGCTGATAATTTGGTTTTGCTATCACAGCAATAACATATTACACTAATCAAATGTAACAATATTGTGACAATATTCATCAAATAAATTCAGCCCAGGTGACCTTTAAATAAGCTCTAGGTAAGGGTCTGACATTCAGTTTGACATTTTGTTTACTTTATTATAACACCATTTCATATGTGACTTAACTGTAAATACTTTTTTGACTCACTGTACATTCACACAATCTGCAAGTGTTCTAGAGATAATACGAAAGCAACTGATTTCTTTTTGAATATGATCCATCATTAACCTTTTGTGTTTTTGACAGTATCACAGATTTCAGTGCATCACTATGCAAGCAGTGGGTTTGGGTAGCAAACATTTTAAGTGCACATTAGCTTTCCGTATAATGCGTCATAGTATTTTGGCATTTTAACCAAACATACTATGACCACCAAAGTGAGTTTCAGTGAATTAGGAAACATTTCAAGATCACACACCCATACAATCACATACAATGAAGACACTGTTTATATAACAGCACAAACCAACCTGGTTTTGAAGAGGGGAAGGTTTTTTATTGCGCATACACTGAAAAATCCCAGCCATTGCAAAGCCCTTTATAGAATCAAACCAATCAAGTTCTGAGAGACGACAAAGTATGGCTAATTAAACATTCAGCCCAACTGTTTGGAGACCAAGAGTATGAACGTCTTCACAAAAGCATGTCAGAAGCTTCATTTGGTTATAGATATGCATGATCCCATCAATGCCTGTTTTTACTTTCTTAAGAGTTTCCCTCAGTTTTGCCATGGAACTCAGAGACAGGAATATTAACACGAGAGAGAATCTGTTAATGGAGATCATGCAGGTCTACGGCAACTCATAAAATAAATGAATTTTATGCCCTTTGTAGCGTTTACAGGATGACTTTAGTTAACAGCAAAGCAAGCTCAGGATAACTCAACAATCAGTTCGGTCTTTGAGACAACTCTTTTAAGTGAATTCCAAGCCTTAAAATCAATCGATGAAGGTTAAAGCAGAATATCAAGGCATATTGATTCACTCTGCAGGTAATGTGTTAATCTATGATCTGAGAATGATCTAACAGTACATAAATCACTAATCCTATATGCACTTAAAAGGTCATGTTAAGTGCTTTGATGTGCATTTCTTTTAGATGTCTCAACTGAAACACAAAGAGTGGATAGGACATAGTGTAGCTCCTCCCCTTTTTATATATTAGCCAATAGCATTTTGCTTTATCTTCACCCTGCCAGTGAGAGTAGAGCTCAAGTGCATCAAATGTGAAGCTCTTTTAGGGGGCAGAGCATTTCAGACATTTTAGCATTTGATTGGTCACGATTTGATGGTAAATTAAAGTATGAAGTGATGTGAAAAAAAAAAACTTTGATCTGGAATTATTAATTATTTGTATTAATATGATTAGGCGGAAGTGACAAACTACAAGCCTTACGTGTTTAAATCAGTTTTATATATTCTAAACATGAATTTTGTCACCGTTTTGGAACACACTAGCTTATAGATATCTTAAAAACTAACAATACTGATACTAACATATAAAAAAACTTTATTTTAATTTCATGGGACCTTTAATTATATTCACTCATAGGCCTGTTATAGCTGATATTAAGATATTTTCTTCAAAGAAAGAGTCTATCTAGTGGCCATAGTGGCTATTCATCAAGTAAAGATGCCATTTATTAACATTAGTTATGTCCTCCTTCCTTAAAGGGACAGCTCACCCAAAAGTGAAACGGTGTCGCTGATATACTCATAGTGATTATTTGCTCTTTGCTTAAAGGTAAAAAAACACCAAATGACTTTTAAATGGCATACTCTTAGTGAACTTTGTGATGCTGAATGCAATGCACCACTGAGAGTGCTGATTTTTCGGTGAAGTCCATTGCTCATATGAACTGCACTGGTTATTTAAAATGAGTGTTACACTGTTTAATCTTATTTCTTTTTAATTAAGAAAACTTGACCCAAGCCCAAGCTTTCATTTTCTTTGGTTCATCAAGCATTTCTTTCATCAGAAAACTTGAATTTGAACTTGAAAACTTGTGTTTTAGATTAACAAATTTTTCTTTTAGAAGTCTGAGCGGGTGTGAAGGTGAGTGCCAAAGCAGCACCATGAGTGCATGCATGCAAACACGGGAGCACAGGGGATGTATTCATCTCTGCACTCACACACATACATCATTAAACTTACATATGCACACTTTATAGAATCTCACATGCATGCACGCACGCACGCACGCACACACACACGCGCACACACACGCACGCGCACGCACGCACGCACACACGCACACACACACACACACACACACACACACACACACCAACAGGCGAATGAAAAAGCTGAAGATATTCCACACTTACTTTCCTTAGTGGGCTTGCCTGAGTTTGCTCTGGTGTAGAGAAACCGTGTAAATGACGGACGCAAAAGACACACATACAAACAAATAATCTACCTTTAAAGTGGTTCTCACAAATTTAGGAATAACCACACTGGGACATCTTTAAATTTCAAAGAGCCTTGCTTAGCTTCTACAGCCTTCATGCAAATTCATCCATTTATGTACATGTTTAAAAACAATTGATGCCCATTTATTAAATAGATTAACATCATGCCAGAAAGATTCTACCATAAATGTAAGAAAGAGTTTCCATCAAAAATGTCTTTATTTTAAAATATAATATGCAACATATATTATTTATACCATAGCACACTGCATATGCTAAATAAATATAATAGATCAAATAATTTATGCAAGCAGCAATTTTGTTTCTATTACTTCTATTAGAAATTAAAAGGGTATATGCACAACTAGTGTTTCTTCCTCAACGATAAACCTTCGGTGAATGGTTAATGTGACTTTTTTCAATTTCATACGGTTCCTTTTCCAGCATCGATGTTTTAATGTAATTAAAATACAATCAGTTAAATAGACTTCACCTTAAATGATCTTAAACATGCTGATTTTGTAACTGCATACAGTTCATCAGAAGCAATTGAGCCAGATTACTGAAAAATTTAAAGTCCTTCTGCATATACTCTAATCAACAACATAAATGAGCCACAACTAGTGGTGTAACGGATTACAAATCTCACCGTTCGGATCCCATAATTGCTTTTTTGTGAGCCAAATAAATAAATTGTAAAATTTACTGTACTGGGATAAATTCAATGTTAATACTACTGTTGCTGATAATGCTAAATATATAAATATAACATTATATTTTGTACAACCCATATTTATTTTTATTCTCGTTTTCAATAAATGATTCAGTTATTCACTTTTAAAACTTTATGTTTCATTGCTAGATGTTTCATTTGTTGAATAATTATTCAGTGGCATATTTTTTATGGCTGGCTGTCGCCACCTATTGGTTAAATAATGTTATTGCTGCCTACAACTTTAAATTTTGAGCGTTGCTAAATTCATATTACGGTGATTGTATTGTTCTCCCAGTACTTCTGTGTTATTTGACTGTAACTTTATAAATAACTCAAAAGTCTAAAGGCTGAATCTCTTTCTTGAATTTTGCATTTTTCCACACACAGTAGGGTGATTCATTCATTTTCTTGTCGACTTAGTCCCTTCATTAATCTGGGGTCGCCACAGCAGAATGAACCGCCAACTTATCCAGCACGATTTTACGATTAGCCGCAACCCATCTCTGGGAAACACCCACACACTCATTCACACTCATACACTACGGACCCAATTTACCTGTACCGCATGTCTTTGGACTGTGGGGGAAACCGGAGCACCCGAAGGAAACTCACACGAACGCAGGGAACGCATGCAAACTCCACACAGAAACGCCAATTGACCCAGCCCAGCCGAGGTTCGAACCTGCGACCCAGCGACGTTCTTGCTGTGAGGTGAAAGCGCTACCTACTGCGCCACTGCGTCGCCTGAGTAGGGTGATTCGATGGCTTAATAAACATATGCAAATCACCAACATTTATAATTTATATTGCGTGGTTGTTGAGATTCCGATCTTTTAATGATTAATCGTGCAGCTTACACTGAATGCAGGCTAAACAAGTAGTGACAGAAAACAAAACACCTTTAATGAAACCCACCACTTCCTGAATAACCCACCATAACTTCATCATATTTTACAAAAAAGCCTAAATGCTTTCATACATGTGATTTAAATGATGCGAGAGGTGATCTCTTTATGATCGTTACAAATTTAGGATTACTCTACCAGTAGAAAAAAGTATTTATCCATATTAAAGTGTTCTGAACTGTGGGTTTTGATCTGTACGACGCATCAACTGTGATCCGTTACACCCCTAGCAACGATTAAAACAATGAAAAAAAAAGGTTATAACTAAACAATCTTTATTATGCATTACCATATAACACATAACAGCCAAAAGCAAACAGAAACGTGTCTTTACAGCGGACATGAAGAAGCAATTGTGGACCACAGCAAAATGAGTGAAAGCAGATGGAAAAAAATTGCAGAACTATAAAAAAATTCACTTCATGTTAGGATGGAAACCTAACTAGTGTCCAAAGGCACAGGAACCCAAAGACTTTTATCAATTTTGATGTCTAAACTAGTCCTTAAGCAAATGTCCACAATCTACCAATGCATGTACTATTTCTGTAATATATAGAACTCATGGTATTAGACATCCTACAAATCAGTCCATTTACTGTAAGGTTGCAGTGACTCTGCTGTCAGTTGCACCACAGAAGCAATCCATCAACACCTAGCAATTACACTACATTACAGCCAGCTCCACATACAGATGCATCACCACAGGAAGGAGATTAAAAAGCTCACAGACACAAGGACACACACAATCTGCTGTTACCACCGTCATAAGTCAGCATGATGCAAATGCTGCATTTTATTACATAACAGTGTCAAACCACACTGTATTTAAAATTACAACACATTTACAAAAAAACGTGATATAAAATTCACAACACCTATAATAGAGTGCATACAAAACAAACAGCAAGCGGAATAGCTTCATAGCTGCTTTTGCAAAGGTACCACTTGGTTGTGATCATGGTTAATCTCTGCACATGTAGAGCTTCTCTTTTGCTATGGGTCTGCATAGCTGACTATGAGGGGGATTTAAGAGCAAAACTCTGTATTACTCTGGGCCAATTGTTCTTTTCAAGGTTGCAGAGATATTTTGAAATATGAATATATTATTGGCTACGTTAACACTACAGCAGAATCTGCTTGTTAAATCGTGACATATGAAATGCTGTTTCCGGGTCCAAGCAGCTACTCATTTGAATTGAGAAAATATTCATTTCTGGCCACTATTTAGTCCTTGAATTTTTTTATAAAATCATGGTGTACACAACAGTCTCTAGACTTGCTGCATCACAGACTTCAATATTTAATAATAAAAATAAT
>CAIGQZ010032144.1:2360424-2377852 GCA_903798205.1 Danio tinwini
AGCAGATCTTTGTCCACACTACAATGCTGAAAACGCACATCACGTGACCATACACACTCTAGCATATGCGGCATATGCGTGCGTCTGAGCTCACGGAAGTCAGCAGGTGATTTGAGCACACCTCCCTAGTTGAGAACAGCGCAGGTCGGACAGTTCATCAAGAGTCTTCCGCTGGATCTCATCTCACTATTGTTGTTAAACATGATATTTAATTAATCTGGTCTCTATATAACAACTCTTTGGTCTTTTGAATCTATTATTTTTCTCAGGTAACGAGTTTTGGTTGAGCACAAAGTTAAGTTAATATATTAATTAATGTAACCACGTACACTAATTCTGCACATTGACCGATTGCTTGCCTTTATTTCCTATATTGTATAAACTTATTGTACGTTATACTTTTATAATAATAGCCATTATTAATTTTTAAAACTGATATGTTGTTTCAGTATTATGATGTTTCGTATTTTCAATGAAAATAAAAGGAGGCAGTAATGTTATAGGCTCCGTTTTGTTGTAAATATGCATACAGTGTAGATGATGGTCATATAAATATGTAGCTACACGATGCCTCAACATTTTTGGTGTCTGTTAAAAAAGAAGCCCCAATCAGATAGGCGAACGTCTGCAGCCACATCTCCATTTTCAGATGTCATTGTTTCCCCCCATTCACAATAACAAGGAGCAGCAGTGTTTTAAAACTAAAACTTCAGCCTTTTCAAAATGTTCTGTTTTTGGAGCTTGAAAACCCCTGAGTAGTTTGTACAGAAGGTGTAACCGTAGCAAAACTAACGCTTTTTAAACATAAAACGTATTAGTGTAAACGGGGCCTGAATGTGTAGTCCTGCATTTGATTTGCCAAGTTAAATGGCAAATATGAATATTGATACCAGCTGATATTTTCTTATATATTAGACTGTAGTTTCGCACACAAAAAAATGACTTTTTCCACACAGGCAACATTGATTTTTATTGTGACTAGTTGATTTGGTTTATCAATGCTTTTACAACCTGCAATGGACATTGCTGCTTTTACTTTATTTTTTTTTTTTCAGGACCAAGCAGCAAAGGATATGAAGAAACTTGAGGAAAAAGAAAAAGAGAAAAAGATGGCCAAGTAAGAGTCAGACATGATTACATAAAAAAGAAAATCAACACTGTTCATCCTGATAATATTTTAACAGAGGATGGGAATAGAAGGGGTTTATGGGTAGAGTATGGGTTTTCATGGGTGATTGAGCGAGTCGCAGGGAAGTTTTTTTTTCTCCATTTCTTTTTCCAGGGGTATTCGGGATGACATCGAAGAGGAAGATGACCAAGTGAGTGATCCTCTTGACGTTACTACCGCCGTCATATCTTTGCCACAGCAACGACTGTGTCCCGCTACTCTTAATCTTTTTTCCTGTGCTCATTATAAATAGACCTAAACATCAGTTTACAGACTGAGGCTGAGTCTTTAAGTTATTTGTGATGGAGATGGTGCAAGAGAGATGATTTTAAATGAACTCATCAGTTGTGTTTATTCAGTTTATAAAAAGATTGAAAGTACCTTATCTGTTTTATTTAAGTCTTAATAGGTAAAGTGATTTGTTTGTGACTGAATCTGAATGTGTTAAAATATCTGTCATTAATTAATATAATTGCAATATTATTAAGACCACCTCTTTTATCCATTAATGTTGGTAGTTTTGAACTGTGTGTTTCAGAACATTATTAGATAACTGAGAATTTCATTTATATGCCTCTTTGCTTTGGACTAGTTAATTTTAATGAAATTGAAAGCAACTTTAGTTTTATTCAGGCTATGATTTGCCTGGATCTAAAGCTTGGATTTCTTCACAGGAAGCATATTTTCGCTACATGGCGGAGAACCCAACAGCTGGGCTGACCCAAGAGGAGGAGGAGGAAGAAGTGGACTATGATAGTGATGGAAACCCTATTGCTCCTACTACAAAAAAGATTATCATGCCCCTGCCCCCTATAGACCACTCAGAGGTATTGTTACTGTGAGAAAAGTCCAACAAAACTAGTTTGAAGATTGTTCGGTGTGATGATGTTAAATGTACCCAACAGACTAATCCAATATAACTTATTTATATTGTTATTTATTTATTTATTTACTTCAGTCTTTAATTGTTTTTTATATCAATTTAATTAAGTTTATTTTATTTAGTTTTTATTTTAATGTTTTCTACTTTTTTATTTAGTTAATTTTTTACAATGCAGAACAACAATTTAACAGAAAAAAACATGCTAGCATATATCATTACATACATACACATATCAATATGCACATACATAAATTACCTATATATACACCACATAAACTTGCATGCAAAAAGAAAAAAGCCAAACGCATAAGATTGCTATATCTCTTCCATATACCATTCACTTAAATGGGAGGTCTTTATATTCCCCATATATCAACCATTTTCCCAACCCTTCCTGAAAATATACGCTTTCATCCTCAACATAAATGTCATTTTTTTTCAATTAATTAAATATTTATTGCCTTTATTTCTACTATTTTTATATCAGTAAATCTTAACCCCCTAGCTCTTCCTTAAAAAATAGCTGACCATGATTAAAAAAATCAAAATCATCAATTTAAAAAAAAAAGGAGAGTGGCAAAGTATAACCATTTAAAACTACATTGTGTTTCAAACTCGTAAAGCTTCCTGCTTAATGTTATTCTTCTTTATTTATTAAAAGTATTGTTTCACTGAGTTAATTATTTGTAGTAGGTATGTATAAGTCATACAATTTATTGTTATACTGGATATGTATACTATAATTTAAAGCTATACATTTTAATGCTTGAAAACCTCACATTGTTATTGATCCATAGAACAAAAGTATAAGATTTGATTTTTTTGACAAAAAATCTTGAATTATTTATTTTCGCCTCTCCTATGTGTGTAGATCGACTATTCTCCATTTGAGAAGAACTTCTATAATGAGCATGAGGAAATCAGCAGTTTGACTGGGGTCGAAGTGGTGGAACTGAGACGGAAACTCAACTTAAAGGTCACTATAAATCACTATAAATGCATTCAAAAACTATCTTTTTTTTTTTCAACCCACATTAACCCATATGTATGTGAACAGGTTTCAGGTGCAGCCCCTCCTAAACCAGCAACCAGTTTTGCCCACTTTGGATTTGATGAACAGCTCATGCATCAGATTCGTAAATCTGAGTACACTCAACCAACCCCCATTCAGTGCCAGGTGAGGTGCCAAACAATCCCACTAATGTACTCTTGTTGATTTATGCCATCAGCAATGGAGTAATTTTATGTACCGGGTTGTTTTTAAAAAAAAAAATGCGTGTTGTTTCTCTAGGGTGTTCCCATAGCTTTGAGTGGCAGAGATGCGATTTGTATTGCCAAAACTGGCAGTGGAAAGACAGCAGCTTTCATTTGGCCAATTCTGGTGCACATTATGGACCAGAAGGAGCTGGAGCAGGGAGAAGGGCCCATTGCTGTGATTGTCTGCCCCACTAGAGAGCTCTGTCAACAGGTCAGAAAATATGCTTTTTCTTATGAAATAGCCATGGTGCTAATAGTTTTTGTTCTGTATTTTGAATTTGAATGACTTAACTGTGTATTTCAGATTCATGCTGAATGCAAGCGCTTCGGGAAGGCATATGGCCTCCGCTCAGTGGCAGTGTATGGAGGTGGCAGCATGTGGGAACAAGCCAAAGCCCTACAGGAAGGAGCTGAAATTGTTGTCTGCACCCCAGTAAGAATGTGTAATATTGTATTACAAACCCGTTTAGTCTCATTTGTATTCACTTGTGTTTAATGAAGGGGATTCTTTGAGCAAATGTGCTTACTATTTTTACAGGGTCGTCTGATCGATCATGTGAAGAAGAAGGCTACGTCTCTGCAGCGAGTGACGTTTCTGGTGTTCGATGAAGCCGATCGCATGTTTGATATGGGCTTTGGTATGTGTGAAATGCAGTATTTGCTTTATCTCTTTAATATTGTATCAGTCAGTGTAGAAGTTAATTACTTTATGTCAAATAATAGGCCACCCACACATTTACATTCTGTCATGTTATGATTTACAGAACACACCCAGTAAATTGTTATTCAATGTAATAATAGTTTATATACCAGAAGTTATTTTCAGGCATATTTTAAATGAGATTCATTTAATGACGTTTTAAGGTTCATTTCATATTAAGGTGTTCATTCCCTATTGTATAAGGCACAATCCCTATTGTATTTTTTTACCCCTTCCTCTTGGCCCTTGAAATGGAGTGTGAAGAGAAAGGGCTTCAAATTTTGCTCCTAAGAAATGGGATAGCACTACAACACCTGCACACGTCATCATAAGTCATCGCGATCTTTTGCTTCATATGAGATTGATGATCACGATTGCTGTAGTTATTCCAGTTGCGTTATTTTTTTTGGTATTCATCTTCAGGAAATCACTGAAGGCGTATATCATGTTATCATAATGATATAAGGTGACAATAAGATTGTAACTGTACTGTGTATTTACACTGTGGCCATATTCATCTATTCGAACACTACATTAACATTATACCAGACACAGTAAAAGCTCATTGCCAGCCACTAGACCCTGTCAGCCACTTTTCTGACAGGGTATTCTGATCTTATCGAGTGTCAGATGTGAAGATATGTTGTGGGACTATACAAGTGTTATTATTATGGATTATAAAAAGCCAAAATTAGCGTTTTATTTATTTATTTTTTTTTGTATTGTTTTTCTTATAAACCATGATGGAAAACTATGAAAACTGTTATGAATGTATTAAAACAAATGCTTGTTTGTTGTAACTATTTGTAATAATGACACAAAATACTAATTTGTGCATCTCTATACTTCCGTGTGCAGCCATGCTGCCGTTGTAAATGGTGAATTCTGAGAAATTTTCGTACCCCTTGGTTTTGAGTGTGGTCCTTAATCTCAGTTTCAATGGCTATCTAGCCCTTTCTCTTAGTCCTAAGCCTTTATGCTAAAGAGAATTGGGACACCAATAAGAGGAAGGTATAAGGGGTAGAATTGGAATTGTGCCTCAATATAATACTTTATTAACACTATACTTAAAATCTCAAGTTTTGAATCATGTAAAATGTAATTACATTAAGTATGAGCACTTGTGTTTATTTTTATAGGTATAGGTTTGTATGTATTGATATCATTTTGACCTAGATGTTATTCTTAAAGACAAAGTACTAGACAATTTAGCTGCATCTAAAATGCTTATTATGTATATGTAGTTTTTTTTTATAAATGCCTTTGACCCAAGAAATTTATGATTATATCATTTTAGTTTTATTTATATTTTACAGAATACCAAGTGAGATCCATTGCCAGCCATGTTCGACCTGATCGTCAAAGTAAGTCTTTTTCACACTCGTCATTTTGATGTCTCACTATATAAGTGAGGACTATTGGGCCCTCACAAGTATAGCTAAACCTGTACACACACATACACACATTTATCATAGTTTGTTTTACATCTTTAATGCTCATTTCTGACTTTAACTCCACTTAGCTTTTTTGTACTGACCACTGATCTCCCACAGCTCTGTTATTCAGTGCAACTTTCCGGAAGAAAATCGAAAAACTAGCACGAGATATTTTGGTCGACCCCATTCGTGTGGTGCAGGGAGACATAGGAGAGGTGCACCCCTTATTTCTTACACAAGCATTTGTGTACAGCATATTTGTAGGCGTTCAATTAACCCATATATTTCATTCTCTCAGGCTAATGAAGACATCACTCAGATAGTGGAGGTGCTGCAGTCTGGCCAGGAGAAATGGGGTTGGCTGACCCGCAGACTGGTGGAGTTCACATCCGCTGGCTCAGTGCTGGTGTTTGTTACTAAAAAGGCTAACTGTGACGAGCTGGCAACAAATTTAATTCAGGAAGGATATAGCCTGGGTCTGCTTCATGGAGACATGGATCAGAGTGAGAGGAACAAAGTCATTGCAGACTTTAAAAAGAAGAACCTGCCTGTATTGGTAGCGACTGATGTTGCTGGTTAGTGGAACCTATATTTGCAATCAATCTTCAACTATTTCTTATTGTCACTGCTAAAATAAAGCTGCTGTTTGTTTTACTTCATAGCCCGAGGCTTGGATATTCCATCTATTCGTACTGTTGTCAACTATGATGTAGCCCGAGACATTGACACACATACACATCGAATTGGTAGAACAGGTCGTGCAGGAGAAAAAGGTGTAGCTTATACATTGCTCACCACTAAAGACACTTCTTTTGCTGGTGACCTGGTTCGTAATTTAGAGGGAGCCAATCAGAGTGTTTCAAAAGATCTGATAGACCTGGCCATGCAGGTAATTCAACACCTTTTGCAATGAACGTTTCATTGATTTAGCTTTTAAATAATTGCTGAATGAATACATTTTTAACTTTGCTTAAAATGTTTTTTTCCCATAGAATCCCTGGTTCAGGAAATCTCGCTTTAAGGGAGGAAAAGGAAAGAAGATTAATATTGGAGGTGGAGGCTTGGGCTATAGAGAGAGACCTGGCCTTGGATCGGAATCCTCTGTTAGTTTGAGATTTATTTTGGTTTTATTTGACAAAATATGCAGAGTTCAGATGCAAAAGCCGCTAAACGCCACTTCAGCCAAAAATGAGCTAATGACACGTAGCCACGTAGTAAATGATCAACAAGTATTTTAGTTTCAAATCATCTAAATTCCAGCAACAGCCCGGTCAGAAATAACAGTTTGTTGGCAAAAGCCTTTAAACGCCACTTTCCTTTGACAGTGAATGGCAAATGAAATCGTCTCTTACCTCAAAACTCTCAAATAGAAAACACACTCTGCAGTGGGAAGGGTAGCATGCATTCATGTTTTTTTTGCGCCGTGATGCTACTTTGAATGAGTCAGATTTACTATACATCCGTTTCCCGAAAGACGAAGTTAAGATGCATTTCTTTTATCACACATGGATGCTATGAGGATAAACGAGAAACGAAAAAGAGATCAAGACCTTGAGTATGGTGAGAATGAATGACAGCTAAAAGTGTCTGAGAGACATCCCCTTTTTGCCTAGTACCTTGTCTTTTATTTGCTAATGTAAACTATTTTTTTAAAAGATAAATATAATGTATAAAACTATTCAGTATTTATATTACTTCGTATTATACATCTGATAAGCTTTTTATATTAATGGACAATGCACAGATATTGATGTTTCACAATGTATTTACACTACATTATTTGAATCTAACAAGCTTACTTTACAATGTTTACATTGCTCTACTTTAAATCTAAATCCCAAATATCAGAAATGACAACAGATTGTTAAGATGTAATTAATGTCAATTTTAATGTTATTGATTAATGCACTTACTTGAGAGATTTCATTCATTTATTTTCCTTCTGCTTTGTCCCTAGTTTATCAGGAGTTACCACAGCGGAATGAACTGCCACTTACTTGACAGATTTATGTATTTTTAATTTTAGGTGGTTTGTGTAATGTGTTTTAAGTTTGGTAAAATTATTTCTAATTGCATCTTTAGTGATTTTTTAACTAATTACAATGTATTTTCCAAATAGATTTAGAGGTTTTTGCAAAAAAAATAAAATCACACAAGTGGATTTAGAAAGTTTTGACACAAAAGAAAATCTACCTTGTTAAAAACTAAAGAATTGTCTAAGGTGACATTTAAAAAAAAGTTATTTTATTTACTAGCTAATAACCTTTTTATTTTTTATAAAATGAAACTGCTGGACCTAATCAGAGGAGCTTCATAGAAAATGCTCATTTACAAGAAAAGAGGTCTGATGGATTAAGAGGGTTTTGCATCTGAATTCTTCATATGGGTATTATATTTAATTGGATGGTCATTGGAGCTAATTATGTCGTCATTATTGTCATTGGAGAGTTACTCACCCCGAGGCCATTCTAGATGTAGTGACCTTTTTTTCTACAGCAAGAACATTAAAGAAGATTTTTACCTAAGCCATGAGTCAACTGAACTAGACTTTGAATTGCATGTTGAGTTGCATGTTAGGCTGTGCATACGGTAGAGTACACAAAAAGTATACTTTGGCCTTAAGCTTCCTGTTAGAGAATGACATCTGCGTTAGTGCAAACACACAACAAAAAGTAGGGATGGAAGTGTTGAATTGCTCATCGGAATGATATCAGCATTGTCCTGGATGCTGTAACCTATGTGTGTATGTAGTTGTAGAGTGTTAGCTCATTTGTGAGTTTTACCTGTGCATACTTCTTTCAACAGTAGACTCGAATCTATCATGCATTCACGTTAGTTATGTCCATATCTGAGAAAAGTATTTAGAAGGGTTGTTTGGTATGCAGAAAGTCAGTAAGTACTTTAACACCTATCACAGAATATCAGAAAAGACATGGTAAATCAGTAAACCTTTACTTTTGGTCGAATTCATCAATTGACTCTGATTGGACAGGGAGAAAATGGGCTACTTCTCTATTGTGTTGTGGGGGTTTTGAGTTGTCATTGGGCTGTAAAAGGTTCGCCAACCTGGCAACCCTGCCTACAATCTGGATGGCCAGAGAATTAATAATTTGTCTATCAATTTTCATTTTTTTGGGGGGAGAACTCTTATTGTTTGATCTTGCATCTTTTACAGAACCACCAATCACAGTTTATTCTTTGCTAATGTATTCATTATTATTGTTGTAATAACTTTTTTATATATTTAAACAGGAGCGCAGTGGTGGTTCTACTGCAGCAGCTCTTGGCAACTATGAAACCTTCAAACCCTCCACCGGAGCAATGGGAGACCGTATGTCTGCCTTAAAGCAAGCCTTTCAGGTGAACACACACACACACACACACATCCCGTTCTCTTCACCTAGTTTTTTTTGTCCTATTTGTTTCTTTACTATAGACATCAGTGTCTTGATGCACCAGTCTTTAAATTTTGTTTTACATGTTCTTGTTTCTCTTAGGCTCAGTACAAAAACCACTTTGTCGCTGCATCAGGTGTTCCTCCTAAACTCACCACAAAGTCCAGCAGCTCATCTGGATGGACCAGTGCTGGAAGTCTGAGTTCTTTGCCAACAGGAGCACCTGAGGGGCCTGACAGACCCCACCTGTCCTTCTCGCCATCGTCCTCTTCCTCGTTTTCCATGCCGCCGCCTCCAGCTCTCACCTCAGGCATTAAAATGAGTGGCTTCAGCAGTGCGGGCACCCTGAGCTCAATTTCAGACTCTTACTCTAGCTCGTCTTCAAAAGAGCCGTCCCGTAGCGAGAGGCACTCTGATGACAGGGGCCGGCATGGAGATAGTCATAGTCACCGTCATAGTGAAAGGCATAGTGGAGGAGAGCGAGAACGAGAGAGAGAGCGTGATCGTGATCGCGATCGCCACGGGGAAAGGGACCGCCATAGTGACAGAGATCGGCATGGGGATAGCCGAAATGGTGAAGGGAGCCATAGGGATAGAGAGGGACGGTCAGAAAGAGATGGAGGTGAGAAGTCAGGGTCTCACAAAGACAGCTTTGCAGTTCCTGATCCCCCCAAACGTAAGAAAAGCAGATGGGACAATTGAAGCGTATCAGAAAGCAGTCAACTGTTCTTAGATCAGAATGGGCTTCACTTTACTTGTCTGCTTTTTTCCCTGTATGTTAGATGAAGCTGTATAAAGCGTGACTAGGAGACTCATCACTTTATCATCTTTGTAATTTAATAAACCCATTGAAGAAAGGTGTTTTCAACCATTTTAGAATAGTGAATTGGCAAAATGAGCAACAAAAGGCATCTTGAAGCCAAGCGTTGTGTTAAATTAGAAGTTCCTGTTCAATGGCAAACAGGTTTTTTTTGGGTTTTTTTCTAAAATGTTTTTGAAAAAAACTCTGTTTTAATGTTTATTTTTATTCTGTTGTGCTGCTTCACAAGCTTATTGTGACCTATATCATTTTGTTAAGACTTCTGTAGTGTTTTAATGTGTGCTGTCATGTTTCAAACACCACCATTTTCAATGCCCATGAATGAGCTTGTCTTTTTTGTTCATGTGTTAATGTTTTTATTTCAAATCATTTTTTTAGTGCTCATACATCAACATATAATATGGTTCCAAATTAAGAAACCAAGTCTACAGTTAATTCACACACACTCTGACCAAACTAACACCATGATTGGGCGTGGAATGAAAACATCAATGAACCTACAATAAAGACTATGTGCTGTGATATACTCTTGGATTCCCTTGGTTCTGAGGTGAATAGTTTTTTTGGTGAGATAGCTGTTATGAAGCTTTGTTACAAACTAAATCTGATGATCATTATGAATATTCCAGTGTACAGTTTTGTCTGTGGCCATGCTTCTGAATTAATAAAAATAAATGGTTTAGAGGTTGGCTGTTTCAGAGAATGGATCTCTCATTATGATAATAAAGCAATCGTTTGATTTAGCGTCTTATACAACACGCCCTTTTATGGCACGTTTTGAAATTTAGTATGAGGAACGAATGATTTTCACCTGTGAAATTAGCAGGGCCAGAAAAACATTATGCTCTTAACGAGAAAGGCGGAAACATCCTCGTTTACATCTGTATAAATATGGAGGGTAGCGCCTCACTACATTGTTGAACCACTAATCATGGGGATCTGTCAGGTTGGCTTTGTATTGGTATTTGTAATTGGATTTTTTGATGCAGAATGGGGAGCAAATGCAGAAAATGATTGGATCACAAACAAGTTCAGGGTACGAAAAGACTTGGTTCAAATTCCTACATTTGTTCCCAGCAGTCCTGCATTTGTTCCGTCTGAGTTCCCGCCTCAGTTTACTGTCCAGACACCAGTCAAGACTGACTATAGAGGTCCTGTTCAGGATCTTTTGGGTGTTCAGTCAAAAGAATTGCTGCAGGGTCCAGTGCCATCCATATCGTGGACTTTTCCAAGTGTACAACAAAAACCACAACAGCCAGATATTCCTTTTGTGTTGCGCTATCCCTTACCTGCTAACAGTGTGGCAGCTCAGTGTGGTGAGAGTTTGATCCGTGTGGAAGTCTTAGAGGACTTCTTTGGTACTGGAACTCTTATGATGCCAACTGCTTTCTCACTGGGAGGATGTGCTCCAATTGGAGAAGACCCTACTGCTAAAGTGGTTATCTTTGAGTCAGAGTTGCATGCATGTGGAAGCACAACCATGGTAAGGTGTGGGTTTTTTTTTTTTTTTTTCCCCTTTTTTTTTGAGCTTTTTCGGGTTTTTTTTTTTTTTGTTGTTTTTTTTTTTTTTTCAACCTTTGACTAGATGACTGAGAATGAGCTTGTCTACACCTTCAATCTTATCTTCACCCCACAAGATGCTTCAGTTGGTGCTCCTATTGCCAGGAGCAGTGGCGCAGTAGTTGGTATTCAGTGTCATTATCCAAGGTTAGGACTGAATACATATGATGCTTGTGCCAATTGCTTGCACTGTAGAATTAAAGACTCTGTCTCTTCCTACAGACTCTTCAATGTAACCAGCAATGCCTTATTGCCCACTTGGCTCCCATATGGTGCTACCATGGTTGCAGAGGAACTTTTGGTCTTCTCCCTCAGGATCATGACTGGTTAGTATTGGAGGTTTATGCAATGTGTTTGTGAACTTGTTTTAAAGTCCTTTCTTTGCAGAGGACTGGCTATTTGAGAGGCCTTCTAACCAGTTCTTCCTGGGTGATTTCATTAATCTTGAGGCTTCTGTGATGTCATACAATCACATTCCTCTGCGGGTGTTTGTTGACAGCTGTGTGGCGTCTTCTGATCCTAGTGTAGCTAATGCACTCCGATACTCCTTTATTGAGAATAATGGGTGAGAAGTCCTTGAAGTGCTGGTCCTTGCTGTGGTCTTCTGGCAGATCTGACATTTTTATTTATTTTTTTGCTAACTTCCATGCAGTTGTCTAGTTGACTCCAAGCTCACAGGCTCTAGCTCCAAGTTCATGGCTCGAACTCAAATGGACAAGCTGCAGTTTCAGTTGGAGGCCTTCAGATTCCAGCAGGATCTTACAGGAGTTGTATGTATTTAGATTGGCTGTTTGAGTTCTCATTAGCATGGTGTAAACCATGAACTGTCTCTTGTAGATCTACATTGCTTGTGTTCTCGAAGTGGCAGCAGCAACGGCCGCCACTAGTGTTGAGCAAAAGGCTTGCTCTTTCTCTTCTAATAGGTAGGTTTCCTCTTGCCCACCCCTCCCTCTCCCAAAAAAGTGCCTTTTCTAATGCATGTTTTTGACAGGTGGTTGTCTGCTGATGATGATCATCTGGTGTGTGGCTGTTGTGACTCTACCTGTGGTGAACAGAGTGAACAGCTTAATGGCAAGTATTTTATATTTGAAACCTGTTCACTTTGAATGGACACTAACGGTTCTCCGTTTTCCACTTTAGTTTCTCCACGGTGGGACACTGCATTTGTTGGACCCATCAGCGTCAAGGAGTTTGCTTATAGCCCAATGTAATGTAACAAAATGGAGAAATAAAGTCTTTAACTGTTTTGAAAATGAGTCTTAATTTCTGTTTGACTCAGTTTTGATTGCTTGGAGTGTAAAACATGTGCCTTACGTCAGGCATTCAGCCCAATTTAGACAAACTGTGACCAAATTAACAAGTTTGCTTTGAGCTACTTCTGTGACCACATTGTGTATTCAGTCTTATCCCTTTTACTCTAGGAGTAAACTAGCTATGCACCAACGTATCCAGTTTACACTGCAAATGTACGGATGCATGGTGCTGATCAGGCACGTGCCCCCTTAAAAAAATATATATATTTTTTTTTGTCATGCAGTATGAAGTCGTCGATCAATCTTAATGTAAACACCACTCCGACTGAACGCTAACCCAGACAGTCATGCAGTGTGAAAACTGCCGTGAACACTGCTACTTTGAAAATCATGCAGTCTGAACGAGGCATTAGTTGCAGTGTCGGGGTGTACCCGCTAGATGGTGGAAGTTCTCACTTCCCAATACTTAATGTCTGTTAAAGTTAAATGGTCCGTTCGACTTGCCCTTTGCTTTGAAAGATGTTTTAAATGAGACAAGGGTGCACTTAACGAGTGTGATAAGCCAAAACAAACTCGTGTGTGTGCATCTCTATCCGTCCGTACCCCCCCCCCCCCCCCCCCGTTCAGTTAAAATTGTTAACCATTATCTTAATCATGGCTTTATAAAAATTCAAGTTAATTTAAACATGATTTTGCTTTCACTGCATTCTATATGAATTTTAAATGTGTTGCAAATCAACACTGGTTTAAGTATAAACAAACCCAACCATTCCATTTAACATGTTTAAATGAGAAATAAACCAATGTTGGATTTGTCCAACCCAACATCTCATATTTGAAGTGTAGTTTACAGGGATAGTATTCTCAGAAATGTAATTTGTTGTTTTAAGCTATTTTGAAGAAAGCATAACCTTTAACTATTGACTTCTATAACAACCTGTTTTTTGGGGGTTTTTTTTTTAATACACAAGTAGAACTTTTTGCAGTTATTCAAGGCTCAAATACTGCATTTGTGTCTTTCAGCAAGAATTTGTGCTGGTTTTGCTTGTCAGATGGTTTTAACCACATTTTTGATGCAACAAAATACTTCCTATGTTTTTGACAATGCTATGCAATTTTTTTTAACCAATTTTTTTATTGTGCATTTAAAGTTGTTACAGTTTTTATAAAAAATGAGATTACAATTTTAAAAATAAAACTTTTTAAATGTAAATTTATCCATCATAAAAATATTTGGGAATCTGTTAACTTAAAATAATTAAAATTAGGGAAATAAACTGGCCAGCTCATTTCCTGAGTCAAAATTTGTCTATTTAAATAATAAAAGCCTTTTTTATTGGTTATTTTATTAGTTACTCAGAGCCTTTTATTGATTATTTTCACAATTCATGCAGTCAAAAATGGGACAAATGAGCTCATGTAGGGGCCAAATTCTGGACTTTGTCAGAAGGGGGTGGGTCTTTCGAACCACCTGAACCCCGCCTAATTATATTAGCTTTTCCTACCATACATGTCAACTGTTTCCAGCTTACTGAGGGTGAGTATATAGTGTGTAAAATTGCATTTTTTTTTGGGGGGGGGGGGTTAACTGTCTATTGTAAAACGTTACAAATGTGGTCATAAAAACATACCAAAATAGGTTACTACAACTAATAAATGCTTACGCTTAGTTTTCGTGTGTCGTCTTAACATCATGCTTTTCTGAGAGAACAAATACAGGTTTGAAAGGTTATATGACTGAGATACTGACAACATTTTTTATTTATTTTTATTTAAACAACAGCAAATATACAATTTAAACATGACATCCAAAAATACAAATGTAACTAATAAAATAAACTAAAATATAAGTTACATAATCAAAATAAATAAAAAGACAGCTTCAACATAGAGCCCTTTACAATGACATTATGATTTAACCTACAGCAAGTTTACTATTCAATTAACTTCAGCGCCTTTGCAACTGTATCTTGACATTATCTAAGACAAAATAAAATATAACATCTTTGGGGGTCAAATTACATATAAAACCTGATTTTTTAGACATACAACGATAAGTCTTCCCAAAACTTCTTTGAATTTTGACATTCATAAAAAAGATGAACCAGACTCTGGATGATCTTAACAGAATGAGCAATTTTCACCAATCTGCATACATTTCGATAATGTATAATTGCTAACATAAATGTTGTGAAGCATTTTAAAATGTAGTTTATGTTTATTACTTATGCAGAAAATAATCTAATTACTTTGTACATTTTTTTATCACAAAAGTTTACCCCATTTAAGTATAGTACAGGATCAGTTCAATGATATGAGGACATATGACTTCTCATTAGCATTAGTAAACCAGAGGGAACGGCCTTTGTTACAGAGTTATATGAGATACTGACTAAATGTTTTGCCTGAATAATATTCATGACGTTGAAGAGACCGTCAGTCAAAGACAAATTGGACTACGCTGGCTAAAAATCAAACTAGCTCTTATCCACAAAAATAGCCTCTTATCCACTTAAGTCACAAACAATTGAATATATAGAAAATACGGGAAAGTGATAAATACCATAAACTGATGAACTCGTGAGGTATTAAGACTATTTCTTGCAAAGATAGTTTCCGAAATTCAGAAGTGGGAGGAGAGCGGCACGAGCAGCGACCAATCGCGTGTGACATCCTGCTGAATAAAAAAAGGCGTGATGAAGAGAGGAAAAAAACCGTCCGTTGAAAAGAGCTAGGTGGGGGGAAAACACGTCGAGCTCTGTCGGGTGATCAGTGTGTGCTGGTACATTTCATTCAGCTCAGCCTGCAGAAGTTCACCGTGTAGACCAGCGGACAAAACGAATGAGATTTCAGCCGACTCGTGCACAGTGAGCGGACCGGAACCGGCAGCAGATCTCTCTCATCCCCTTTCTCTTGAGCAGGCTGATAAGGAGACCCAGATGGTGAGTTTGTCCGCTTTGATTCAGCAGCAGTGAACCCAGCGACCCCCTCTTCGCCTATTGTGGTGAGGAGGTGCAGTACGCTAGCTAGGGCGCTATCAAGTGTGGGGAAACTTAACATTGCAGGGATCCATCTAATCGGATGCTTTGATTATTGAAGATGTGCATTTATATGGGAGCGTTAGATTTGATGCATAAGATGAAGACTAACGTTAATCATCAGACATTATGTGGTGGGGACTTAAGGGTCTGTCAAGTGTCTTCCTGAAGAAGCGTGTTGTTGTTTCCAGATGAATTTAGACCGAGGAGGCATGATGCTTTTTAGGTTTTGGCACCTGGTTTTCGTCGACCCAGTTTTGTTCATAGAAAGGCGGACTGGTTGTAGTGCACTGATGCAGTTGTAAAGTTCACACGGGATTTGATTTGGTAACCATAAATTCATCGTACATTCTCTGTAATACCGCGTCGTTATACGATGCTTGGTTTACCGTTACATAAAATGACATACCTCAGCCTCTCCGCATCCTTTCTCTTGTCAGTCCACATTTGTTTATCCTTTTGTCATACGCGTTTATTTAAAGTGACACACGGTCTGTGTCTGACATTTGAACGCTGTTAAATTAAACGTTGACGTTTGTTGCTCACCCTAAATTAAGCATAAACTAGACTGTTTTCATGAAGAGCAGTCTTTCGTTTTCTTTGTATCACGGAAAAGAGAGAGCAGGACTAAGCACAGGTTTTATGTGGAAATTTATGTAAATGTTTGATGTACAACAGTGAATCTCAGCCTAATGTTGTCATGGCAACATGTTTGTTTAACTCGTGCCCAGCATCTGCTGGATGAAAACACACGATGATAATGGGAACAAATTTACACTGGATTAGATTGTTGAATCAGTCTTGATGACCTTAGGTTTAAAAAGAACGAATGTAAGTTCTCATAGGTTCAATCAAAATGGTAAATGTAAATAGCACTTTCTTCTGTGATAGTAGATCTGTAAGTATCATAAAGTTTTGCATGTTCCTGAATTGAAGCAGTGTTCTATGAGTGGACTTTAGTAACCGAGACTTTCTAGTTTTCAACACACTGAGAGAAAACACAAAATGTTCATTCGTGTGAGAACCTTACCACTACCACTAAAGCTTATATCACTTCCTAAGTATGCCTACTTTCATCTTCTAGAGCAGGGGTTCCCAAACTTTTCAGCCCGCGACCCCTAAAATAACAATGCCAGCGACTCGCAACCCTAAAATTCCTAAAAAACCCCCCAAAATTCCTCGGAGGTGGTGGTTATAATTATACAAACGTTACACGCACAATAATAGGCCTATTTAAACACAAGCATATTGACAACACAAAAAAGTGCAACAGTCTAACAACCATATAATTTGTATAGTCATTTATTAATTTGTTTAATTTAATATTAACCTCATAATAATAATAATATATTAATATTAACCTTTTAAGAGACTGGTGGACACAATGTTTTTAGCACAAGTCTATTCTTTGGACTTTAAATTTTGGAGGTTTAGTTTTGGAGACCACCAATCAGAGATCATTCTCAATGCTCAGTTGTGGCCTGTATTTATTTTTTATGTAATTGACTGCCATAAAGGTGTCAAAGTTAAAAAAAAAAAAACAAGGGGTTGCTTGGTGATTTCAAAAAGTCAAATAAATATTATCAAACTATTAGTATAAGCATATTTTAACCATAACCCACAGAAGATAAAATAGTTTTTAATTGTAAAAAACAACACCATGGAAATAAAAAGCCATCAGCCTTTAAATTATTTATATATATATATATATATATATATATATATATAGACTTTTTGAAATCACCAAGCAACCCCTTGTCATTGTTCTGCGACCCCCACTTTGGGAACCACTGTTCTAGAGTAGCAAATAGTGAAATGCCCCAAGTGTCAAGTAAAAAGTGTCTGCTAAATAAACAAATACAAATGTACATTAAATTAATCAAATGTAAGGAACAAAACAAACTTGTCTATTGATTTG